>NW_004624774.1:2129830-2235173 GCF_000247695.1 Heterocephalus glaber
CGTATTGAGTTATCATTGTCCTGACTTTTTCTTTTTTGTTGGATTCTCCCCCTTTACATTTAATTTCTTGTCAGGCTCGATGGATTCATTCTGCTGGGCTTCTTGGGGTTGCGATCCTCATTGTCTTTTCCTAGGATATTGTCTAAAATTTTTTGGAATGCTGGTTTGGTATTCATGAAGTTCCTAATGTGCTCTTTGTTATGAAAGTGTCTTATTTCTCCATCAATTTTGAAAGATAGTTTCGCAGGGTATGTCATTCTGGGTTGGAGGTTTTTTTTCCCTTAGGGCTTGAAATACTTCACTCCAAGCTCTTCTTCCTTGAGGGTTTGCGTTGAGAAGTCTGCTGTGATTATGATGGGCTTTCCTTTGTATGTGGTTTGTTTCTTCTCTCTAACTGCTTGTAGAACTTTGTTCTTCTGTTGGGTTTCCTGAATCTTAACCAGTATCTGCCTATGTGTAGATTTTTTTTTACTCAAGGCTAGTTGGAGTCCTATATGCCTCCTTTATCTGTATGTCAAGTTTTTTTCCCCTGCTTCAGAAGTTTTCTTTCATTACTTCTGTGAGCAGTTTTTTTGTGTCATCTGTACTCTCTCCTGTTTCTTCGTTGACTCCAGTCAGTCTTATGTTATTGTTCTTTGCATTGTCTAGCAGCTGTGCATTGATTTCCCATGGTCCCTTACAATTTTGAAGCAATTTTTCTATTCTTGGTCACTAACTGCAATCTTATCTTCTATATCTGAAATTCTGTCCTCACATTGGCTCGTTCTGCTGTGTAGACTTTCAATGTTAATTTTTAATCTTCTGGAAATCTGTTTGCATGTGTTTTATGGATTCCATTTGTTTCCTATGTTGGGATTCCATCATATTCCTCAGCTCCTCTCTAGATTTATTAATCATGTATTGCACTAGGAGCACAATCTCTGTTGTTATCTGAGATATTATTTCTGATTTCATTTTTTCCAGATCCTCTTTTTTGCCAGTTCAGGGAGTCAAGTGGTTGAGTATTATAGTGTTCCATCTCATTTCCCTTTGGGATTGCTGTAGGTGATCTGGAAGTCTGGTTTTGAGACTTATTTACGTGTCTTCTCACTTTGACCGGATGTGAGGGGGTGTTGTTGGTGCCTGCACAGCTCACCTCCTCTGTGCTGGGAGCAGTGGAACGGAGGCCGAGAAGCCCCTTCCTTTGGGTTGAGAGTAGGGGAATGGTGGCCAGAAGGTTCCTTTCTCTGTGGTGGGAGTGGTGGTATGGCAGCCCAGAAGCCCCTTCCTCTGCACTGGGAGCGGTGGAGTGGCAGCCAGGTGGCCCCTTCCTCTGGACTTGGAGCGGTGGATCTGCAGCCCAGAAGCCCCTTCCTCTGGGTTGGGAGTGGTGGAACAGCAGCCAGGAGGCCCCTTGCTGTACACTGGGAGCAGTGGAACAGCAACCCAGAAGCCCCTTCCTCTGTGCTGGGAGTGGTGGAATGGGGGCCGGAAGGACCCCTTCTCTGAGGTGGGAGTGGTGGAATGGCCTGTGTTGTGTCCATAAATATTTAAAACTAGCATTGACTGAGGTCCTTGCAGGCTGTTAATGTTTTTTTTCCTCTAGTCATTTTATTTTGCTGTTTAAAATAAAGGAATTGGCCAAACATTGAGTGAAATCAGAGACTTCATTAGACCTTGACTCTACGGTGTTTCCCTAATTCCTGAGGTATAGTTTTGTGAGACAGACTGATTGGATTTGTGCATTTACAGTCACCTCCATTCTGCATCTCTGGTGTCTCTGAGGCTGGCTTGTTTTCTACACTTGATCTTAGCCAAAAGGCTGAGAAGCAATGGCTTGTTTTCTATTTAGATACTTTTTGATTTCTGCTAAAGTGAAAAATGAGGGATTTGGAAGTAGATCAGAACCCCTGATGTCAGAGTCTCCGAGCAGCTGTGTGGGAAGCATGATGTCATTGCCTCAGATGGGAATGGTGATAGACACTTGAAGAAGTCTTTCTATGTTCTTTCTTCAACCATCTTTTTCCTGTCAGAGAAAAGAATGGAAACTTCAAATGGAGCTTGATGATGGGAATATGAATTAGTTTTCCCAGGGAACTTCTACTTCCCTTATATTTTAAGACCCACTGGATATAGCATTGGTGGGAATAGTGTTCATGAGTCTCTGGAGGAAAGCCTTGGGTTGGTTCCATTTTCAGCCTGCGGGATCAGATTTCTGTCTATTTCAGTCTAGCTGATGTGGAAATTACATTACCCCTAAAACAGTGTATGGGTGAATGAGCATTATGGGCTGTGTGTTTCTGCAGTTACTTATGTGCAGCCTACAGTGGACATGTGTGCACAGATGCTTAATGGGAAATATTACCTTACAGGTCACTTTGGAACTTCTTGGGTGAAGCACTACTGTACATATCAACGAGATTCCAAACAGATCATCATGGTACCATTTGACCAAAAGTCAGGAGGAAAGGGGGTAAGTTCATTTTTGAAATTTCATGCTAGATTTGCTTGAGTAACAGATAATGGTAATAATGCATATATACAGTAATACCTCCAATGTTTCACTATAATTCTCTTAATTTTATACAGTAGTTCCAGAAGGCCTTGTACATTGAAGAGGTCTAAAATATGATACTTATCCTTAGCTGTAAGTTATATTAAGAACTACAATTAAGGAAGATTCTTATATTTCACATGTGTAGGATATTAAATGTGTCAAATGTTTGTAGATGCCAAAACTTGGATGATCTCATTCTGAAACTGATTGATGGCACTCTCACTCAATCCCTGGAGAGCAGTTTAGATGTTCCAGTTCTCTATTGCTGTGTAACAAGTTGCCCCCAAACTTAGCTGCAGTCATTTTAGTATTTCCCAGTATCTGTGTGTCGGGAATTGGGGAAGCATTTGGATGGGTGCTACAACCTCAGAGTTTCTCATGAAGTTCCAGTCGGATGGTAGAGCAGGAACATTGTAAATCTAAAATAGTTCAAGGCTGGTCAGCTACAGTTTCTCCTTTTCCTGGGTCTCCTTCTCCCTCCTTGTGTGCTTGTATGGCCTCAGGGCCTGTCCATCTGGTCTCTGGGTGGGCTAGTTTGGGCTTGTTTACAACATCTTGATGCAGTTTGGCTTTGAGCACCCATGGGTTTCAGGAGTGAATGTTCTAGCAGTAAAAGCAGGCACTGCCTTTTAATAACCTAACCTCAGAGGTCATTAGCCTTGCTTTTGCCCTATTTGTTGCTTGAAGTGATCACAAAAGCCCGGCCATTCCCATTGAGACAGAACGTAGACTTTGTCTCTTGATAGGGGTATATTAGTGTCTTCTCTCTGAAGAGCATGTGGGACGGAAGATATTCTGTGGCCATCTTTGGAAGAGAAAGGCCATGTCAGGTTCCTTGGTCTCCCTGCTGTAAGGCAGCTCCTTCAGTTCTGCAAAATTCTTGCCTTGCCCAGAACTGCTGTCTCTTGTGTCCTGCTGGGTATTCTCATAGTCAAATGCATTTCCTATGGAGGTGATCTGTCTTTTCTTTCTGTCTGCTCTTACTACCTTCTTTTCTTCCCTTAGTAATCCACATTTCAATATGATTGTCTTGGGCTTGAAATTTTAAAATTTATTGCTTAGAAATTTTTGGCGTTCTTGGCTGTGAGGTTTTTGTCTCTTTCAATAACTCTGGAAAATTCTCACCGTTTATCACTGAATTTTGCCTTTCCTTACTCTTATTAACCTCCATCTAGATGTTTAAATGTTTTTAATAAGAATTTTATATTTTTCTATTTTTTAAGTGGTTCTAGTGATTGAACCCAGGGCCTCATGCATGCTAGGCATCCTTGACTACACCCCAGGGCCTTATACTTTTTATCACTTTGGATCTCTGGACGACATTTTGAGTAATTTCTCTGGTTCTGTCTTTAAATAATTTTTCGGTTTTATATACCTGTTGATGAATTTTTACCCTACCAGGACTCCACCTTTGGCCCTCTCTATAATTCATTTTTGTGCAACATGTTGGGATTGTGTACGTGAGGCATTGTAGTGTTCAGGTAGAGAGTGCTGGCTCTGATACCAAGTTTCCCTGAATCAGGGGTGTTAGGTGCTATTATTGTTACTGTATCTACTCAGCTATGCTGTAGCCTTGGGCTCTCTTCCACTTCCAGTTTTTCTTCCTGGCTTTCTTTTATTTCAGCCACAATAGAGAAGATAATCAGCATCTCTGTTCCTTCCCTTTGTCCAAGCAATAACAAAGCCCTTTTAGTGTTTCTTGGCAGGGGTGGATTAATTTATAAATAATCTCAGGAAAGCAGACATGTTAAAATATTGTAACATTGTGAAGTTAAAAAGTTAGAAGGAATATTATAAACTTGTGTTACTAGGAATCCCTGTTTTTTATGAAATGGCCATAAAGGCAGGCCTGTTTTTCTTGGATAGACTCATAGTCCATTGCCAACTCTTAGTCTTTCTAGAAATCGGCTTCCCTGAATTACTCTCCCATAGTCTTTAATTGGGAGCTTTTTTTTCACTTTACCAAATCTTTAATGAAGAACTCTCTTCTATTTTCTCTACTTTTGCTTGAAAATAAATGATAGAAACCATTATGGTGGTGTTTGGGACTCCTCAGACTTCAGTGAGATCCTAGTGAGTTGTAAGAGGTTTTGTGAGTTAATACCGATCATCTTCTTGGGACAGACTCTGACACCAGTGGGTGCTATCTTAGGATCGTGATACTATAATTCATTTTTCTGATAATTATTCCCTAGAATTATATAACCTTTTATAATTTTCTACATCCTTTTTTTCCATAACCCTATATTGGCCATTTGATCCAGTCTTTTTCCTTGTACAAAGCTGGAAATTGAGGTCAGAGAGATCAGCTGATGAGTGGCAGAGTGAGTGCTGAATGTGTCATTATGGAGTCTGAATCTCCTGCTGAAATCATGCACTTTCTACCGTGTCACTGTGTTTCTCCAGCTTCAGGTAGTGGAACTAGAAGGACAGGCTCTGTAGAAATAATGTGGTCTAGGTTTGTGTGGGGCATCATGTGAGGTCTTTGCATACATGTTTGCGCAAAGCTCTCCAAGGACCTAGACACGTAGACTTAATTTAGAGAGTAGGGTGGTTTTTTCCCCCTAACATTGGTTTTATTCTACCCTTTCTGCCCACTAATTGTCCCTTGTGGTTTTGGGTATTTTTTATTTCTTTAGAAGTCCCCACTGTTCTTCCAGCCTCAGGCCTAGAATTGTGAGTAGACTTGTTCCAGCCATGCGTGGTGAAAGAATATCCCTTTGTGTGCTTGAAACCCTTTGTTATTTTTCTGCTACTCTCAGGAAACAGACCAGAATCCTGCACTGTTTGGCCCCTACCCTCCCTCAAACCCTTTCTCATTTCACTTTTCCTCTCTTTCTGGGATTCTATCCACACCAGCTTTCCTCTGTTCCTCTAGCACTCTCTGGACTCTGACCGCAGGGCCTTTTTACCTGCTGCTTTTGTGCCTTGCTCCTTTTCTCCTGTTTTTATCTCCTGGGACCTCTCCTAATCCCAGCTCAAGAAAACCTTCTCTGCCTTCCTGATTAGATCACATCCCTTTTATCTTTTTTCAGATTTTTAAGCAGTCTGTGTTTTGCATGTTGGTCATGGATGTAACTTTTTTTCCCCAGTACCAGGGATGGAACTCAAGACCTTGTGCTTGCCGCTGAGCTACAACCCCAGCCCTGGATATAACTTTTTATTTAAGTGGTGGTTAGCTATACCTGCCACTTTTTAAAACCTCAAGTAGTTGAGCAGATAATCTTTACAGATATTTCCTCATATGGCGTGGTCACACTTGGAACAAAATTTTATCTTGTTCTTTTTTCTGCTTCTGTTGGATGATCCTTTATAGACGCCTTTCCCCTGACCTTTCTCCGTGGCACTTCATTTAAGCTTTGAAAGTGGAAGCTGATTCATAGCTATTAAATCTGAAATATAGTTAGGCATTAATGAGGTCAGATTGCTTATTCTTGTTGAAGGACAAAGTTAGGACAGTTTAGTTTCAAGATCTTAATTGGCTTGATTTTTGATTCTAGAACCAGGCAACACTTCGTTTCATAAAACAGAGTTAATCTTCTGATGAGCTAAGCAGAAGAGGTTGGTTTTAAGACAAAGAAAGGCTGATAAAAGCAGAAACAGAGAACATAAAGTAGATTAGTCATTTTAAAGTTACTTTCCTTGTAGGGAAGGGACAGGGAAGCAGAAGGATGGAAAGATAATTGGTCAACATGAGGTTACTTCAAGTTAACTTTTGGTGTAAGAATTAAGTCAGAGGGAAGTACAGTCATGCCAATTGAAATGAGCCTGTTTGGAAAATTTGGCTGTTAGTTCATTTCTCCTGGTTTCTTGAAAGGTTAGATAAACAGCTTAGTGATGAGGAACATTAGCATGGGTGACTCCATGTTGACTTTTAGTCTGGTCTCTTGACGCCCAGAGTGGGAGCCTAATCCAAAACAATGGCCTCCTGTAATTTTTAGTTAATACACTCATGTATCTTACAAAGTAGAAATAGAACAGTTCTCAATCTGAGTAATTAATCTTTGGTATTCAATAAAAGACAATAGATGTAGAGCGTGTGAATATAAACTGTCTCTTAAGTCTTCTGTGTTTTTTGTGCTATTTTGATGTCAGTGAGTGGTTAAGTTTACCTCATGTAATCACACTTTCTATTATTTCAACAAATTAGGCAAGCTTGTTAATCCCCTCACCCCACCCCCAGCCCCCTTTAGAAAAAATATTGGCCGAGGTAGGAGAAACAGAAACCCTAGCAGATTTGTAAGTAACAGAAAAAGAACTCAGGAACAGTAACTTCTGTGTTTCTAGACAGTAAATCAGTACTAGGAGATAAAATTGTCACGTTCCACTTAATAGTATAGTAATAGTAATTAGCTATGAAAAGTATGAATAGTGATTAGCTATGAAAAGAAACAAACTCTTGATGTACACAACATGAACAGTTAGGCTGAATGAAAAGAAACCAGACAAAAAAGAGTACATACTGTGTGGTTCCACTTATAAAAAATTGTAGAAGATGAAATCAATCCATAATGACAGAAATCAGGTTGAAGAGTTGCCTGAGGATGGAATAAGAGCAGGGTTGGATTACCCAAAGGACATAAGGACATGTGAACACATCTTGGGCATCTTTTACCTGGTCTAGGAAGGTGTTCTTGAAGTGATGACTGGCTCAAGGGTATAGAAGCCCAGTCTTCGGAGTACATCTTCTTCAACTCTTACCAAGTCTACAAATTAAACCTGGTTAAGATATATGACCAGGAGCTCTTTCCATCTACTGTGAATTGATGCTGTATCATCTTGATCCACAACTACTAAAAATGTTTGGTTCTAAATATAACAGGATTTCCAAATTTTAGCTGCAGGAGGCTCTTACCTGAGAATGTTTATGATTAATTTTTCATCTCACATGGTCATGAATTTTGAGAAGATGATGTGCTCTCCTGTTTATGTGCTATGTTTGTCCCAGGGAGGAAGAGATCCCACATTCTGGCCTTACTTCTGTAATCTGTGTCTTCCCACTAGGGAGAAGATGAATCAGTCACCCTCAAATCCTGCACACGGCGGAAAACAGATTCTATTGAGAAGAGGTTTTGCTTTGACGTAGAAGCAGTAGACAGGTGAGTACATTACACTTTCTTTAGAAACAAATCTTGCTGAATTTGGATTTTCTTCCTTTCTTTTAGTCAAAACTTTTCTACCTTTTTCTTCTCCCTCCCATCTCTATTTCTCACTGTATCCATTTTGGATTAGATCTTAGGCCTTGGCAGATTTGCAAGGATCAATACAGTGTCCCCATATTTCAAGTTCAGCACTGAATCACAGGGTTTGTTTTGCTTTATTTGCTTTAATGTTAGCACTTCAGTGCTTAGGAATGTGTATTATATCTCTAGGAGGTGTGTATGTGGGGTAATATTCAAAGATAACTATCTTATTTACCATGATTGTATCTGTTCTTTGAGGGTTTTTTTCCCTTAAAGAAATTAATACAGAGATTCAAAAGAAAATGGGTAGTAGATATTTTAGTCAAATTAAAGAAAAAGCTTTTAATTATAGTATTTCACCTACCACTCTATGTGTATGCACACCCAGGAAAGATACTAAACCACTTGTGAAATCAGTCTTTGGAGAGAGAGCCGTGTGTTGTATTCCTCAGGATTTATAGTGTCTCTCATTAAGTTGTACCATTTCATGCTGTTAAGCTAGTTTGACAAGATTCCAATTCTTTGAGGCACTTTACTTGGCAACAGTTTAATTCTTTCAATGCAACTCACGTGTTAAGCTTGTTTGAGCTGCCTGTTCAAGATCAGCAATGTTAGTACCGAGATCCTTAAATCTCAGCATGAGACTCATTTAATGCCATTTAATCTTTTTCCTTTATTTAAGAAAAGCCACACCATTTTGTCAAGCCAGCACTGATATCCTGCCTGGAGAATGCACTTGGAGCCACCATCGCTGAGCTCTAAGGGGTCCTGACACTGAGTGTCCCCAGGATGGGCTGTGCTCCTCCTTGTGCTGGCAGGGTTGGCATGCCTTCTTGTGGCAGCTCTCTCCTCTGCACGATGCGTGCTGGAAGATGCATGCCCCTTTAGCCTAAATTAGAAGTTTAAGATTTCTTTTAATCAAAAGGAAACAACATCTCCTAAGCAATTTAGTCATTTACGTTTGGCTTCTAAAGCCTGACAACTTGGGTCCAAATTTTGACTTTGCTGCTTAGTGGCCATGTGACTTTGAGCAAGTTACTTAATCTCCTCTGGCCTTGATTTTCTTATCTGGGAAATGAAGATTATTATAGTATCTAGTTCATAGGATTGTTGTAAGGATTCAAGGATGTAATGCGTGTAAAATGCTGGGCAGCATGGCAGATAATAAGTGTTCAACAAATATTAGCTGTTGATATATCTTGTCATTTAGCTTGTCCTCCATGTTCATCAGACTTATATTTCCCTTCGCTTCTAAACATGGAGGAATATAATTTATAAATAAGAGAAAGTGCCCCTGCCCTTCACTGTGTGTGGGACTGTGAGAGAGGGAAAATAAAGGAGAAGGGCTATATGGAGGATGGGTGGAATTGGGATAATAAAGGGGAACTGAAAATCAAATTGGTTCTTGTTTTAACCAATCTGAAATCTGGATGCTTTAAGTATGTCTTTTAAAAAATTTTAGTCATGGAATTAAGGGAATCCATGTTACTGGGATCTTTGAAGAGGTTCAGAAGATGCATTTGTGTTGGCGGGGAGCTGGTTTTGATGGCCACGAAATGTGTAGTTCCTAAAGACAGTCGTATATTTGTATGGTGGTGTGGAAGAGGGGATGCCTTCTGCTGCAGCTCTCCATCAGATTGAGAATAAGCTCCAAAATGCTTTTGGGAGCTGTTATTTTCTATGTTTTCTTCTTCAGAAGTTCCCTGAGAAGTTGTGGAGAATTGTTTAGTAGGCAGTTAAAACTCCCTGTTGCATCTTAATCTCATCTCTACCTTTGCTAATACAATGTTTCCTAGCACCTTCCCTCCTTTATCATGCCCCAAAGCCTTGGCAGGCCCCAGTTTTAAGCCAAGAGCAAATATGTCACACTTGAGATACTGAATGGGCTCGAGAAGTTGATTTCTCTCTAGTGTCTGTCTCTGGTCTTTCTGGCTTTTGGCAGAGTTCAGAACCAGGCTGCTGAGTCTCCCCTAAAGCAGGAGGTAAATCAGCCATTCTGTGAAATGTCATCTCGGTTTTATAGGAGTCTCAGATGAGGTTACTGTTTGGCAGGATTTTTCTTCTCTTTCTACTTTTTTTGACTCCAGTGTCCTTCTGTGTTTTTCTCACATACCTAGGAGGGACCAGGACAAGGAGGGCAAGGCATTTCCATGTGCTGGGCAACAGCCCTGGGTACTTTCTCTCTGAACTCGTGACTTTTCCTTTATCATCTGCACCCTGTAGCAAGGAGGCCAGTGCTGCTGACCCTGCTGTCTTTGGCCATAGCGTCCTCAGCTCTACCTGCTGCCCACAGAAGCAGAGGTCAAGGTGCAACTTAGCACCTGGGAAGTGTGATTGTAAAAGAGGAATGGTTATAGTTACCAGTGCAAACGTTTGAAATGCTTCCAGAGTATCTTAATGATAGAATATTAGACATTTATGTAGTGGCTGTTAATGTGGTATTCTGTCAGGATACACATACATACCAAAGTGTGATTTATGTGACTTAGAAAATGAGATGTTATGGGATTTTAGAGCTGATATTTTAGAAGCTGTAGCCTTTAGGAAGTGACATTCCCAGAGTTTAATGGGTTGAGTTGGTTACCTCAGGGTCTCTTTGGTTTTTTTTGTTTTTTTTTTTTGGTACCAGGGATTGAACTCGGGTCCTTTTGCTTATGAGGCAGGCAGTGGAACCACTGAGCTAAATCCCCAGCCAACATCAGGGTCTCTTATTGTGTAGTTGGGCTCACTTGCATTCTGCATCCACTGGGATGCTATCTAGAACTACAGGTTCTGATGCCTACCCCAGACCCACACAGTCCCAACTTTTTGAGGCTGATCCCCTAAAATCTGTATTTTCAAGCTCTTTGGTTATTCATTATTCTTACTAATGATTATTGCATTTTACACTAGCATTTCCCAGTACAGGTTCATCAGAGAACATAAAATCATTTTTCTCACTAGAGATATTACAATAAGCAAGACAAAACACAATAGCAATATAAAAAGCAAAACAAACAAACATAAATCTCAGGTTCTTTATTCTTGAGCTTGGTTCTTACCCATACAGAGGAGAACAGTGTAGCTAGTAGAAAAGGTCATGTCCAGTCTGTGGCACAGATGATTTTACCAGGAAAAAGGCAACCACCACTACCACCACAATAAAACTCCACCTTTTTAGTTAAGGGATGTTAATAATGAATGAGGAGTGAGGAAGCTTGGTGCATGCTGTATGCCAAGTACTCTTCATACATGTAATCTTCATTATAACCCAGGAAGGTGGCACCTTCTTATTCCCACTCCACTGCTGAAGGGTCTGCGGTTCAGAGGGGTGAAGTTCTGTTCCCCAGGCTAAGGTGGGATTTGAACTGAAGGTCATAGCAGCTTGTTCCAGGGTACACCGCAGCCACAAAACTCAGAATATTTTAGAAATGTTCCTGGAGGTGAACAGGGTGCCACCTGCTCTTGGCAGGTGTATTTCCAGGATACCATGGTGTTTTCCCTATGCACGTGATAGAACTTGAGAAGTGCTGTTCTCACTGTGATCATTTGTATTTGGCATCGTAAACTAATGGTGCAATAAAATAAATTTGCTTCTGTCCATGTATTACTCTGTGACCTTTAGAAAGTTCTTGCATGACTAAATCAAGAAGTTAGGCAGATAGATCATAGAACTAGGGACATGGTATATAGTAGTTATTCCATGCATGCTATTTCTTTTTTTCCCCTGTATACCTCTTCTTTCACTTTTTATTTTTAAGGTGATACTCATCAGAAATCTAGAAATTAGGCCTATAATCTTTTCCATGTGTCCTACACCCTTCTCTTTGGCTCCTGCATAATTTCTGAGGCCTCATCTCATTTAGTCCCTTGTCTGTAGTGCCTTCCTCTTCAGAACTAGTTTGGGGGAGGTTCAGACCTGAATGACTGAAGATGTATGGCCTATTGTGAGCAAATGTTTCACAAGCTAATATTAGCTCTTTATGTCTTTCATTTTCCTTCAGAAGGGTTTTATTGTCCCCAACATTGAACAAAGTTAAGAGAAATTCATTTTATTTCTTTAATCCAAAACTTAAAACTTGCTTAGATCAAGGTACCGTGTCCATCCAAATGAACATAATGGTCCTTTGACTTGTGGTTGTGGGATGTCACCACAACATGCTCTAAAGGAGGATCTTTTCAGATTTTCTTAGCAGGTGCCTTTCATAGCAAATCATGTCCCTACTAAATTCATATGTTGAAGTCCTAACCTTTAGTTTCTGAAAATGTAACCTCATTTGGAGATAGGATTTTATAGAGGTTATTAAGATAAAATGAAGTCGCTAGGATAGGCACTAATTTACCCCAACTGGAACCCTTATCAGGAGGGCAAATGCAGACAGAGACAACATGGGCAGAGGGAGAATGCTCTCCCAGTGTGAAGCAGAGATCAGCATGATGGTCTCCAAGCCAAGGAATGCCAGACTGCCAGAAATCCACAGAATCTAGGAGGAAGGAATGGAGCAGTCTCCTGCACAGACCTCAGAAGGAACCAGTCTTGCTAATGCTTTGATTTTGAAAGGAGGCTAGAAGCCTCTGGACCTGGGAGGCAAAAAAATTTCTGTATTTAAGACACTAAGTTTGTGGCACTTGGTTACAGCAGTGCCAGGAACTAACAGTGTTGAAGAGGAAGGAATCCTAGCAAAGCAGCATCCTGATGGCTTTTTAAATGGATGGCTCAACACCATTCACATAAATTACCTTCCTTATTTTAGTTATTCCTATTATTACTAATTATTATTGTTATTATTATTATTATTCCTCATCCTTTTTTATAGTAGTAGCCCAAGCCTTCATTAACTTAAAAGAAAAACATCACCCCTTTTTTATACCTTCATAAGGAAGCATTCTTTGGTGTCTTTTTATTACCTTACCATAGACCCTGCTCTTGAAGGTCTATATTTTATATTGGTTAACTGACTAGATTTATAATTTTTTTCCTTAGTATATGCCAACATTTTTTTGAGAGAGTTTAGTGTAAAATTTCTCGGTGAAAGATGGGATATCTTATAAAAGCACCCTTTGCTGGTAGTGCTGTGTGAATTGGTGATTCTTGCCAGTGTCTGAGTTCAGTTACTTTGAATAATTAACTCCACCATGTAGTACTTTGTGGAAATTAATGAGAAAATGTAGGGAAACATTTGTTTAAGTTAAAGAATCATAGTGGAAGTCCTTTTCCAGCATTTCTGGATTTGTTTATTTTTTAAAGAAATTTTTCACAGATGTATGTAATACATGGATATTTTCTTCCAAATGTTTTTCAGGAGGGGCCATTAAACATATGGAAAATAGTAGAAACAAAAGGCTTTTGATTCACTGAATCAGAGTAGTATCTTGGGGGGGGGCAATGTTTATACTTGGGGGACAGGAAACAATTAGAAGATTTTTTTTTTCCTCTGGAACTGGCTGACTCCAGCAGAAGTCCATCCATATGAAAATCTGATTGTGTTATATGCCCCTTCCCCAGAATTGTTGACACTGTTGGCAATGACCCAGGTTGGGCAATGACCAGTTGTTAGAGGTGGTCAGGGTACTTTGGGCTAGGGGTGGAATAAGGGCCCGACAAGAATAGTTGCTGTCTTTATGCTGTCTGCCTTTGTGTGTAGAATGCACACGCATACACATACAAATATTCAAGCAGCTGAGGTATAAAAACCATGCTATTGAGTGTTCTAGCAAACCTGGAGAGCCAAGACATCACAGGAGAATGTGACAGCCTGGCAGACTTAACGCTTCCATTCTTACAGAGAATGTTAGCACGACTGAATACTCTGCACTTACCTCCTTTCTTGCTTCTTGCTTTGTTTATTGAGCATAACTACATAGTAGAGACTCTTCTAACAGTGAGGGATATAATGTTCATGAAGCTCTATGAATTTGTTGGTCTTTCTTTCTTAAAGTCACATCTAATTCTTTCAAGTCCTCCTTCTTTTGTAAGCGTGTAATAGGTAAAGGGAGACAGCTCTCCTCCGAGCTAGTCCCAATCTGGCACATTTACTGTCAATCTGTCTTCTTCCTCCCATCCTGTACCCTGTGTTTGCCTCGTGATGGATGGCCTATTCTTTGTATTCATTGGCTGGATGTTTAAATAGCTATGTTTTTCCTACTTTTGTTCAATTCTGATTGTCTTAAGTGATCATTATATACAGCTCTAAATACATTAAGTACTATGTGCATGCAATTGTTTTTAATTTTTTTTTTCTTTTGGCTTTTTGAGGCAAGGTCTTACAGTGTACCTCAGGCTGGCCTCAAACTTAATATGTAGCTCAGGCTGACCTAGAGCTAGTGATCCTCTTGCCTTAGCCTCCTGAGTGCAGAGATTACAGGCATATGCCATTGCACACAGTTTAATTTTTTTATAGTGATGGAATTTTGAGATATATTATTTTGTTCTTTTCCTTTGGGACTTTGGAGATGAGACTAGAAGAGCTTAATTAAGTTAGTTGCTAATTAAACTAAAACTTTGGCAAGTGCACATGTAACTTGCATTTATGTATATAGGTAGGAGGGGAAAACCCAGGAAAATGGAGGATTGGTTAAAGTCAGAATAGTAAAGCCAAGGAAGATTTTTGGAACATCTAAAAAATCTTTCAGAACTCTCCAGTCAGTCTGCACCCTCACTTCAAATATGTTTTTTTGGTACTGGGGATCAAACTCGGGACCTTGCACTTGCAAGGCAGTTTAAATATGTTTTTACAGCAGGCTGACTGTTACAGGTACAAGATTAAAGAAAGTCGAAGTTTCAATTCAGCATCTGCCCTTTACTGGCTGTGTGACTCTTGGTGAGTGGTTTAACCATATCTGTAAGATAGGGCTCATTGTAACTGCCTTACAGGACTGAATTGAAAATATACTACAGTAATGTTGATCTCTGATGGAGTGGTATGCCCGGAAAGGTTGTGCCTTTGAATTTATTTATTTTTTCTATATTCTAAATCCTAGTAATTGTTCTTACAGTGAACTTTAGCTTTGGTGGTGCTCTGAGCCTGCTTATTATCTTACAGTGTCCCAACTTTTCAGTTCACCTATAAGAGCGAAATGCAGGTGCATTAGGAGTATACATGCAAAGGGCCTGCTAAGGGAAGACTCCATCTTAATTATATATGCGGTAACCTTTTATTTATACCCATTTCTTATAAAAGATAAAGTTTTATATCCCCCTCCAAATTATGATCACAAAAGGAAAACATACTCGTTTTAAAATAAAATAATTTTATGAGTTTTGGCTTGTTATGTGATATGTATGCATGTACTGGTTTGTATGTCTTTATGAAAATACGTGACTGCGAAATTTTCCAAAAAGAATGGATCATTTTATATAACAGATTTTGTTTCAGCATTCAGCCTCTAGATGGCAGTTTTGTATATGTATTAGTGACCACTGTATAACATGGTCAAGTTGAAAATTTGCTGTCCTTTATACATTAACAATTTAGCTGTGTATGTGTATGTTATGTAGAAATGATTATCGTGTGTATATTACTCCTTAAGAGAAAGGTTTTCTAAATGAGTCATTCTTTCTCTAGAAGTTCCTTCCTCCCACCCTTTCATGGATCATTCATACCTCTTTCCTGCTCAGTTAGCCAGGACTCTGTTTAAACGTTGCCTTTTATCTGTCTTTCTGAACTAATATATGAGGGATCGTTTGAGGATGGTGAACGCAACAGATGCATGATTACACTCCAGAGTGTGCTGAAAGTTAGGTGGGCCTACTTTTCCCTCTTGATGCAGTGTGCCTTTATCTTGTGCAACAGATGAATCCATTTTTCCTGGTTTCAAACTTCCTGTCCCTCCTCTTCTTGCCCTGTGTTTGGAATAATACTTGATTTTGCCTTCCTGCTGGTTGGATTGGAGTGCTGGACTCAGTGCCATTGACATTTCAGGCAGGAAATGGCTTTTTCCTTCCTCAGAGGGTGTTGCACTGTTCTGACTTCCATGATTTGAACAGGGAAGATACCATCCTTTCTGAATTGCTTCTTGAATGTTCTGTAAAATAAGCTCTTGGGCAAGTTCTAGGAATCTTTAGAATGCATGGAGTGAGAACTCATCATTGAGCTTTTTGATTTTTTTTGTCGTTTCTAATTAAAAGAGGGAGTATTTACTGTTTGATTCTGGTTTAAGTAAAAATGTGATATGGTGGTGAATGGGTTTGATGGGAGGGTGACTGAGGCAACAGTTTTATTTTAGTCTTTAACATAGTGAAATTTGGAGTTTTATTGATTGAATAGACCAAATTATTTACCACCTTCTAAATACAGAATAACTTCGTTTTTAAAAAACCTATACAAACATTTTGCAGTTATATAAATCCAAAGGAAGGAAACAATTCAGCCAATAAATTTCACTTACGTACATTTCTATTTATCATAAGACAGAATGGTAAACATGGAAAATAAGTTACCAACTAAAAGATTATTTTGTCTGTTGTCAATAATAATAGCAAGTGTTTGCATTCTCCCTGAGTCTTATTCATGCCATCAATCAATCTCTTTCTCCTGGTGCATTCTATTACAATTTGCTTACTTCTGCATCCCTGGTATTTAGTGTCATGGCTGGCACATAGCAGACACCCAATCGATATGTTACATTTAATGCCAAAGATTTCTCTCTTTAGGCTTCTTGATGTTTTACGATAGCAGTCTCATTTAAAATAAAACTGTAAGAAATTTTTCTGATGGGATTTGGTGATATTTACTCTTTAGACTATTTTTATTGAAATGATCCTAATTATTTTAGGACCTTTCTTCCCAAGAGGTTGGTGCTGTAGGCATTAATAGGTTATGCTTCACTCTTTCATTCACTCATTAGGATCATCTCCTTTTAAATAATTGATTAGGAGCTGCTTCTAAAAAGTTCTTAATGTATGTGTGGGAGGGGGCCTCCTTTCTCAAATGAGCAGTCTTCTTGAAGGAATCCCAGCACAGATACAGTGCATGCACTCGGGGGCAGTATGCCATTGTGATTACCATATGGCCTGCTTTAGAGTCAGACACACCTGGTTTGTGTTCAGGATCCAGGACTGAATAGCAGTGTGACATCATGCAACTAATTTCTCTGAGACTCAGGGTTTTATTTTTCCTTTTTTAAAAGGAGGCACAGTGATAGTACTTCATACAACTATAGTGATAAATAAATGATAATTCAAGTAAAGTTCTTAGCACAGTTCTTGGCATATAAAAACTTTCAAGAGATCTTAGCTATGATCTGGAGGTGACCAATTTGCAACTTCCGGTTTCTCTGTCACTCTGTCTCTCTTACCTGTACTTCGCCCCATTACCATGGCAAATGACAATGGGTGACATCTGCCTCTGTGTCGTGAGGGGAAATGCTTATTTGTTCCTGTGTCTCTGTCAGAAAGTGAAAATGCCAAAGAAAAACCAAAAGGCTGCCGATTTTAAGGAAGATGAGACCACGCATATTTTCCTTGGGGCAACAAAATTTCTTATCCAGGCTCCCTCATTTTGCTTACTTATCTGCTCTCCATGGTCATTGGGGCGTGTAATTTCATAAGCAGGTATAGAAAAGATGTCATTTTCCAAGATTATTGTACATGGCTTTGGGCATATCTGTGTAAGTGAAGATATCCTGAACCTTAACCTTTGTTTAGAAACTGTTAGGAATCAGTTTTCTCAGTAGCTCTTTAGAAACAAAGGACTTCTCCTCCCTGACACTTATTGCTAACCTCTTTCCTACTGCCAGTTCCCCAAGCCTTCATTTCCCTGTCATACTATATAATCATAGTGGTGTCACACACAGACTGAGAACATGTGTTGCTGTGGATCCCACAGTCCTTGTTTTATTCTGAACTTGACCCTTAAATGTACAGTAGTGTGTATAGAAGTTAGAGAATGAATTCTCACCAAGTGAAGATTTATAGTCTTGTGAATGAGTAAACCCCAGATCTTTGGAGAATGATTTAGAAAGAACAGTACTGTGAGATTCTGAGTGTGTTTCTTTCAGTGGGGTGGAGTTAGTTCTAGCATTTCCTTGTCCAGTAGGAAGTGGGTGAATTGCCAAACCACTGAGATCACCATTGTTGACTCAGATTCAGGGATAAGATTAGAGCAGGAAAGCTGTCTAGGAACCCTGGAATCAGTGCTGGTTGTGCTTCTGCTTGTTTTTGTGACATCAGTGATCCCAGGATCTGGATGTGTTGCTAAGTGATGGATTACTTTCCTTGGACTCTTTTTGGGACCTATATTGGAGGAGATATGGTTGGTGGTGGGTAGCAACTTGCCGTGTTTACATTGTCCCTACAGTGTAAGTTTACCAACT
Organism: Heterocephalus glaber; assembly: GCF_000247695.1. The sequence goes on from NW_004624774.1 coordinate 2,147,843, forward strand.
CAGAGAAAATGCAGATTCATCCAGCAGTTCATGCTTCTTAAGCTGATCTAGCTTCAGCACTAACGAAGGGCGTATTTAGAGTGAAAAAGAAGTACTATGTTTTTCTTAGGATTGAGCTATAGAAAGATTTTTAAGTTGTTTGCTCCTTCTCTCTGGTGAATAGAGAGAGCTTCTTGACAGATTTTCTAGAATTTGTTAGACCCCTCTCTGTCCTTATCATTCACCAGATATTAATTTCAAAAGGGCAACTTGGATGCTGTACTAAGTAGAAAAAAGAAAATGATCATGATGTCAGAGATGTTGTGTTTTTTCAGCCCCTAGCTGGGTGCTTTGTGGTAGAGGTGATTTTCGGTGCTGTGTGTGAGTGTATTGATGGTGGGGTCCTGTGTATTAGTGGGACATGTGGAATATTTCTTTTCTTTTAAAGATAATCTGCAGCCATAATTTTGACCCTACTCAATACTTGGCATCTTCTCCAATCCCCATTTGCCCCTGTGATAATGACAGATTTGTAGATTATTTGTTCTGTGCCGGAGACTTGGAAAATCTGGATATACTTCTCATTTAACTTTTACAGCATGCCTTGAGGTGTAACACTAATACCCTGGCCCACAAGTAATTGAGCTGCTCTGTGCTTCTCTTCTTAAAAATGCAAGTCATAAGAGTAGCATCAGTTGCTTGTTTACCAGGGCCACACAGCATGGAAATACAGTGGACCCTTGACTTAAGAACTCGATTGGTTCCTGGGGGCAGATTGTAACTCAGGTTGGTTGTAAGTCAATACAGCTGAGATCTGAATGTTTACCTGAGTACATGCTATAGATAACAAGAGGTAGATGAATCTTCCATTAACTTAATTAACCCAAGTTGTTTGTATATCAAGCTGGTCGCAACTTGAGGGTCCACTGTACTAGAGTTAGGTTACCTAGTAAGACTAAATTACTGATGAGAAGTCATATCTCTTGAGTATTTAAAGCAGTTTTTAAACTGAGATGCAATCACAATAGAATGCATAAATCTTAAATCTATATTTTAATGCCTTATACACATATTCGTACTCATACATGTCTGTGAAATCACCTGTATCAAGATATAGGACATTTGTACCATCCCCTAAATTTCCTTTAAGCCCTTCCCCCAACACAGAGTCATTCTTCTGACTTCTGCCACCATGGAGGTATTTTACAAGTGTTTGAACATCATATAACTGGAATCAGACTTTATAGTCTGTTGTATCTGACTTCTTTTCCTCCTCATGTCTGTGAGATTCATTCATGTTAAGGTTGATGCAGAAGTAGTTGGTTCTTTTTTGTTTTTGAATGGTGCTCCATCATGTAAATATTCAGTGCTTTATTCTCTTATTGGTAGATATTTTTGTTATTGCTGCTGTCTGAAGCAATTGTGAATAAAACTGCATGCATTCTAGAATGTGCCATTTGGTGGTCATAAGCTTAATGACTGATGAGAGGTACAATAGCTAGGTCACATTTAGTTCAAGTAGATATTGCCAAAATGGTTTTTTCAGTTCATTCTCCCACCAGCAATCTATGGGTCCCAGGCGCTCTACATTCTTGCTAGCACTTGGTATTGGCGGTCTTTTTTACTAGTGTTCATTCAGGAGAGTATTTGCTTTATCTCACTGTGGTTTTAATTATATTCCCCTAATGAATAACATTTTGGGTCCTGTTTCTTACACTTGGTAACCATTTGGATATCGTCTTTTATGAAGTTCCTAGTAAGTCTTTCACTGAGTTAGCTTGTTCATTTTTTCCCTATTTATTTGTAGGGATTCCTCATATAATTTGGATGTGAGTTTTGTTGGCGGTATTTATTAGAAATACCTTCTCTCACTCTCATTTTGTTTTTTATTTTTTAAATATTGGTGTGTAGTGGGTAAGGGGGATTGAACCTAGGGCCTTCATGTTGAGCTACATCTCTAGCCCTTTTTAATTTTTTATTTTGAGACAGGATCTCACTTAGTTGCTGAGTTATCTAGGCTAGGCTTGAACTTGCAATCCTCTTGGCTCAGCCTCTCAGAGTGCTGGGATTATAGGTATGGGCCACTACATCCAGCTTAATATTATCTTTTGATGAATGCAAGTTCTCATTTCAGTGAAATTCAATTTCCAGTGTTTTTTCTTTATGATTAGTGCTTTTTTGTGTTCTTAGGGAAAAAAACCCAACTCATTGCCTTTCCATCTCTTGAACATTTTGAGGTGGAAAACAATGTGGACAACCACTTCTGTAGAAGATATAAGCCCCAGTCACATTGGGTGCTAATGGATTCTTATTTTAAATTGGTATATGTTTGTGATATAAATTCCTGATTTTGGATTGGCCATTGTCACTCAGAGTGGTATTCTGAGCTTTCATATTTATGAAGGATTTTAGGTTTACAGAGGTTTTTATCCTTCCATCTCATTTGATCCCATGCAGGAGCTCATTAAGTTATTGCAGGAGTGCTTGGTTAGTTTTGACACTAGAGGACTTGACTGGTCAACATAAGCTTCTGGGACTATGGCAGCTTCACATTTGCCATTGTGCACTAGGGTTAAGAGGTGGATTTCTTGTATTCATGTCCTAGCTCTGTAACTTGCTAAATACAGCAGCTGGTACATAGTAATGGGCTATTGCTGTTGTTCTTTTGTTATAGTGTCTAATAGGGTAACAATTTTTTGTAGAGCTACAAAGAGCTCTAATCTTTGACTCAATTTCTCTTGCATTGTTTTATATTTCCCTTTCTTTCAAAACCTATCCCTCGCCCAGTGGTTTTTGCTGTGAAAAAACCACATACATTTCAAGTATGAACTAAAGCAACAGTAGGGGAATGTCTGAAAGTATGCTGTTTTATAGGGACTTCTATGGAAATTATAGAAGGTTTTGCTTGTTTATTTTGTTTTGGAGGACAGTGGTTAGTAGGGGCATAGGGAAGGGAAACATCGAAAAAAGATTATTGCTTAATTCCAAAATAAAGAATATTCATCCGTTCAACTTGGTTCTAGGAAATTCACATGGAAGTAAGATATTTATGTAATACTTATTTCAATTGTGAAAAAGGAAAAGAAACATTTGAGTGTTTTCTAGATGCCTAGAAAGGATGGTACTGTATCCAGGTATACGTATATGAGGGCTAGGAAGAAGAAATTTTGTGAACCTGGGCTAGGACTAAAACTAAACCATCTGCCACCCCCCTCCACCCCGTATACACTCTCCCCTAAAAAGAGGACAAGACCACATGTGGAAAAGAACTTGTATTTTGATGTATTTTCTCGAAATAAAAACAGATCCTGTTGACTTTCCCTGTTACTGAGGCCAAGGGGCCCACCCTTCACAGCCTCTGAGTTTGTCTGAACTTCCTCTTTGTGGCTCTGGGTGGAAATTTTACACAGTGTGCCATGAAGTTGATGTGACATCTGTGAGGGCCCAGAGATCTGGGTATTTAGGCAACTCTTGTGCTCAAACTGTTTCCTAGCAGGAAAGGAACCGGAGACATGTTGACTCTAGGACCCCAGTGTGTAGAGAGGAGGGTGTCTTGCATTCCAGAGCAGGGGGACCAAGAAAGAAAAAAGAAGGGATAGAGCAGGCAGCCAGGACATGGGCCTCAGACTTAAGCATGCAACAGGATCATCTGGGGCATTGGTTAAAATCCAGCCCAGAAGTTTAGATTCTGTAAGGTAGAGTTAGGAATCTCCATTTTAATGAATCATCTAATTTGGAAGCAGATACAGAGGTATAAGACCTTGAGGAACAAAAATCCAGGTCCAGAGACTTCAGAGTTCTGCAGTAGACTGTAGCTTCAAAGCTATCAGTTTCAAAGTAACATTGTGCTCCGCTTTTTGAAAGGTGGAAGGGGAGAATCAATCCATCATGCCCCCAAGTCAAGGGTGGTTTTATGGAGCCATGGCTGTCAGCACAGTCTGCAGACACACGGGGAGTCAGTCTAGCACTCTCCATAGACTGATGGTGGGAAATGGACATTCAAGTCTGAGAGTAAGAATTTCTGAAAAGTGGAGAGAGAGCCATTGCAGATTCTGTGGCGAGGGGAGTTATTCCATCTTTGGAGTCTTCTTTGTGTTACGATGTCAGGTGCCGAGTGGCCTCCACAGGGTCCCTCCCACCTTCACACACTACCCATGCACCCACCCTCTCACCCACAGCACTCACATATGCTCTTCCACCTGAATCCCCACCTGATGCTCCTTATATCCCCAACCCTCCATACTTAGCATGCTCGCATCTTTGAAAACATTTTTCTTTAGGTGTTGTTGAGAGGTGATCAATGAGAAGATGCAGATGTGATATTTAAAATAGGTTAAACATAAACAGGCCTATCCTAGAACTATGGAAATCAGCCAGGAACAGGAATTGTAGGTGGGAGAGAATGAACAGGCTTGGGTGGTTCTAATATTGTTCAGAATCCTCAGCAGGATTCGTGGACTTGATGGCGATCACTCTCAGTAGATCTCTTCCTTCCTTTTGGGCTTTAAAAAACTTTAAATATGACAGTTAAAATCAACAATTCTTAACTTTTTAAGGGTTGCAGTCCTCTTTGAGAATCTGATGGACAGTTTGAATTGTTCTACCAGAAAACCACACGTGTATTTGAAGAGGAAGTGGTTTATGAACAATCTGCGATCCATCTGTGGACCCTAAATAAAGAACTCCCACTTTAATCAGCATATGACCTTCTCCTGAGGTCATTTTTATGGCACAGTCCTTTTTCTTGTGAAGTAAAATTTGTAATGGGAACTCCACAAACACCACTTGATATTATGTGTTTGCTTTCTGGAGGGTTTATGTTCAGTTGTAAAAAGCAAGTAGCTTTCAGTTAGAGTGAAAAGACTGAGTGCCCATAAAGTGCTTACCCCCGATATGGTAAGTATTCACTTACAAAAATAAATACATATACTCAATATAATCATAATCACAAAGCTGATTAACTCTATAAAACTTCTCCCCGTTTTTTTTTGGTACTGGAAATCGAACTTGGGACCTTGTGCTGGTGAGGCAGGCCCCGGAACCACTGAGCTAAATCCCCAGCAAAACTTCTTCCTGTTACAAGCAGTTTAGAAGCAAAGAACTAGATATTAGGAAACCCAGAGGCCTCTAGCTTTGCTGTTTCTCCCTCTTTTTTTTTTGAGTCCAGTAACTCAATTCACTACAATAGGTATTTATTGCATTCCTCCAGTGAGTAAAGGACTCTGTTAAGTATTCTGGAGAATAGAGATGAATAAGATTTTAAGGAGTGAACAGCATCTAAAGGAATCATGTTATTCATCTGTGTTCCTTACCTGTATCTCCTGTGTTTCTTCTTGGCTCTAAGAGAGTTTCACTTAGTAAGTGGGATTTAGGGAGGTAGTTTTGATTTCTGGAACAGGAAGCTGGCTTAGAAAAGCCAAGCAATGTGTCTTTCTTCATGTTGTTGACTTCAGGGACCTCTCACACTGTTGATTGAGTATTTCTTGAAGGGTTACCTTTGTCAGTCTCTCTCCCTGTGGCACTGTGTTCATATCCATGCCCTTCCTTTCTCCACAGGCCAGGGGTTATCACTATGCAGGCATTGTCAGAAGAGGATCGGAGGCTCTGGATGGAAGCCATGGATGGCCGGGAACCTGTAAGTAACAATTCAGGGAAGTAGAGCAAGAATAAAAACTCTGAGCTATTTGTTGGTTCCCAAGTGCAATAATCTTTGCTGCTGCTCTAAAGCCTTAGTTGTTGAAACCAGTACCAGAGGTATTTTTTTATTCCTAGGTTGATATTTGTGATTATTACTATTGTTCCTGTGCATATGTAGTTCCTGAACTTTTACCTCTCAGTCCTAAGGCAGAAGTTCTGCATGATACACCAAGCTCGCCATTTGAAAAGGCAATGTAATACCCCTAGGTTTCTTAAAGGAGGCAAAATCCAGTCTGGCTTACTGAGTGTTATTTATTGACCATATGATGCCTTCATGTGGTAGGGTACAGAGCATTATTTCAAACCCATTTTAATGGGATAAAGAATTATAAAAGCATGTATAAGTTGTGTAACATCTCTTATCATTGCCTTCTGGTTCAGTCTCCTCTTTCCATGGTGACTTATATCTCATTATGAGAAGTAGGACATTGTCAAGGTCAATGGAAGTAGTTAAGCCTGGTGATAGGATCTGTGTTCCCATTTCAGAGTTGCTGGTCTCAGCTGGGTGATGTAATCTTGTGGTTTTTCTGCATCTTGTGACATGTAAAACCCATGTGAGAGCCCTGGGGAAAGTCCCAGAACAGTCTTCTTATCTTTGTGTTAAGGATCTGAAGGCCAGTGCTCCACAAATCTCAAGGTTACAAAAAGTCTACAAGTACTTTACAATCTAGCTGTGTCTCATCAATAAAAGATAGAAAGAATCCACAGGGCTAGGGGGCCAATAATTCATGCTAACAAAAGTACTATCAAATTGGGGATGTATGCAGAGGAGAAGCAGGCCCTGGCCTCCACTAACTGTAGGACTCTGTACATCCAGTGTAGATGACCGGGGTTTGTGTGTGCATCTCTTTTTCAGCCCACCATGGTGAGGTAATATAGGAACACAGATTAGTGTACTTTTCTCCTCAGCTATGTTCTACATAAATGAAGGACTTGATTCAGTCTACTAAGCACAGACAAATAAGTACTGTTCGCACAAGATTGAATATAGAGCAAGATTTAAAGAATTATTTAAAGACTTAAGTATAGCTGGCTGAACTATAATGAAACGTTGTTTAATCTTAATTCTCCTTCTGGACTAAAATGTAAAATACCCCTGATTTTCTCTGAGTATGTTGCTACCCATAGAGATGTTCTCAAAAGCAGGTGCACATTTCTTTTAGTGCTTTGGGGGCACATTTGCTATTTGGTACTAGAGGCCTTCCAAAGCAGCTTCTGGAAAGCCTTCTGCTCTGCTGGTATCATCTACCATTAGTTTAAGCATGTGTGCCTGTGCTTGTGTGTGTGTGTGTGTGTGTGTGTGTGTGTGTGTGTGTGTGTTAGGGGCAGGATTGGGCATGTTACATCTCAATTTTATTTCTCTGTGCACTTTATGAGATGTGATCTGATTCCATTTTATAGATGAGGAAACTGAGGTTTAGAGAGGTTAAACTTCTTGCCCCAAGTTGCATGGATAGTGAGTGGCTGAATAGTAGGGAATAAGCTAAGTGGCTATATAATAAAGAAACTCTACAGTATAGTAATTTAAGAAAGATGGAAGTGTACTTGTCTCTGGGCAGAATGAGCCATGCCCAGCAGGGTCATGCTGGCATCCGCAACCCCATGACTTCCCAGGTTGCTGTAGTTACTGCCATTTTCCACCTGCAAATGGGCTTGAAAGCACCCAAGGCAAGCATTTTGAAGGGCCCAGAGTGTACACATCACTTGCATTGGGGCAAACAGTGATGTGGCTATATCTATCTGGAGAGGAGAATGGGAAATCTAGGTGGCCCTTACGCAGTGTGGGCCCTGCCAGTACCCAGCACACTTCAAGGAAGAAAGAGAAGATGCTGTGGATGGTTGGCAATCTCCACTGTTGTGGCACAGGTAGAATTTGAACTCATGTCTGCTCCTAGATGTATTTGTTATTCACCTTTGGTAGAAATACATCATCAACTTGCCATTTATTATTTTTACTCCATTATTTTTCATACTTCTTCTGACTCTCTAGAATGATCTTTCAAACACTTGAGGGAGGAAATATCCAGGATGAAAAACCTTGTCATGACATGCTGTTCTTGGTGTGGGTTGAAAAGTCCTACTACCATTTTCCCCAAATCTGCTGGAGTTTTAAAACTGCTTCATCAACTCCATTTTAAGCTTCCTCCTCCACCCCTCACTACTGCTTGATATTTGTTCTCCGTCTGTGTCTAAATGGGCTCTTACTAACCACTTCAGTTTTCCCCTAGATTAACATTTGGCCTCTGCGGATGGAAAGTGCACTGTTGAAAAAAAATCTCCTCATTCCAGAATGTACATATTAAGACAAGTTTAAACAAAAGAATTCTATGTCTAACCATGTTATAAAAGTTTTTCCTCATAGGAACATACAGCTTGCAGTGAAAACCATACTACCGAGTGGTTTTTAGTTTCCTAAAGAGACAGATAAACACCACCAAATGATGACTGCATAATTGAAGTAACGCTAGGTGTGATTTTCTCTCCCATTGCTGATAGCCTCTAGGGAACATTGCTAGAGATGCATGCCCAGTAAACAATTAGCAGCTCCAGTGTTAATCACTGTCTTCCTAATTAGTTAAATCTGTTCCCTTGGGAGTTTTGGCTTGCTTTAATTCTTTCTCTAGCTAATGTCAGAGCAGTTTCCTTATTTCAGGGAGATAGTAATGTGTGCACCTCCCTTCTATTTTTATACTTTTGTCTCAGTTGTCCTGTGACAAATTAATATTTTGCATTTTTTTTTTGCTTTTTTTTGGTACCGGGGATCGAACTCAGGACCTTGTGCTTGCAAGGCAGGCACTGAAACCACTGAGCTAAATCCCCGCCCCTGACAAATTAATATTTAAAAATCAATTTTGGTTTTCATTCTTCTTACGTTTTCCTTGTTCAGTAACACCTGAGAATGGTTGGTTAGGGGAAACCAAACCCTAAATGAACTCCAAATCAGTTGATTTTTTTAACATTCTAATTAGCTGTTATATAAATCAGCTTTTTAACACACAGTCACATTCTAGTCTAATGAAATATTGAATGCCTTATATGAGTCATACTGTTGAGCATTATGGATTTTATTTATGTAGTAAATCTGAAGTATTTTTGTTGAAATGAAGGAAATCCAGTTCAAATTTGAGAAAAAGCAGGGTTTATTGGGTTACGTAACTGAAAAATACTAGGGTATAATTGTGTCTGGTCAGTCCGAATCTGGTAACTTATATAATATTTGGAGTTGGTTCCTTCTTTTGTGCTGGCTTCACTTTCCAATATGTTCTTTCCATGTAGTGGTGAGATGCTTCCTAACTCTTCCAGGCTTACATCTTATTATTAAGAATTGGGCTCAACAAACTTTTTCTGAAACTGGCTAGATAATATTCTAGGCTTTGTGCGCCATATGGAGGCTGGTATAGCTATTTAACTCTGTGGTGGCAGCTCTGAAGCAGCCATGAACAATATGTAAATAAATGGGTATGGCTGTGTTTCAATAAAACTTTACTTACAAAAACAGATGGCAGGGTAGTTTTGTGTCACAGGCCATTGTTTGTTGATTCCTGCTGTAAGTGTACGGGAAAGAGAACTTTTGCAGAATAATTCCAAAGAGGTTCCATATTTGAATCTTATTGAACTAAATACTTAGTTCAGAGGATGGGGTAGATGCACTGAATAGATCTCGTACACTTGTTTTCTGCATTGGGAAGGTTGCCCTCCTCTGAGAGAAAATGCATTGTTATATGGGTAAGGGCAGATGCTAGGTAGGCAAAAAAAAAAGTATAGTTTTTTCTTACTCTAAGACTTATATTACATTATTTTTGTATTGAGAGAGATTTTTCTTTGATACTTAGCCAAGAGTAAAAACCATGTTTACCACAAACATGATACTTAGCATGAAAGACTATAAATGCTTTCTCCCTAAGACTGGGGACAAGCAAGGAGTTTCAGTCTTACCACTCTTTTTCAATATGGTACTAGAAGTCCTAGCTGGTATTGTAGTCCAAGAAAATAATTTAAATGGCGTACTGACTGGAAAGGAAGATATAAAACAGCCCTTATTTACAGATAACATGATTATCTATGTAGAAAATCCTGAGGAGTCCACAAAAACAAAAATCCTTCTAGAATTAGCAGATGAGGTCATCATGGTAACAGGCTATGATACCCACCCCCATCAACTACATTTCTATAACTTCACCATAAACATATGGTTATCAAAGACTATAACACTATTTATAGTTACTAATCCACAAAATGAAATGCTTAAGGTATAAATCTAATTATATGTTGAAAATTACAGCATGCTAATGAAAGATATAAATAAATAGACATATTGTATTCATTGATTGGAAGAATCCATGAATTGTGAAGATGTCAGTTCTCTCCAAATTTTCTGTAGGTTTAATGCAATTCCTATCAAAATCTCAGCAAGATTTTTTTGTAGACATAGACAAGTTTATCCTAAAATTTATATATAAAGGTACAGAAACTAGAATTGCTAAAACACTTTTGAAACAAATGAAGTGGGAGAGTTCATTCTATCCTATTTTGAGGCTTTCTTTATAGCTACAGTAATCAAGACTATGGTATTGACAGAAGGATAGACATATAGATCAATGGAACAGAATAAAGAACCCTGAAATAGACTCACAGATATGCCCAATTGATTTTAGGCAGAGGAGCAAAAGCGAATCAGTGAAGGAGAGTTTTTTTGAACAAACAGTGCTTTTTAAAATAATGGATCTTCATAACTGCTCCCCCCCAAGAATCTTGACTTAAAGCTCATATCTTAAACAAAAATTAATTCAAAATTATCATAGCTTTAAGTGTGAACTATAAAAGTATGTTTTAGAAAAACATATAAGAGAAAAATTGTTGGGATGTAGGGCTCTGTGAAGAATTTATAGATATGACACCGTGAGGATGACCCATAAAATTTAAAAATGGAGACATTTTTCTTCATAAAAATTAAAAATGTTTACTCTGGGTATGAAACATTTGTTAAAAGGATGAAAAGATATCTATAGAGTGGAAGAAAGTATTTGCAAAGCATATATCTGATAAAGGACTCTTAAAACAGTTAAAGACAAACATCTAAATATGAAATGGACAAAAGACATGAAACATTTTACAGCAAGAATATGCAACTGACAAAAAAGCATGAGAAAATGTTCAATATCATTAGTCATTAGGAAGTGCAGACTGAAATCATAATAAGCTATCTCTACAAACATATCAGATTAGCTAAAATTAAAAATAGTAAAAATATAAAGTGATGGTGAGGATGCAGAGAAACTGAATCCACTTATACCCTGCTGGTGGGAATGTAAAATGATGCCACCACTTTGGAAAGGCACTTGGCAGGTTCTAATAAAGTTTAATATGCACTTATCATATGACCCAGCAGTTGCTCTGGGGCATTTTTCCCAGAGAAATGAAAGAGTATGCACATACAAAAGCCTATAAACATATTTTTGTAGCAGCCTTATTCATAATAGCCCCAAACTGGAAACACTGCACATGTCCTTCTGTGGACGTATGGTTAAATAAACTGATACATCCATACACTGGGAATAGAAAGAAAGAAACTATTTATACACCAACTGGGTGAATCTCAAGGATGTTATGCCAAGTTAAAAAAAGCCAATCTGAAAAAGATATATAATACATGTTTCCAATTTATAACACTCTTGAGAGGACAGTTATGAAAATGGAAAATAAAGTAATGCTTTCCAGGGGATGGGGACAGTGGGAGTGGGGAGCACTGGGAGTTTCCCTTGTGATGGCACAGTTCTGTGTCATGGTTGTGGTGACTCTGTGAAACTGGATCAGAGTTTATGTAGAGCTTCTGTACATTTGTACACACACACAAATGAGTACATGTAAACACTGCTGACCTAATCACTGCCAAAGGTCTTGCCTCCTAATGCATCACATTGGTGATTACAATAAATTTTGGGGAGGCACAGACATTCAGATCATAATATCCACCTGCTTTTGTGGGTATTAGTAAATCCACATTGTTCAAAACTTTCATCACCTTACTCATTTTTTGGGTGTGAATGTAGCACAGAAGGCCTTTTGGTAGACATTAGGGTTTTCTGCAAACCTCAGGTCATTATCGACTCTGTCTTCCTACCACTGGCTTTATAGGCTTGGGGCCCTCTTAGTTAAAATTGGATTGCATGTCCTCTTTTAATCTTTGACATTATTTTTGTCTTTAGTATTTTAGTTTAACCTTTGGAGAGTAGGATTAGTTGTGAGAGGAACTTTGAGCCTTCATTTTGAAGTTGTTCGAATTTTTCACAGTCAGCAAATTTCACAGTTAATTTTGTTATTAAGTAGCAAATGCAATGGAGATGTCTCTGTGAGTCATATCTCTTCTTTTAGGTGTCTCTGATTTTTCCTGTGTGATTGTCATTGGCTGTAATTACATTGTCATGCTTAGATTTGGAGAGTCTCCCATCCCCACCCTAGCTATAAAGTTTAGGTGAAGTCCCTCCCTCTACATAAAAATGTAGTATATATCCTTCCACAACTTCTATGAACTGGTTATATATTTGTGAAATAGAGAAATGTTTTGTAGAATTTTTGGCATAGCTTTATTATTAAACCTTTAATTAGTTTAGTAAACCTAAAGATTTTGACATTAGGTTGTTTTCAGCTTTTCATTCCTTCATTACAAACAATGGAATGAAAAATCTCTTTATATACCTCATTATTTACCTATTTGAGCATTTTTTCCCCCTGGGATACATACTCAGGGGGTATGTACTTAATATTTTAATAGATATCACCAGATTATTCTCCCGACCAAAAATCCAGACACTTACGAAGGTACCATTTTCTCTATAACTTCAGCATTGCATATTTTGAGTTTTTGTGTATATGTGTGCATCAATCTGATAGAAATTGTATTGTCCTCTCATTTGCATTTCTCAAGTTACTAATGAGATTAAAATTCTTTCTCATGTTTACTGGTCATTCATATTCAATTTTTTCCACACAAAAATATATGTTGAAATGCTTAAAACAGTGCCTGGTGCATGATTCATACCGTATAAAATAATATTAATTCCTTTTTCAGTTTTTTGGTCTTAAGGTTACACTCATCACCTTGTCAGCTCTGCTTTCAAAAGGTCGAGGTACAATCCTAACTTTTTCTAGTGGTCTTTTCTTAACTGGTAGCAATGGCCGGGTTGTTGTTGCAGGCTTCTCTTGTTTTCTAATAGCCCGGCCCATGGATCAGGCTCGGATGGTGAATGATGAAGGATGTTCCTGCTGTGCACTTTTCATCTCTGACTTGAGCTGTTGCTCTGGCTCACCAGGCTACTTGATCTAGAAGGGAGCCTGTGGATCTCCTGCACCTCTCTATTCTGACAGCAGTCAGCAGTGTTGGATGTCCCCAGGTGCTGCTAAGGTCTTTCCATCTGTCTTCTCCATAGGAAATAACCTGACCCTGTTCAGAGAGACCCAGGAGCTCTCCTGTCTAACCCCTGGCATGGTGTTGTCCTCCAACTGGCTGGTATATGTTCCCTTGGCCCTTCCACCCAGTGCCAGTTCCATCTCAGAGAAGCAGTGGAAGATACCTGCTATTCTCTACCTATCCTAGAAGCCAGTCATTGTTTGGACTGCTCTCTAGTTCATTAACTCTACACCAGCTTTGCTTTTTTCTGGAAGTTCCTGTCTCTATTTTGTGTCCTAGGTTAACTACTCCTCAGCCTTCTCAGAGGAGGTTGGCAGGAGCTTTGACTCTGAAGCTTTCTATCACCAGTTAGTTGCTTATGTGTCAGAATTAAGACCAAATTAAGAGTTCCCTATTTTAATGTTTCCTCCGTCTGGGAGATGACATCTTGGCAAGTCAGGAATTTATCAGAAGCTCTGGGTGTGTGTTTGCAAAAGCTCATTGAAGAAAAATTTAACTTTTCATTTTGAAATCATTTCAGCCTCATAAAAATGCTTGAAAAGTATTACAGAGAATTCTCAAACACCCTTCACTCAGATACTCTAATGTTAATATCTTACATAACCACAATACAATTATGAAACAAGGACATTAACACTGACAAAATATTATGTATTTTATATATTTCTAATTTTGCCAGTTACCCCTAACATGGGGTAAAATATATATGCATCATTCTCTCTACTAGCTATTTTGCAATACTCAATTAGTTATTGCCAACCACAGTTACCCCCCGGTCCTACAGAATGTTTGAAGTTATTTCTTCTCTCCAACTGCACTCTTGAATACATCTATTTCTTTTTGAATATTTTGTCTTCTATCCTCTCTACTCACATCGTGTATTTTTCCTTGTGCAGTTTTCTGTGTTTATCTATACTGTTATTAGCTTAGAGATACTTGAGGCCATAATATGATCTTCATAGACATTCCCTATTGCAACCTCTCATTGTTAGCAGCAGCACCAATCAGCTCTCTCAGGCATTGTAGCAATGATTTGTGGAAGTGGAGATTATGGTTGGATTAGCTTCAGGATTTTTTTTTTTTTCATTCTGTGGGAAAGGCAGTTGATAAAAAAACCTTTTAAGAGTGACTTTGTTCATTTGAAAAATGATCTTAGGTCCATTTGTACAGCTTTCTCTTGTACTCTAAAACCCAAAAGGTGGTAAAATTTGTTAGTGCTCTCCCCAAAACAAAACAACAACAAAAAACAGTATTTAAAAATATGTTGATAGAAAGACCTGGAGACATTTTGAGTATTAGGAAGTCTGTGAATTAGGTTGTTTGCTTTGTGGTGAGGTGTGGAACAAGATAAGCATTTTTGAAAAATTATGTTTGGGTTTGTTGAATTGAGCCCCAGCATGGTTAAGTCAGAAGAGCTACGGATGCCAGTTTTACCACATTCTTTTTAGTAGTGTTCCAAAAAATCCTGCCCCTGTGACCCTGGAAGAAAATACCAGAACAAACACATTTTAAAAGCAAAGTCATTTTCTGGTCGGTTTAAGAAATCTTCCTTTTTGGGTATCCAGAACACAGTGCAGACGTGCAGTCCAGTGGTCACAGCCAAAGAAGGAGCAGAAGGAGTGTGGCCCCAGCGAGCCCAGCCAGCTGCCATGGCTCCACACAATGTGTGGTCTTGTCCCAGTGCCCGGAAAATTAAGGTTTCCCTACTCATTACCTCCTTACTTTTTCAAAGAAAAAGAGGTCCGGGGATTTAGCTCAGTGGTGCCACCGCCTGCTTTGCAAACGCAAGTTCCCGAGTTCAATCCCTAGTACCAAAAAATAAAAGAAAAGAAAAGAAAAGAAAAGAAAAGAAAAAGAGAGAAGGAGATAGGGGAACTACAAACTGAATAGCATCTCCTCAGGTGGAAATATGCCATTTTGCAATTAGTACTAGTTAGTTTTGTTTTCACCATAAATCTAAAAAGCTTTATCTCATTCAAACTAAGAGTATCATCAAGACTCTTGGGGTAAATTGATGTGCAGGTTTTTAGGGATGGTGATAGTAGTGGTGGTGGTGCCTACCATTAAAATATATTGGAGTACTTCTTAACTTTCCCTCTTGGAACCATTGTGCTGAGATGACTGTCATCATTCTCCTATGGTCATTGATGGTGGTGGTAGCCATGCATTTGGATGGAGAATAATATCCTGTTTGGGCTATTTCTTCACCTAGTTCATACCTCTGTGTGTTTTCATCCCAGAAGATGCTGACTTACTGAGCACGGACCGTGGTTGTGTCCTTCATATACGGTAGTTAATGTTATCTACGTATGAAGATTAATGTGTAATATGATAAGGACTCACTGCTTATTGAATTAACTTGGAGGCCTAAGTCAAGTGGGGATTCTTATCTAGTCTCATACTGAATTCATTTGTTGAATGTCTTAAGTTCTAGCCATTATTTGGCTACTATAAATAGTAATTGTAAAGGCAAGGTAATTGTTCTTTACTACATATCCATACTCAGAATACTGATCATCACATCTGGAATACAAGACCATTAAGCATATGGATTGAGAATCCATGCTCTATATATTACTTTGAAGGAATGACTAACTGGTTGGGGGAGGGGGAAAGCCAAAGACATGTTTCTCTTTTCAGTCACATATTGGTTCCCTCTCTAGTTCTTAGTGACTGTTGGTGTGTGACAGGCACCAGTGTGATATACCAGAGGAGTTCTCAGGTCAGAAGGCTTAGTAGAGCCAAATCAGGGACTAGTTGAGAAGTATGTAATGTCATCTCTGGTACCAATAGTAAAATTAGAGTAAGTGTGTGTGTACACATATATGTATATAATGTAAATATTCTCATGTCCCTGTGTTGAATTTAGTATGTGTTTTTTTAGATTTCTTGCCACTTGGTGATCTTCCTTGAATTTATGAAAAATACATGATTGTGCTCAGAGCTCTGGCTTCTGGTGGTCATGTTGCCATGTTGTAAAAGTATGACAGGGCCGGGGATTTAGCTCAGTGGTTCTGCCGCCTGCCTCGGCAAGAGCAAGGTCCCGAATTCGATCCCTGGTACCAAAAAAAAAGGGAAGTGTGACCACCGGCATCCTTGTGGCCATGCTGAAGAGTTTACTCAGATGTAACAAGGGGAGACTAATAGTACTTATGAGATTTGAGGAGGTAACACATTTTTTCATATGAATTCAGTAAAGATTAGTTGTCCAATTGACAGTAAATTCTAGAGACTTTTATATTTGCCGCATATAGTATATACAGTGTGTGTGTGTGTGTGTGTGTGTGTGTGTGTGTATATATCGCACATCATTATTTAGAGAGAGTAATAAAGTCTATTCTGACTTTATGCTGACAGCCTGACTGCCTTTGGGGCAAGTTTTAGTCTGTTGAACTATGAAGATTCAGAAAAACCTAAACATGATGTAGCTTTTTCCTTTGTAACAAAATGTGGAAGGGGAGATAAACTAACGATGATAATAATAATGATAATAATAATAATACTTAACAAATACTAGGATTAAAACTTGGATAGAAATAAGATTTTGAAGTTGTTAGGCCGGTTTTGTTATGTCAGACCAGTTTGTTAACTTTGTGTCTATATGGCAACCATACATTAAGCAAGTGTAGAAATACCCCACCAAGGTTTTATAGTTCAATTTCTAGAGTTGAAGTGTTTGGCCAGTTTGTAGGCTGTACTGCTGTCTGGATTCTGTTGCAGAGGTCTCAGAAGCCAGATGATGCGTACATTTCTCTTTAGGAACATTCTCAGGAGCAGAGCTATGCCATTCTTATCTGTCCCAGTAAGCTTCATTTTTGCTAATATTATCTGTTTAAGCCCTAAAATCCAATCATAATGAGTAATGCTCTTTTGCTCTTCTAAACCTGTGATTTAGGCTAATATTGTCCCAGTAGGGTCAATTTGTGGAGGTTAAAAGGAATGTGGGCAATTTGGGGGGGGGGTAGGTTTATCAGTTAATATTCTTATTTACCTGGCTTTGTCTATTTTCTTTAGAATCTAAGTAGAATTAGTATAAGCAGAGGAAAGAGACACAAAGGGCAAGTTTGAGAGTGAGGAGAAGGGAGATAGCTGGAACTTGAATGAATTCCACCGATCTAGAGAACCAGGGCTTTTCACTCTGGTATCTGTGTAGATATGGGAAAAGGTTTAGTGGTAAAGTCTCCAAACCGTCTGAAGTGGCATGCAAGATGTTTGTACATGGGTGTGCAGGAGAAGAGTCCATACCATTTAGTGGTTTGTCAAAGGGCTCTATGGCCTGTTGCCTGTTTGTTTGCCAATAAATCGCCTGTTGTTTCATGAGAATAAATATTTAGACAGAGCTCTCTGTTCTTAATACCCAATGAAGTAATGGCATATTGTTTCTCCTGGGCCCACTTGTGGGTTGAAGAGGGCTTTGGAATGCTTCACTGTGCAGTGCATTTGTTTGCTACCTACCTGCATTTTAAGCTTGCCCAGAGATAGAATACAACCTTATTTCAATTTCAGATGAGTTATAGAGAAGGCACACTTTGAGGTAGGGGTGTGTTTTGGGGGGGCATCTGGGGAGAAAGGGGTTGTGACAGGCAGAGAACTGGAGGCAGGGAAGAGGAAGCACATATAATTAAGGGGCGTTTTCCATCTCACCCCTCGGTTTTCCTGTTGGATCGATACTAATGATATTTACTTCCTTTAATTAGTGCTTTCCTTTTCGTGGCTACCACAATTAACACTTAGGCTAGTTTTTTTTATAATTTTTGAAACTTTTTAGGATATCTTTTGAAAGTTTTGCTTGTAAGAAAGAGAAGTAGGATCTACATTGCATTTTCTTTTTTCTGAATAACACTCATCCTTTCAGTTTCTATTCTCAGTTTAAACAAGAAATCCTTAAAGTAATCTTTTCCTACCTGCATGTCATTTTTTATTATCAAAACAACCCATTTCCAGCAATAAGGCCCCATCTCAGTGATGGACCAACAAAGTCAATCTCGTAGTTATAAAAGGTCTATGAGTCTGCCCTTGTCTTAGTTAAACTAATTTCAGCTAAATTATGATAGAGAGCTATTGGGATTAGAGATGATGTCTCAAACGTAGACCACAGAAATGGCTAGCCAAGTTACTGGAAGAAAAGGAAGGTGCTTGGGAATGTAGGATGGATCCTGTGGAAGGACGACATCTGTGTAGGAGAGCCTGTATTGCACCCAGACCAGTTACTCATGTAGCAGATTTCTTGTAAAATAGTTTTTATGGTATTAGATACTTGGGAAGCAGAAAGATAACTTTTTTTCCTAAAACATCTATTGTGTTTAAGTGACCATTGGGAAAGGTTGGATATGTAAAATGAGAAGGGAAGTGCCAACTTCTATTGTTCATGTGGGCCCTAGCACTTCTGGGCACCACTGGAAGTGGCTGGAGGAAGACCAGTTTGGGATCTGACCTAGGATCTAATCTAATCAGCTGGCTTTCATGACTTGATTACTGCCAGAGTTAAGTGTGTCAATCTTTAGGATCTTATCAGTCTTTGTGGGTCCTGCTCTGAGACATGCATCCAAATCTGATGACTAAACAACCAGTCAAGATCTGGCCACTCAGTAGCTGATGGTCCTGCCTCAGGGAGTTCCCATGTTGCTTCGGCTGTTCATTTATAAAGTTTTCCCACATCTGTTGGACTGGAGATGAACATACAATGAAAGATATACAAGTATTTGAAGTATAGTGTGTATATTAGTTTCTTAGAACTACCATAATAATTTACTACAAACTGGGTGACTTACAGTAAGAGAAGTCCTAAATTAAAGTATAGACAGATGTTTCCTCTGAAGACTCCAGGGAAGAATTCTTTTTTGCTTCTTCCAGCTTTTAGTGTCTTCTGGTGTCACCAATCAGTTGAGCTCTTTTGCTCAATTCAGATAAAAATTATGAATTGGCAAAGAGCAGGTCTGTTTAGGCCCTGATGCTACAAGCAGCACAAGTTAATGTTGAATGTTGTCTGTTGATGCTGCCGGTTACTGGTCTCTGCTGCTGCTGTCCACTACCATTTGCTGGCTGTGCCAGACAACGTCGTTCAACTTCTGCTGGATGCTGGTCTCTGCCACTGCTGGCCACCACCATTCATTGCTGGCTTGTGCTGGATATGGTCTGTTGACTCTGTGGGTTACTGCTCTCTGTTGCTGGTGTTCATCAGCTGCTGCTCTCTGGAGCTTTTCAGAGCCATCACCCCCTAGTGTTTATAGCTCTTTCTTTTAAAGTGACTGCTTTGTCTATACAACTCAGGATTCTTAGATTTACAGGGCCTTCCAACCCCGTACTATCTGAAAAATAAATCAGGAGCAGATACATTTAGATTTGGAGTAAGGCTTTATTTGAACAGGGCCTGTGCTGTGCACAGAGGGAGTCACACATCAGAGGGGCCCTCCTAGACCAACAGGAAAGAAATGCGAGGGGAGTGTTACTTACAGTAGTGGCCTGTGATTGGTCCAGATTCTGACCTACTGGTTGATCTAAGTCTGAGCCTGCTGATTAGTCCAAATTGTTCTAAACTCAAGCTTTCAGATCTGAGTGTACTGATTGGTCCAAATCCAGTTCTGCTCCTTCTTTCAAATTCAGGCAGGGCAGACATCTCCGGAGAAAGAGTGGGGGTGTTCAGGACAGCCACAGTTGTCACGGAGTGGGGAGCAGGACAACAGAAGCCAGCCTTTTCATTGATAGCAGTCTCATTTCTTTGAAAAATTGGAAGGCCAAAAGCATGGAATCTTGAGGGGCTAGATGTGTTACTCACAGCTTGTTGGGATTGGAGTTGGGGATGTTAATAATGGGCCCAGGTCCTTCCATCCCTAATCTTGGCCTTCTTAGGGTGGTTTCACGCTGCTTCTACCAAGACCAAGAGTGGCAGGAGTTGAGGGAGGGGCACCATGGCTGACAGCCACACTGCACCTCCTGTTGTGGCCCAGTGAGCAGCCACAAGGTAAACCTAGTGGTGGTGGGAGGGCAATGTGGCAAATGTCTTAGTCCCTTTTTAGGAGGAGGACTGAAGGCAGGCAAAGGAGCGAGGCCAGCCACTCACTGTTAGTGTCATGGCAAAAAGGGGAGCACCATGGGCTTTTCCATCAGCCTCACTGGTGCTGCTTGGCTTGGCTGCATCACTCCAGACTCTGTCTCTGTTTTCATGTGGCCTTCTCTTCTGTCTCTAATAAGGGCACTTGCTATTGGATTTAGAGCTGATAATCTGGGATGGTTTTATCTTGAGATGCTTAACTTAATTACATCTTTTCCCAAATGAAGACATATTCACAGTTTCTGAGGGTTAGGACCTGGAAATGTCTTTTTGGATCATCATTCATCTCACTAGAGTGAAGTCTTCAGTGTCTTGGTCTGCCTTGAAGGTGGCATGCACCATCTTTGCTACCAATATTTGGCAGTGAGAGATACCTTGAATGGGGAGGTTTCTCTTCTGTGAGTTTCTTCTGTCTTTTTCTGTTGTCTAACTCAGATGTATTTATTCTGTTTGGGTACTTGCTTGAGTTTAGCATTCTAGGTAGACATTGTACATGGTTACAATCAGAGGAAAATTCTAGATTGGAGGTGATGGGAGACTACTGATAGCAAATTACTGTTAAAAAATGGATCCTGTTCTATGGACTACTCCTCTGTTATTCAAAAATAGAAGCAGGCATTTGTTTCTGGAGGCGTATTCATTGCTAGACTCCCATTACCATTGGTGATTGGCAGTGACTGTATTTTTTAACATTTCAGGTATATGTTTGTTTTTATTAAGATGTAGCAGTAGCCACAATGTGGAGAGGATATAATTTGTAATGCCTTGACTCAGCAAGTGAATTTAAGTTGTGTTCTGGTCTATCTTGACAAAAATGAACCTATAGCATGAACCAGGATTTTCTTCACTTGTTTCCCACTGCCACTTTCATTCACTGACACAGAAGAGGATATAAGTTGCTCTTAAAAACCTGTAGCTTCTGGAATTCAATGCAGGGAATATTTATCAATTGTAAACCTGCACCAGCCCCTATGTAGGTGCTAGGAGAGTTTACAAGCACATAGATTAGGTATTTGCAGTTGTGCTGTAACTAGTTCCCTTTTTCCTTCTCTTATTGAACCTTTTCCTAGTCTTGTATACTGTAGCAGTTAGTTGTTTTAAATTGAACAAATCTTTCATTTTGAAAACTTTCATGTAAAAATATCTTTGTCCATCATTGTATATAGTTGGGATCCATCATAACTTTGCATCTCATTTCTCCTAGGTTTGGAACTTTTAGCACTGTTTCAAGCCCCTGCTTGGTACTTGGTTCACCACTTCCTTTCTGTCTCAGGGGTTGGCACTCCGAGGCCTGGCCCTGAGGACACTGTCTGTGCCATGCCAGTTCACTTTTGAGCACTCACCAAAATTAAGGCTGCCATTCTATATGTACAAGAGTTTGCTTTTATTTTTATTTTTGTGAGGTAGAGCTTACAGAGTCCCAGCTGACAGAGAGAGAGAGAGAGAGAGAGAGAGAGAGAGAGAGAGAGAGAGAGAGAGAGAATGAATTACCAAGAAGTTTAGCAGCCCGTTTTCCTCGTATGATGTAGTAACTAGGTATTACTAGGTATTAGCTCTGGCTGAAGGTGGGTAGGGTTCTTTGCCTTCCTGCTTGGCAGAAAGAGCTGCTTCAGTTTGACACCAGAGATGCTTTCCTGCAGAATTTCCACTGGTCTGGTGCATTTGGGGCAGGGCTTACCCGTGCCAAAAATCCCATTCTTCAGACCTGCATCTCTGTTGGTATTGGATCATAACTGTCTTGCCTCTTTTGGATCAGAGGGACAAGTTTCTCCTTGTTTTTATAGATGGTGTGAGACAAATTGGTATGCTGTCTAAGCAAAAGGGGTGGTTTTTTTGGCAAGAGATTTGAAAATACTATACTTTGTAACCCCTCATCCCATCTCTGAGAATAGGTATTCAGACTTTGAAGGGTTAAAGACTTAGCCAACTATCAAATTTATTTCACTTTTTCTGTAAAGTAGAAGATAGGTCCCATATATGGGATCTTTCTGAAGATTTATTATAGTATTTATCCAATGTAGAGCCCATACAGGCTATGATTTCTTTTTTTGCACTTGTGGTCAGAGGTTTGGCTGAGCCGGTGTCTAACCCCCTTGGCTTCTGGTATAGTCACTTTGTTCTTGTAGTTGGAAATTCTTAGGTTACCTCTCCTCTGTATTATAAATACGGCTAACAAGTTGATGAATTATTCTTCCCTCTGAAGCCCAACCATTCTGGAGTCATTTAGTTTGTTCTGTTTTCTCTCCAGTTCTTTTTTCTCTTTCTAAAACTTACTTTCTAAACACTTACTTTGTTAGTCCTGACTCCCCAGCTTCCCATCTGCGTTTGCTACACCCTCTTGGGAACGTGCCAATTTCCCCTGCCTGGATCAGTAACTTTTACAAAATGGTACGTTTTCTGATACATAGTTGCATTTTGTACATATTGAATACATTTATGAAACTTGACTAGTGTTCAATGGTGATATGACTTGAATTCAAATGTTTATTAGGTATTTTGATGCCCATCAGACTAGACCTAGCCCCATGTCCCCATGGAGACATTAAAGTGTCTTGTCTTAGGTTTTTTGTTTAGGAACATATACATAACTTTTCCTACTGAAACATTTGGTATTTGGAGTAATTTCTGTATTGCTTAAATGTCACCAAGTCAGAGGTACACCATCAATTTAATAATTACGTTTTTTTTTTTGGTACCAGGAATCAAACTCAGGACCTTGCGCTTGCAAGGCAGGTGTGGTGCCGTTGAGCTAAATCCCTGGCCTAATTAGGAAGTAAGAAGAAAAGATTTTATTAAACAGATACAAGGATTACAAGACGCCTTCAACTTCAAGGGAAAAAAGAATGTCTTAGAATTAAGGAAATATGGTACCTGTAAATCCCTAGTGATTAGTTGTCATTGATTGAGAACACTGTACAGGAAAATTATCTGGATACTAGGTTCTTTAGTGGGAATGGTACCACAAAACAGAGACTCCTTTAAAAATTCAATGAATACTATGGACTCCTAGAATTGTATGCACCCACAAAACAAATTTTGACATCATGTTTATAGAGATTTATGGTTCCTCTAAATTTACCCAGCTTACAAATCTCCAGCATCAGCATTGTAGAATAGCATGTCCTTGCTTGACCCTACTGAGGAAGCTCTCCAAAGAATGACTGAAGATAAAATTTTGTAATGTTTTATATCAGGAACTTTGTTTGGATTATTAACACCAAAGGACTTGTTAAGCCTTTAATAGGGAAAATGGAAGTAGTCAATGACCAGTTCAAGATTTGAGTCACCTTGTAGCCTGCCCATGGCCAGGGTACATCTCATGTTGTCCCTCTGTAGCATGTAGCACCCTCAGAATAAATCCTAGTAAAGCTTGCTGCTTGCTTGGCTTTGCTCGCCTGCAGTGTCAGAGTCTTAACTGCAGCTGTGTGTGCAGCCCAGCAGCCTGGGGTCTTCTTTAGAATGATCTCTAGAGGGCTTCTTTTAGTTAGGAATTTTGAAGGTGGCAGAAGATTACTTGAGAAGGCTTTAACCCCACTATACAGTGAAGCCATTCATGGCATTGAGCATAATGGTGGGGATGAGAGTCTTTGTTTATCTGTGTTTTCATTGTCTGAGCCCCTGAAGTTATGAGCTTACCTAAGGAAACAGAACTTGTAATTATATTGAAAACATTAAATAATGAATAACCATGAGTAAGATTAATCACACCTCAAGTAGTTCTCCTTACTTAATCCTTTCATTTCTTTTATGACACTTTGCCTGTGTCCAGGGCTGTCCCTGAATAGCAGATAATCAGATTCAGGGTAGTGAGCAATTTTAAATTTCACAGAAGACACTGGATTTTATGAAATCTATAGAATTAGTATTAGAGATCTTGACTTGTAGTCTTGAACAGAGGAGGTCTAGCAGTAGCCGCAGTTCACAGTTGACCAGGAGAGAACAGGGAGCAGCATTTGGGTCAGTGGCTTAAAGCTGGATCTTGGGAAATGGATGAGTATCTCCACGGTTTTATCAAAAATCATCATCTTTTTATGGTGGTGTTAAAAATCAAGCTTAATTATCTTACAGTGTTATTATAAAACCTTAAATAATTGTATCCTTCATCAACATCCAATTTAGTCTTTTAAGGTTTTGTACATAGTTAAAATCTTACTCAAATATAAGGTGAATTTATTTTGATTAATCATTTTTTATTATTTTCTCTTTCAAAATGAAGTCCTGGGGCTGGGGATTTAGCTCAGTGGTTTCCCCGCCTGCTATGCAAGCACAAAGACGCGAGTTTGATCCCTGGTACCAAAAAAAAAAAAAAAAAAATGAAGTCCTGTTCAGCTCCCCACCCTCACCCACCCCACCTCAAGACTCACATGACCAAAAAATGTTTATCTTCAAGCTAAAGGGATTCACTTTGTGGCTTTGTCTTTGTACCAATTCACCTATGACAACAGGCCGTATTTCCCCTCCACTAAATGATGCATAATAAGCAGTGGGTTTTGATACAGATTTCTAGGCCTTTCTCCTTGTGGGCAGGCTCTGATCTAGTTTGATCTAGATCTCTGTGCCACACTTTCCTGCCACTCTGCATTGGGAAGCCTCTTCCTGTACTGCAGTGCACATGCTTTTTATAGAAAGCACTCCAGCACTCTGTGCCATGACTCAGAGTTCAGTTTAAGTACAGGGAATCAAGTAGTTGAACTGCCAGGGGGATTTGTGCCTATCAAAACACTGCAAACGCTCCCCACCCCCTCTCTCCCTCCCACTTTGACACATTGCCTTTTGTATAGGCTCAGGTTCTCAGTCTGTACAAGTATTTGAACTGGGGTATGGATATTTAAAATATACTAGGTGGTTTTCTAGAGAAATTTTTACTCTACAATGTCTCAGTTAAGAATGATTTGCAACTTTAACATACCTGGAACATATTTGAAATAATCAAAGACAATGTGTGTAAGGACCCTTCTTTCTGTTTGCTTTAAATAAAAACTAAAATTCAGAGGTCAAATATGAAAATTTGAACAGAAGACCCTAAATATATATGGTCAATTTTTCAAAGTTGTGTTTATTTACTAATTCTTTTTTTTTTTGGTACTGGGGATCAAACTCGGGACCTTGCGCTTGCAAAGCAGGTGGTGGCACCGCCGAGCTAAATCCCGGGCCCTCAAAATTGTGTTTAGATATACTGCTATCTCCCTCCCCCCAATTTGGCACCCAGATTATGTTTTATGCAAGTTTTGGGATCATGTTTACTTGGGTTTTATGCACACATAAACTCTATAGAATGCCTAAATAATTAGTTAACTGCAAGATTGCAGAGCCGCTGGGGTACTGTTATAACTAGAGCTAAAAATAAGTGCCCCAATTATATATTGAATAGATTTAAAATAAACAGTATCAGCAGATTCTTTTTCCAGCAGCCTTTTGTAAACGTTGTGAACTTAAGATACAGGGGCACTAATATGTTGGGAAAAATGAATATCACTGGAAAATTAAGTATATGGAGATAATTATGCATATTTGTTTTTAGTTCACTTTTCTAATTTGATAGGAATGATTAAATCTGTAGACCATGAGAGCTGGAAGAGAAACTTAACATCAGAACATTTCTATGATTTATAAAGAAAAGGCCAGAGGAGGAAAATGAATTTCCTGAATCACAGAGGTAGCTAGTGACAGGGTTGGGATCAGAATCCAGGGTTACTGTCTCCCAATTTTATGCTGTTTTTATTAAGGTAGGTATTGTGTGCACAATGGGGAGAATGACATAGTGAAAGCCCATTTATGAGTTGGGCATGGTGGTACAATCTATAATCCTAGCAGTTTGGGAGGCTGAGGCAGCAGGAT
The DNA here is from genome assembly GCF_000247695.1 of Heterocephalus glaber. The sequence continues at coordinate 2,173,816 of NW_004624774.1, forward strand.
TGCAAGTCTGAGTCCTGCCTGGGTAACTTAGACCCTGTCTTAAAGTAAAAAGAGCTAGAGATATAGCTCAGTGTGAAGGCCCTGGGTTCAATCTCCATTACCACCAAAAACCCCTCAGACCAGACCAGACCAGACCAGACCAGACCAGACCAGACCAGACCAGACCAGACTAGACCAGACCAAAAACCTCATTTATGGATTCATTGCTCTTCAGCAAACTTACTAGATGTTCACTTCACTTACTGTATTATTTAGCTGTATAATAAATGATCACAAACTGAGTAATTTAAAACAGCTTCCATTTATTGACTCCTACTTCTGAAGATCAAAAGCCAGCCTGGAAATCAAGGTGTTGGCTGCCTGTGCTCTCATCTGGACACCAGGTTCTTTTACATCCTGGTTCCTATGAAATTTGAGAAATCGTTTCTTATAGTTTCTTACAGTTGTAGGATTTGTATTCACGAGTGCTGGCTGGCCATGAGCAAGGACCTGTTCTCAGTTTCTAGAGACGGGTTCAAATTCTTTGTTTTTCTCAACAAGGCAAGGTTATTTTACTTCTGCATAAGGGTGTGAGCACATATTAGCATGAAGTAGCAAGCACACATAGACATGGCAGTGGGCTCCTTTTATTTCCTCATGTGTGAGAAGCAGCTGACCTCCCCAGTGGCTGAAGGTTTACAGTCTGTCCCCATTGGCTAGTTTAAGTGGCGTGAGGGGAGGACCTGAAGAATTGTTGGGTAGGGTTGCTGGCTATATGGGGACCGAAAGTCCTTGGCTGTTGATAAGTTGTCTGTGGTGGTTAGCCGTGTTCCAGGAATCTAAACTGAGCAGACATTTTCTGTAACTCTGGTGTAAGGGTAGGGGTGGGGCAGCCTAGGGTGGACTAGAGTTTAAAATGGAGGCACTCCTGTTTATATCCTTTGATAGGAAAGACAGGGCTGTGGTTTTTCACAGTTCCCTCCCTTTTAAAAATCCTCATTTTTTTCTTCAAACTCTGTGAGCAGAAGTTCACTCTCTCTGTTGTGTTTCTCCTTCAGGAGCATGTTAGCTGAGTGTGGTCAATCCATCCCCACTTAGCCATTTGGACTGTAATTTCAGTAGTCAGGAGCATGAGGAAGGGTCCCTCCCAGGCTGATCTGACTTTGTCCTCTTTTTATGACTATCAACACATAGTCACCAGGCTGTTGTGGATGGACCAGAAAGTTGAGCAGTGGGGTTTGAGTTAGAAGTCCTTCTGTCTGAGGGAGTAAAGGGTGAAAGCCAAGCCAAGCACATCATTTCTTAAGAATCGATCTTTGGTTTTAAAGATAGGTGGGTCTGAAGGCCTGGTGAAGTAGGGAAGTCCACACAGCATTTTATATGGAGATAACCCAGTGTCTTTTCTGAGAGCTGTTCCCATAGTTGACCCATGGTAACTGAGTTTCCAGTATCTCTTTGGTTAAGTGGGATTTAAGAGTGGTTTTAAGAGTAGTTTGACCCGAGGAAGGTGAGTGCCAGGAAGAGTGGTATTCCCAGTTTATATCCAGCTCCCTAGAGTCTCCTATTTGTGCTGTGAAGTAGCTCCCATTATCTGAGTCTGTATTTTTAATTATTCCAAATCTTGGGACTACCTGTTGTAGCAGAGTTTTTACTACATTACTTGTTCCACTAGGCAAAAATAAATAAGCTTTAAAGCACATATGACCAAAGCATGAGTACTAGAGTGAAAGGCAGATTGGGGAAGGAGCCACACCTAGACATAATTCTTAAGAGATTGGAATAGCAGTTATAACCAGCTGGCTTTGTAGCTGGAAACTGTCAGCAGGGCTCAATGATTGGAGTCCCCTGTTTATGTCTAGTCTATATTATTATTATTATTATTATTATTATTATTATTATTTTTGGTTATACTTTCTTATTGGGTGTTTAAGTGACCAAGTTAAAGTGAGACCAGTATTAATCAAAATTAACTTTTTGTCAAATATCATGGTCAGTTAAGGCTCTCCAGGGATTGCTTTTGGAAGTATGTGCAGAGCCTCTTAGCTCCTCTGTCAATGTCAGCTGCCAGGATGGGTCATGGTCTTGCTTGACCATGTAGTTTCCTGTGGAAGCATAGAAGACATTTCTCTTTTCTTCCTTTTTGGCACACTGTGTCTTGGTTGACTCCTGTTCTCTGGAGTCCAGTAATCTCCCTACTCAGGAAGTTGGGTGACTCACCAAAGTTGTAGAATCCTGTAGAAAAGGTCCCCTCATGTCCTGGTCCTTGTTGACCATGGAGGGTCAGGGCCAAAATATTAGCTGTCCTTTTGGCTCAGTTACTACATTAGCTTTGGTCTCCAAACTTTAGTTGTTGAACACCTAGATCAGTTAAACAATTATTGTAGTAGGGAGCAGTTGGTTTAATCTTATGATCTTATCTAGATATCAAGTGTCTTGAAATATGTAGTATGACCAGGGAACTGTTATTTTCTTACCAGTCATGGTTGAAACACTGTAGAATGTTAACAGATAACAATTATAAAGCTTCATTGAGAAAGCCTGAGATAACGTTTTAGCATAACAATATGACATCCTTACATTGGAACCATTAGGTTTTATTATTATCTCTGAAACATTTAAATATTTATCTTAGTATAAAATAACTTTTTAGTCAGTTATCTTTTATCTAACTACAAGATATTAAATGATATACAGAAAATTTTATCTAAATTTGTTACCTTTTAATAGAGTGTCTACTTTACAGGTTATCAATGCCTAATCTCTAATCATTATGACACTCTTAACTGTATAAGGTGAAGGCACATCAAACTATCATAACACAATTATATAACAATCACATAAACCTGGAAAAGTCCATCATCATGAACAACTGTAGTTTAGAGGTCATCAGTATGTCTTTTTCCAGTCCTATACCTTAAAAGGACCTGTACACTTGGGAAAGCACAAATGTATTTCATTTACTATGAGACTGAGCAATAATTAGCATGACAGCTATATAGAAATCTTAAACATATCTGCTTAGTTTTTACTCTTAAGGCAAAATTTAGATTTTTAAAAACAGCTTTATTCAGAATTTTTATCAATTCTGTATTGATAAGAATTAAAGGACATCTTTAGAACTCTTACAAATTTAGGTAACAGTGTTAATGACTACATGGAGACTTATTACCCAATATAAAAGTGTTATCACATTTATATAATAACAAAATGCTTATTAATTCAAAGCCAGTAGATGTAGATCAAGCTTTAAATGGCAGGACCAAATTTAAAGAGATGTCCAATTTTGATCATTTTATGCTTAAATTCTAAATATATATTGTATAAAAGAAAGCACCTATTACTTTGTATGTATTAAACATAACTTTAAAGTTTAGACTCACAGCATAGCTTGTATTTAGATGTATACATACATATATGTCCAAATATATGTTATTTCATGAACTAATATAAGTTTATTTAACCAATCACGAACTGATTATTGAAAACATTTTATAGGTTAACATTCAAGTACTGTTTAACTTTTTTTTTTTCGGTACTGGGGATCGAATTTGGGTCCTTGCACTTGCGCAGCAGGCAGCAAAACCATTGAGCTAGATCCCCGGCCCCGTTTAACTTTTAAATCCCCCTTTTTAGTAATCAAAAGCGTAATGATGAGAACACAAAAAAGCTATTTTAGTAAAATATAGTAACTTTTGCTTTTCAATCTAATTGTGTAAGTTTAACCAAGAGGATTTCAATATATTAAGAAAGCTTATTGCTTTAGACATAGAGAGCTTAACCTTTTAATCATATTTAAATATATGCTAACGATTGTTTTAGATAATTCATGAGAACCAAATCATAACATTTAAACACTTTAAGCCATATATATTATCGTTATCTAAGGAAAACCTCTTAAATTATTGTAGAAAAACAACAATAGACACTGCATTTATAAAACCAACCCTTTGATATTATCTCAATAAGCTAACAAGCTGGTTGGAAATATGGTACCAGCTTTAAGGACATCTTATTATCTTATTATCTTGTTAACTCACTGTTAACCCTGTGAAAAAAGATATTTGGATTATATTATGGTATTCATTTATCGATATATGAACTAAAATAGAATATATACCTGAAAATTGACACACAAAGACATATACAACAACCCAACCATATATAACCCTTATGATATCAAACTTTTAGGGTTTTATTTTTAAGTTCTATGTAAACCTTGAGACTATCAGTCCTCATCTGTTAATGTTTTAAATAAGTTTGGCTACCCTGAAAATCTATATAAATGATTTTTTCATGGAAATCTCAAAAAGGATCAAAAAAAATTGTTGTGCTAAAAAAATACTTTTCTTTTTTTTTTAAAATACTTTTCTTAAATGAAGCCATTGTAGGTGCTTTAACTGGTTATCATTAACATACATTCAACAGACAAACATACTCAAGAAGATCACATTTAAATTAGAGTGTACTCTCAGATGTATTTGGCCAAGTTGAATTACAATAACCCCTTTACAATATTAGGTTTATAACTATAAATAGACTAGTCAGAACTTCTTATAGGTCAGTTAACAGAGATTCCTTGTAATAAGAATCAGAGGAGGAAAAAAAAAGTTTTATACCTGTGAAAGCAAAGACAGGCCCTAGGCTGATGGTTTATCTTATTGAAATAGCCAGTCACAGAGGCTTTTCATGGTTGCTTTGACAGCCACAGCTGATAGCCAAAACTGCAGATTTGATACCCTCATGTAACTGTTCCCTCTAAAGGGACAGACTGTTAAAGGCATTTTTACCTATTTTCAGGGGGTGCTTAGGCCAAGTTTGGGTGTAGAGTCTAAGTGGTACTCTTTTGGAGCTAAGTATATATTTTAAAAGGAGAAGAAAGGGAAAGAAGGTATCCCTGTCTATCCCTCTTGCTCTGTACCCAATCTAAGGCATCCCCTAGGCTTAACCCCATCCAGCAACAGCAGTGGTGAACTGGATATTCGAGGAAGTGGCCAGAGCTGGGTTATCCACTCTTATGGTACACCTGGGCCCCTTCTTCATGGTCCTGTGACCCTTGGACCATACTTAGCTACAGGCTTTCCTCTTTCAGAACCTCAGTTAGTGTATCTCTGAGAATGAGGGCTGACCTAGCAAGATGCTCTGGAGAGAAACCATGGCAAGAGAGAGGCAGTCCTCTGGAGACTAGGGCTATGGGTATTCTTTAATACCTGTTTCTATTTAAAACTGTTATCAAACTTATAAGGGTCCCTAAGAATGCCTTTTCTTCTATCAGTGAACTTATCTGTGGTCTAAAAACCAGTCAGTCTCCTGTGTAGTGCAGCATTCTTGAAGGGAGGGGATAGTGAAAAGAGTTAACTTGTAGTTCTGCCTAAGGGTAAAAAGGCTGATAAATTTGGACTAAAACTTTTACATTTATTCTTTGAGGGTTTGAGGATTAAATCTAGACCATATTTTTTTTTTTAGAATATGGTGCAGAGATAAGTAAAGGTCATCTTTATTCTGCAAGGGTCCCATGGAAGGAAACCTGGCCCTGGAATTAAGCTGTCACAGAGAAGAAAATTTCCTCGGACAAAACACTGTTGTAGATTACATTATTTTTCAGGGGAAGGGCAGTGGAGAAGGAACAGAAGAGTGACTCCATGCATGGCAGAATTAAATCCTAATTATCTCAAGGGCAGAAAGACAATCAAGACCAAGGGTCTTCCCAGTGTGGGTCTCCAGTCCTTCTCCTTTCTTTTTCTTGTCTTAGATTGTTACATTTTTAAATTTGACTGGCTGCCAACAGACTTTCAAGTAACCTTGAATCGGTACTCCTATCCTAACATGAGCAAAAAGCAGAAGAGCAAGTTAACCCTATAAATGTAGTCTACAAATTTACAAAACACAAGAAATGTATTAAGCATATCAAGTAAACAGAAATACCCATTTAAATTGGCCAGTGTTTAAGTAGGTATTTCAAAGGTGACTGGGGAAATATGATGGATTGTTTGTTTGTTTGTTTGTTTTTCATCCATGGATTATCACCCCAAGTCCTTAACATCAGTCCAGGACTGTCAGTTGGTATTTTGTTCCTTGAGCTCCTTGATTCCCTCATTTGTCCTGACTAGGAGGCACATTTATTTCCCATTCCGTTTGTTCCGGAGCCTGAGGCTCAATCTTTGGCATGCACTGAGATATCTTGCCATTAGTTACTTTTGATTTCATCCTAAATTGCCAGTCTTACCTGAGGTTGTCCTGAGACAGGGACAGAATAACCCAACCACCAAAGAAGTACTCAGTCATACTTGTGACTTTTCTTACCTTGGTCTGTGCATGAAGTTGCCTGGTCACTGCAGTCTTTGCCTCCAGACCCTTTCCGTGTTGTCAGGAAGTCTTTATTGGATCCTCTGCCTATAGGCAGGGTTTCTTGTCCCAGAGGCCACTGCAACAAGGCTGTGGGATGCGTTTCCTCCTGGTGGGAGTCCTTGTGCCCTAATGGGCTATAGCTCCACAGTTGGGTGCCAAAATTGTTGAGAATATGCTCCCTGACTCAGTTTGTTGGTGCAGATACTAAAGCACTCAGACATCAAGAAATCTTGACAAGGCGAAGTTGTTTTACTTCTGCAGAAGGGCATGAGCACATTTTAACATGAGGTAGCAAGTGCTTGGTTCAATTTCTTTCCTTTTTTTTTTTTCTGTACCTGAGATCGAACTCAGGACCTTGCACTTGCCAGGCAAGTGGGGTGCCACTGAGCTACATCCCTAGCCCCTCAAATTCTTGATCATATGATGTCCTCCATGGTCAAGCCAACAACAGCATGTTGAATCTTCCCAATGCTCCTGTCTCTCTGACTTCTTTTGCTATAAGACAGAGATAACTTTTCTGCTTTTAAGAAGTCATGTGATTAGGTCATCTCGATAATCTATATTTTAAGGTCAGCTGATTTGGGAATTTAATAATACAGTAGTACCTAGATTAATGTTTGATTGAAGAACCACAAGATGGAAATCATTGGCAAACCACCTTTAGAATTTTGCTACCACACCCAGTTTATCTGGTCGCCAGACTGGATAGACCTTTTCATTTGTGGTACTGTTGTGAACCTGGAAATAAAGAGAGGGAAAGAAAACTATCTATATTTGTTCTGTTTTTCTTTTTCTGTATTGCAAGGTGCAGCAATAGGAATGGGCTCTAGATAGCAATATTTATTACAAAACTCCTGCACTTGATTATGTGGAAAAGAGTAATAGCCTATTAACCATAGCTGAAGGTATTTCCAGATAAGGCAGTTCAGGGAACCTGATGTAGGAAGTGATTGCTGGTAGAAGCAGAAGAAAAAAATTGTGTTATAAAAGCATGTCTCTGTCCTCCTGATGACAGAGCACCACACAATACTAATGAGCTCAAGTCAATAAAAAGTTCTATATACTTGCTTTAAAAAGAGCGAATCTGTGACATAATGGGAAAGAAATTCCTATTAAATGCTTTATAGTTTTGATACCTCAAAAGGTAAGTCTGACTTAATAAGAAAAGTAGTCCACTTAAGTGGAACAACCCCACTATATTCCTGTCATGTAGAACAAAGGCCAATACCCTGGTGTGGTTTCAAAGGGCAGCCTTATTGGCCATCTTCTTATTCCCAGTGTGTCAAAGTATTTCTCACCTTAGGATCTTTGCATATGTCATTCTGCCAGGCTATAGTAAAAAAAAAAATATTTTACTTGTACATGTTTGCAGTTCATATAGTTCACAGTCATCTTGGGGAGTGGTTACATGTACATATTACAGCATTTTTCTTTGTTCTTTTAAATCTCCTTTCCCTTCTCCACCCCCCTTTCCTCCAGTTCCCCCATCTCATTTTTCATTCTTGTTGATGCTGTTTGTCTTAGCTCATGTTAGGGCATATAATGTTTACATTAATTGGGCTCCTGTACCTGGCTTATCTTTACTCTTCTTATTTCCCCTTCACTTTCCTGCTCACCTCTCACCCTTGTTCCCTTGGACCACTTCCCCATTGCAAGAGATCTGGCCCCTTGTCTCTTTCTATCCATCTTTTCTCATTTTCTTTGTTTGTACTTTGCCTCACTCAAATCAGAGACACCGTACAGTATTTAAGCTCGTGTGTCTGATTTATTTCACTTAACATTGTATTTTCCAGTTGCATCTATTTTCCCACAGATGTCTAAAATTTGTCATTCTATATCGCCAGTAATAGTCTAGTGTATATAGGATTACATAAAGTTTTTTTTTTTAAACACAGTTCACTCTTTCATCAGATCTCAGCCTACTTATCACATTCTCAAAGGCCTTTCTTAACTTTCCTATTTCTAGCATTACTATCTTGCCTCTTCCTAACCTCTATTACTTTCTATCAGATCACCTACTGGCCTTCTGGACAACTTACCCTGTTTCCTTGTTCACAATTTCCTCCCTCTTTTAGAATGACATTGCTTGAAAGAAACCTTTTCTAACTCACCTTTGTCTTCCTAGCATCTAGATCAGGGCCTAGTATACCGTGGACACCCAGTCACTCTTTGTTGGATGTTTAAAACAGAGATCCAGAGAGGTTAAAATGTTCCTTTGTAACATTGTAGGTAAAGGAAAGTCATGCTATTACAGGAAGTAGCGTTCTCAGTTTAAGAAAATTTCACCCTGTCAGTTGAATTAGTGGTATTCCTGATTACCAGTTTGACAGTTTGAGTTAAAAGTGGCTTTACTGGGGCTGGGATTTAGCTTAATGGTTGTGGCGCCTGCCGCACAAGTGCAAGGTCCCGAGTTTGATCCCGGGTACCAAAAAAAAAAGGTGGCTTACTGACTAGCCCAAGGTCATACAGTTTAGCTTCCTGAGGCCTTGATATTTGCAACCATTCTTCCTTAAGGAATTGGTTCCTGTTGAAAATGTTCAACTTTAAATGTTCTTGCCTTTGAAAATAAAATTAAATAACAGTAGTCTTCAGATGTTCCATTTGAAGAATTTTCAGTTCACTCTTTTTGCTCTTTCTATGGTTTTATGCATGTAAATTCTCCTCCAAAATTGTTTTTGTTTTCAATATCTTTTAAAAATGATGACAGATTATCTGGTAGAAACTACACATCTTTTGAACTCTGGCCAGTGTCCCAATCATTAGCATTCCTGGCCTTGTTAAAAATATCACTGACCCTTTGAGATCCTAGGGTAGTTGATACTGAGACCTTATTCATGAGAAACTTCAAAGCAAAGCAGAACTGTGAGAGGCAGAAAAGTATTCAGAAATAATTTCCAAAATAAAACTTTCTTTGTGCTTATCTTCTACAGATTATATCAGATATTTTATCCTCCACTGAAATGTAGATGAGGCTTGTTTCATTTGGGCAGCTCCATGTGGATTTTACCATCACCAGCTTGAAACTGCACTTCTGGGTTTTTGTTTATTTTGCTTTTTTAATTTAAAACATGCTTTAGCCTCCCTTCAGCTCTCAGTCTGAAGTTGTCTTGAGTGAACAAGAATTTGTGAAGTATTGTGGCAGTGGGGTTGCTTTTGGATTTTAACTAATATAAAAGAATACAGGAAAAAATACCCCCAAAAAATGAATAGGAAAAGAATGGTGACTGTTTGTTTTTGTATTGTTTGGTTTTCAAATCTGTGGTTGATAAAGCTAAAGCATTGCTTCTACTTCAGTGGCCAGAGAAGGAACAGGAGCCCCAGAACAGGCAAGGCAGGAGAACAGGGGGTTGGCACAACCCTCCGTGCAATTACAGAGAATGCTTAACTCTGAATACCTGAATCTCTCACAGACAGACAGTTAAGGGTGAAATAATCTATAGGTCAATAGGATTGCATGTATTTCCGTATAGTAAGGGGATCGTTGTGCCTGTTTTATTAAAATATCTGTCATATTCTTTATAGATCATCAAAAACTTAACAGAGAGTAAAACTGAAAGCTGAAGTATCCCAAGTCATTCATGAATAATAAGCACTCAGAGGTCAAGATAAAGCAAGGTTACATTGTAATGATTTTTTAAAATGGACTTCAGGATCAATGAGAAATCAAGATAAAGTAAACTCAAAATTATAATGTCTTGATGGATTTAATGTATCTGAATGTTTTGTTAAATGGATAAAAATATAAAAGTTAGACTTTGCTTTTATATGGGATACCTGACATCTGAAATAAAACATAGTGATAGAATACAGTCCTTTTCCTTTAAGAATAGAAGAGTTAAATCAAGAAAATCAGGACATGCAAATGATAAGTGTGAAATATAAATAGGCTTAATGCAGTTTTGCAAACTTCAGTTTTTCCCCATCACCTTCTTGATTTTAATCATATCCCCATTAACACTTTTGCTTAAAACTTTTCTTCTATTTAATTTACTTACTTTACTTACAAACTTAAAAAAAAAGTGCACATCTTACATGAATCAGTAGCACTTCCTATATAAGGAAACCATAAAAATAAATAAAGTAGAAACAAAACTATATTGTTTTTAACATCTACCTATATTTTTGCTTGGTAAAGCCTCTGAGCTTATGTCCTACTTTTCTCTTTATTAAAAAAATAAAAGGATATTAGTGCAGAGTTTAAACTTTCCCTCTGAAGGTTTGGTAATTGAATTTTCTGAAACAGCTGCAAAATAGGCAGATTAATAGGGAAAAAGGCATATAAATTTATTACTGTGCATGTGTGGGCCCACGCAAGATAGGAAACTCAAAGGGCAGATGATTGAGGCTTACCTACTGTCTTCATAGGAGGGAGGCAAATAGGGGCTGTAGACACTTTTAGAGGGGTTGGAAATTATTTTTAGGGAAGAGAGCGAGCTCACAGAACAGAGAGTGGGCTGAGATGAAGTTCCTGTGGGCTCCACGTGTGATGTCTGATTTTCAGTCTGTGATATGAGTTTAATCTTCCATGGGTAATGAAACTTCAATAAAGGAGTTGAAGGTAGCTGTGTTCCTCGAATTGCAGACTTGGTTTCTGTGGAGAAAAGAGAACTTCAGAGAATTGCCATCCTTGTAGTTGCTGCTCCCCGGTTGCTCTCAGTGCGAAGTATAAAGTGGCAGATACTGGGGGTATCCTTTTCTGAGCTTCCCCAACATTAGTAGCTATTAAATGTTAGAGGCCTGCTGATAGCAAATGGAGACTTCTTTTAAGTGATATCACGAAGCATAAAAGATGATAGAAAGGGACTGTCTCTACAATCTGGGGTGCATTCTTGAGTCACATGGAGTCATCTCTAGCACAGTTCCATAGGTCTTATACTTGAAGAATGCAGGCTTGGGAGGATGCTCCCGAGGGTGTTGGTCTTCGGGATGCTAGAAGCAGAGGCAAGGTCTTGAAAGGTGTCCAAGGTAAATAGGTAGAACATAATGGGTTAGAGGGCTTGTACAAATTTGTTGTTTAATCTTTAGCAGACAATTCTAAAACACTATAAGCCTTTTTGTTTTCTCTCTTCTGTTCTTTTCTCCCTTGCATTTTGGACAGCTTTGTTCTACTGTTAGTAATTTCCAGAATAGCAATTATTCTGTAAGATTGGGGTGGTAGAGGAAAGAGGATAGGAGAAAGCCAAATATTGACACACACACCCCTTCCTCTTTGCAAGGATTCGGCTCCAAATGGAATCACAAATTGGAAAACTGTTCTAGTTGCATTCATAAAATAGGAGAGCTGTACCAACTTCCAGAGAGAGCTCTCAGTTGTCTGAGTGTAGATGGCTTCTGACTTATTTAGAATTCCATGACTAGCTTCCCTTTGTTTCCCAATAGGGTTCAGACTTTTTTTGATCTTTTACTTTTTCAGAATGCTGTACTCCTGCTTGATTTCGTTTTATCTACTTACTTTCTGTTGACATGTGAAGCATAATTAAGAAAAATATTCTATAGCAATATGTGTAAATATTTGGCCTCCCAATTGCAAACAGAAATAACTTGGGTTATTCTCAATACCGCTTTTCTCTATTAGTGTGATAATAAACTGTTGATTTTAGTTGCATTTGGTTATTCAAACCCTTTAGAATAGCCTTTTGGTCATTAAAAACCTTAAGTTTTTTCATAGCGTTTGGTCTGATAATCTCATTGCTAAAAAACTTTATTCCAGGTCTCTAATTGAAAAGAAGAGCCTTAGCATGATGGCACACACCAGCACTGGGGAGGTTGAGGCAGGAGGATCACTTTGAGTTTGTGACCAGCCTAGATAATAGAGCTAGACTTCATCTCACAAAACTGAAAAAAGAAAAGTAGAAATACCTACATAGAAAGATAATTTATTAATGAGTTATATTTCAAAATGGAAATTTGTGTTTTCACCAATAGGGCAGTAAGTAAGTAAACAAGGGTATGACAACCCTCTGAATGTTTATACTGCTATTACAACATAAACACTGAATTTAGAGAAATGCTTACTCAAATAAAAAATAACAGTGTATGCATGTTATGGTTACAATCTTGGATGTGTGTGCATAGTGTATTGTATATTGCATATGTTGTACATCATACATGCACATGGACAAACTAGAGAAAACATAGGAAAATAAAAGTTACTAGGGTTAATAAATTGAAAAAGATTCTTAATGTTCTTTTAGTTACTAAATAAGTATTTAGAAAATATTTTATCAAGAATGTCAGTAGAAGGAAAAAGGAAAGATAAAAACTAGCCACACTGTATAAAAACAGGTGCCAGTAAGACAAATTGAACTGTGTACAGAGAGGTCAAATACATATGAATCTTAATAATCCCATTAAACCAGATGGCTGTAGAAGGAGTGTGTGTAGATCATTTTAATTTTTGATGTTGTACTTGTCCCTGTCAGTCTCAGACACCTCTCCTGGTCTGTTTCCTGGCAGAATGTTTGGCTTGTTATTGTCATTTGCTGAAGAGCAGATGATGAATTGACTGGTGATGTTTGGGTGGGTGGATAATGGGCGGATGGCTTCTAAGAGCACAAATCCAAGTCAGAGTTTAAGGTAGAAGTTGTAGGAAGGAAGAATAAGCCTCCAACACCAAGTCAGGCACTGAGATGAATAGAAAAGAACAGAGCAGAGCAGATAGAATAGAATCAGTATAAGAACAACATAAAGGGGAGAAAAGAACCCGTTTGTTGGAGCATAGAGGGCCTCATGGGTATAGATTATAGTGGCCAGGAAGTGGATAAACTGTGGGGGGCAGGGATGAGCACGAGTTTGCTAAAGGCTTCTGATGCCCCTGGAGAAGTGGACCTTGCTGTTATGGGAGGAAAGGATTCCAAAAAGGGTCAGAAATATTTGGATCGGGTCTGTGCTCAAGAGTGTTTTTAGATGAGGCTCTTTGTGTATAGTGTATCTGAAGCAGCTTTTCTTCCTCCTCATTCTTTATCATTATCCCCTTTATTAGCTTTATTTTTTCTTCATAACAAATCTGTGCAGCAGGCCTTTCATTTTCTCCAGAATTGTTTTGGGAACTGAAGCACAGAGAGACTTAAGTGATTTACTTAAAGTCACACAGCTAATAAATCGAGGTAAAATTTGAACCCAGGCCATCTGGAGTGAGAGTCATTGTTCTTATCCATTATTACATTGCACAATAGCCTCTGGATAAGCAATTGAAATTCCATTATTAAAAATAAAGATGTACAACTTCTTCTCAACCTCTTGTTTCAGAAGACCACCTTAGGGTCTCCAGGTTGTGTTTTGTGTGGTATATTTCAAAACGTGTTTAACATACAAATATTACATATGCTCACTCTCAAAACCCAAATGATATAGAAGTAGCATGAAAAAGAGGAATTACCCAAATTCTTACTTTTTTAGAGATGACCACAGGTAACATTTTAGTGAATATGCTCTCAGTGCTCTCTGAGTGCATATGTATTAGTGTTAATAGGATTGCACCTCCTTCATTGATTTGTACATATATCTTCTCCATTGCTTTTACAATATATACCTGCATAGACACTGTACATACGTGTGTGTATGTATGTTAATGAAATTGTGCTTCACATGCTCTTTTGGTTTTTTTTGTTTTTGTTTTTGCTTTTACTCTTTGTACCATCACAGAGCTTTTACCATGTTAGTAACATAGGTGTATATCACTAGATCTCTTTGATCTGCAATTGTGTTTCCATTTCCTGTCATATTGCTGGCACATAATAGATGTTCAGGTTTGAATATATCATGTTGATTCCATCATCTTATGCTATAATATTTAAGTAGTCTTCTTTTTAATGAACATTTAGTTTGTTGTGTGTTTTCCACTGTTATAAAAAAGCACCATTCCCTCATTTCGAGTAGGTTGGCCCTTTTGTGGTGAAACCTTTGGAGGATGGCAGGCTCTTGCCAGGTTGAAGATGAAGCCCTTTTCCTTCCTCTAGCTAGGGTTTGCTGACTGCCACTGTTCATTCATAGTAGAAACAATAGCTCTGAGAACTTATTCCCTCCACCATAAGGTTTAAACAAACAAGCAAGCAAGCCATCAGATAAAGCTTGATTTTATGTTGGTCTTTTATAAGGAAAACAGCTCCAGGTGGATTATTTCTTGTCTTTTCCTTGAATAATGTTCATTTAACTGAATTAGCAGGGGAAGAGAAATGAAATGCTTATTGTACCCCATAGAGTATTGCTTTTTAACATTTCTGGGCTCTCAGATCCCTTTGAGAATATGACTGAGCCTTGGGTCTCCTACTTAGCAAATGCACTTGTGCATTCAAAGAAGTTGGAGAGCACTGGCTGAGAACCTCTGCATCTATTGGAGCCATTGCCTCTGCTTGCCTCACCTTCTTGTCGTGAGCACTCTGCTCTTTCTATGTGATGCTATTTTGTTGACAGTGCTTTGGAAACTTTGGTGGCTCTTTGTTGTTCTTGAAATGTGTGAAGTTGGGGGTGTGTATAAGAATTAATGAGTGCATGCTTTTTGGTAGGCAGAAAGGAAGAATGCAGCACTTTATTTTCCATGAGTGTGTCTAAACAGCCCACAATCAGGTACTTTTTGTAGTTACTGTTAATAGCATTTAAGCTGCTGAAGAGGATGCACATAACCATTTGTTGAAGAGGAGAATTAGTTGTGGGAAAATTCCCATTGAGCCCAGTGCTGCACGCATATTCAAACACTCTTGAAACAGGGCTTCTATTAGATTGTGGGCATACAAAGACAGTAAAACTTAGTTTCTGCCCGTTATAGACAGATCTAATAGAAGCTCATGGGCATATGAAGAAATAAATGAAGCAGTTTTATTAGTGAGCTTGATTTGCTTCCAAATGCCAGAAACTGGCTCAAAAGAAAAAGAAAATTTTTTAGCTCATATGTCTACAAATCTCAGCAATAGATTCTCTGCTTTACTCACAGTTGACTTCATCCTTGGGTCTTTGTGTATGTGATCCACCAGCCGTCTACCTCTGGCAGCTCCACGCTGATGTCAGCCTTACAGCCCACAGTCCCAGTTAAGAAGATTTACTTTCCCTGCTGTTCCAGTCAGTCTTGAAGTTGGGTCATTGCCCAACCTAGAGCTAATCACATGCCGGGAAGGAAGAGGACAAAACACACACTGACTGGCCAGATCTGGGTCACAAGGGCAGAAGAAGGGAGGAGCCAGCTGGACTGACACAGGAGAAATGGTTCCCCAGAGGAAGAAAAATAGCCTAAGTTGCAGGACATGGTTGGGCACACCTGTAATCCCAGCACTTTGGGAGGCTGAGGCAGGAGAATCCCAAATTCGAGCCTAGCCCGAGCAATTTAGTGACTTAGTGAGAATTTGTCTCCAAAAGGGAGAGGGGCTGGGGATGTACCTCAGTGCAAAGGCCTTGAGTTCAATTCCTAGTAATGAAAAAACAAAAACAAAAACCCTAAGTTATAATGGTTTCTCCTTAGTACCATCATTTGCAAAAGATTGTTCTGAGTATAGTAATGTAGAGTTGTATAGTTGAGTAGGGCAGAATAGACTGTTAAAAATAAATAAAAATGAAATTGCAGAGAAAGGAAAGTATCTCTGTTTTAGAGCATTATAATTTTCTGGAAATTGATAATAATCAGAAGGAGGAGGAAGAGGAGGTTCCTGTCCCCCCTCCCCCCTTTTTGGAGTCAGGGTCTTGCTATGTAGTTCAGCCTGGCCTTGAACTCACTATGTAGCCCAGGCTGGCCTCCAACTCATAGCGATCCTCCTGCCTCAGCCTTCCCAGTGCTCGGATCACAGGCATGGACCACCACCACACCCGGCGTGTCCGTCAGGGGTGGGGAGACCTCAGGGTGCATTGTATTGTAGGAAGCTACAGCTGTATTGTAGGAAGCTCCCGTAGGTTTAATCTGATATCTAAGCAAAAATCTGTTTCAGAACTATAGCACCCTTTACTAAGCCTGCTCATTTTAAGGACTGAGGCTGATGCTGATGTAAGTGGTTTCATTTGAGCATAAGCTAATCTGGGGTGGTTTGAGAGTCTCTATAATGGGGGGCTGCTGCTGAGGAGGGATTTCATTTCATTTCCATGCTAGCATGATGCCTGGGTTCAGGACACAGCCATTCTAAGCTTTCAGTTTCCTCAAATGCCGAACAGGAACAGGAACTGTACCTACCTCACTGAACATGAGATAATACACGTGACATTCTTGGCAGAAAGAGTAGGACACAAAAAATAGAAGTTGTCAGCAATTCACATCAGCAGCGTGCTCAAAAACAGCTGCTGTTCATTGGGTTCTTTCTCAGGTTGGAAGCATCAAGAGCTCCTTTGAGTGAGGGAGGCCTTGGAGAGGACAAGGATGGCCTCACAAGGTTGATACCCCTTTGGACCTGTCTTGTTTTTTAATGAAGGCGTGATTAATCTCCATTTTTTCTGTTAATTTTTTCTATAATGTTATTAAAAAGGTAATTATATTTCTATGTATTAGATACAAAGTTATCCAAGTAAGTTTTTATTTGATTTTATATCAGTTAAGTTTTTAACTACTGATTGGTTTGGCATTGTTTTGGAATAGTGCTTCCCAAGCCCTTTGGTTTGGTTCATTGAGAATTAACTGTGGAACATAGACAGACCCTGACGGTTCAGAGTGGGAATGTAGGATGTTCATGGCAGTGTTGGTGAAGGAGTCCAGATAGACAGAGAAAAAGGCATCACTTGGAATGCCTCACTGGTATGAGACTGGCTCATCTGTTGGTGCCTGCGTAGGCATCGTGTGTGCTGCTCTATTTTATGCAGGACCTTGTGTCCTGATAGGAAAAGCACTGGTACAGTAGTGGCATCCAAAACTTTTTGAGTAATATGATCTCATTTGAGTAGATAATAGGATGTTTATGAAGTCCGTGTTCAAGCTCTTCCTAGTATATAAATAATTTCTAGGGATGATACTCCAAAATTTAATAGTTGAAACCTTTGGGGAGAAAAAATAGAGGAACTTAACTTTTCATTTTTTTCTGGATAGTTTGATTTTTGCCTCATGCACATATGTTACTGTTATTTAAGAAACCATAGTACAGTATTGAAAATGACACCTTTGGATAAGGAATGAATAAAAATGAAATTTAACAAAATGAGTCCTTTAAAGTCCTTGATTAAAATAAAACTATGAACGTGTTTCAAAGAAGCTAAGTCTGTTATGTACCCTAAGACACGGGATATATCCCTTCTTCCCCACCCTCCTCCCAGACTTTAGGGAACTGAAGTTATTTATTCCATGGATATTCGGAAGTAGGGCAGCAACACAACCCAGAAAAGCCTCTCTGTTGGTTTTGGGGTAGCAGTAGGAGGGAGGGTGCTAGCAGAGGACATTGACTTTGCTTCCTTGATCTCCTTTTGCCTTTTTGTGTTTGTTGTGGTTTCTAATCATTTTCCTCTGCTTTGTGCATACATTTTGAAGAGATTCTTTTAATCTAGGCAATGCCCTTACATTTTTTTTAGCTTTTTGCCTTCTGTATTTTTACAGTATGTTTTTAGAGTCTATTTATTTTCTTTTTATTTGATCAGTTCCATTACATTTCATATCTACTATTTTATTGCTTCTCATCCTGATTGCTTCTGGTGGAGGTTAATGTGCATGTCTGATTGTGATCATTCCCTTTCTATCCTGTTTCATTCATACCCTCTTATCTCTGTACTTTATTGGTGTTTTTTAAAATATCTGGATAATTCAGTGTCTTATGATCCACATAGTGAGTAGAACTTTGCTTGAGTTTCTTAGAGTATCTGAAATACAGTGATACAACCAAGAACCATGAAACAGGATGGACTCTGCTTCTCAGCATTGTCCTGATATCTAAATCTTGGCAGGGTGATACCTATAAGCTTCTTATTAACACTATATTTGAAACAGGCAGCAGACCTTTTTACATGGCCTTTTCATGGGAATAGATGAATTCTTCTCCATCAGTTGGTTAATGTTGTATTTTTAAAGTGCAATAACTTTATATACTGATTAATATTTACAGTTTTTTTCTTTTTCTAAACATCTTATAATATGTTAGTCATGCTTGCTCTCATTATTTGAGGACAAGGAAGGTGAGCTTTTTCCAGATTCAGGCCCTCTGTAGGGCTCTAGTCCTCTGCTTCTTCATCCAT
Organism: Heterocephalus glaber; assembly: GCF_000247695.1. The sequence goes on from NW_004624774.1 coordinate 2,192,266, forward strand.
CTCCTCACTCCATTTCCACGTAAATACTGCAGGAAGGATTTGGGATATATGCATCTTGTGGAAAATAGCTTTCCCTCAGCTATTTAGCATCACTAACATTTTGCCTTTTGTTCTTTTCTCTCATCCCCCTCATCCACTTCAAGACTTTCCACTGAGTTCTAGTTGTCACCCTTTACCCTCTACATCTCCTTTCTCATGCTCTTAAGTAACCTGAAGAGTGGAAAATGAATTTTTCCACTAATCTGTTCCTGACTTGATTTTCTGTAAGATCTAGCATCAATTGCTCCTCTTTCCAGAAGTCTAGTAGATCCTATTTTGATCATTTCAAATCTTCTTTAGCTCTTCACATTTCTGAAAGATCACCTCTTATGTAATAGATGGTGGGTGGAGGGGAGGCAGTTTTGTAATGGAAGTGGTGCCAACCTCAATCAGGAAATTTGATGTCTACAACAATGCCACTAAACTACACAACCTCAGGAAAGTTGCATGCCCTCTGTAGGCCTGTGATTCTGTAGCTATAAAATGAACTGACTGGGAGTAGAGGTTTGCCTCTAGATTAGTGTTCAGATTGTTTGAGGAATCTCTGGGATTCTGTGGTTGTTGAAGTGAAAGGAGTATCTTTTCCTAGCTTTCCCCAGAGCTGTCTTGCTTTTGTCTTTGATATGCTCGGATTTCAGATTCTACACTCCCTCTTTTTTCCCTCTTTCTCTACGTATTTGTCTATTTTTGATAAAAGATTTTCTATGAATTATTTTTAAATCATCAGATTAGATGACCCAAATATGGTCACTGTCTCTTACAGTTAACGACTAATAAATAGTATTAGTTTGACTTGGCTTTGTGCTTCAGATATTTCTTATGTGCATAGTCTCCCCATCTACAGAATATTAACTTTACTACCATAGGTACCAAAGGCTGCTCAATAAAAGATTTTGTAGGATTAAAAAAACTGTAGTCTGTTTCATGAGTCACCTGAATAGTATTAAGAAAGCATAATAAAAGTGGTCAAGGTACATTATACATGTATTAAATTTAAGTGAACTTAACTATTAGTATTATGCAAATAACAAAAATCTATGTGTGATGTGGCCGCTGAGTGCAAGTAACTGCTTTGTCTGGTGCTCAGCCAAGGACACCACCCTAAGCAGGCAAAGGTCCCTGTGGAACTTACCAACAGGCTGCACAGCGACTTACAGGTTAAATAAAGCAAAGGGTATTATGCTGCATGCACTGCCTAAGGGCTTTTCATGAGAAATTCTTACTCTGGGTTTTTCTTTGAATGTTAGTTTTAGAACCTAACATTTAAGTAAGTAAAAGGCAATATCACTGTATTCCATTTCACTTCCTTGGAAGTTCTTTCCAATGAAGGATTTTTATTCTGTGATGATGATTCCACACTACCACTTACTCCTTTAAAAACATTTTAAAAATCCTTTTGAAAGAGGAATATGAAACCATTTTGAAAGCACCTTCTTTAAGAAAATGGTAAGTTTATGAAATAAATAAGTGGACTGACGTCATGCTAGCTGTCTGTACAGAGCAGCTCTGCCTCTGCAGGGCAAGGGCTGTCCACTGAGGAAGGATGTCCCCTTCATCTGCATCTGGTTCTTTTGCCGACCCTGAATATAGCCCAAGAGTAGGAGCTCCATAATGCCAGGATTTTTTACCCAGTCATAATTGCTTCCATGAAGTCTTTTAACATCCATATATAATAAATATAGCCATTCACTATAAATTCAAGGAATAAAAGCATACCTGAATAAAACTGTGTAGTGAAAAATGCAGGATTCTTAAGATTTCCTGGTGGTAAAAGATATTTTTTTGCATGCCAAGAATATAAATTGAGACCTTACTAAACTGTATTGGAAAGACAGTTCTGTAGAGACATCTGGTTCCCTGTAGGTGGAATTTCAACCTCTTAGAAGCAACCATACCAGCTTAAATGGTGTGTGGAGAATTTAGATTCTGAAGCTGCTGGTTTCAGCTTTTCTTTGTGTTGCATCATTCTCAGGTAGGATCTCATGGTGTCAAAGATAGGCCCTTGTTAAGCCAGAAGCCCCTGGCTTATACCCCACCACTTCACAGGGAAGAGAATGCCTCTTTGCTAACAATGCCAGCAGAAGTCCTGGGGCCTCTTTCATTACCCCACGCCAGGTCTTGTGTTCATCCTTGTCTCTGTGGACAGGCCAGACCTGAGTCATATGCTAGTGCTGGGGTTAGCTGCGCCCAACCACACAGGAAGAGATGGGGGCAGGGTAGTACCTTAAATGGAAATTGAGGAATTGTTCCTAGTAAAAAGGGAGCAGGATTCTGGGCTGGCAGAAATGACATGTGGTTCATAATGAGCAATGGTAAGGGTTCATATAGATAAGTTTCAGAGAAGTGTGTTAGTGGTGATGAGTAAAGAAAGTTACATGAAAATAATAGCTCAACCCTGATTCTTCTTGGAGATTTTGGACTTTCTCATTTCATGATTTATGTCTTTTGTTGTATGACATTGCTAGCCCAGTAAAGAGAATTGCAAACAGATATTCAGCATTTTGTTTTATTACTACACAGAGCACCATTGTTTAACCTTACTTTGCAAAGAGAGAAAACAGAAGAACTGTCCTGTTTTCATTTCTTGATTTGCTCCAGAAGCATGTAGAAGGTCAGCAAGTCTTTGCTGGATTGACAGATTGGAAGTCCTGGGGCTGCCCGGGGGTCAGTCAGGTGGGGGTCCTCTGGTGCATATGGATCTTCAGACATTTGCCGCAGGTCTTCAGGATGACCCAACAACTTCCACGATGAGGAGGCAACCTTTGTGTGCTTGTCTCCCTCTAAAGCAACTGTCTCCAGGAGCCAGTAGCCATCTCCTGGCTTGGACAGAAAAGGGAAGGTGGTAGGGAGAGGAAGCAAAAGCATTTCACACATTGCCTCCCCAAAGAGAGATCTTTTATCCTCCCTTGACCACAAAACTTCACTAAGGAAGTCAGTGAGTCAGAGATGCACCAGAGTGTAAGTCATCAGCACAGCTCAGTGGGCCTCCCATGGCTTGTATCTTTCTGTTCTGGCCATGGTGGCTTTCTTTCTAGGCCTTGTTCACCAGCGGGAAGAAGCAAGGCAGGACCTTGAAAGGTTTCATCAGCCCATCGCTGGGTGTGGGGGGGGGATGGATCACCCACAGAGCCAGGGAAAGGTGACGTTCTTCCTCTTGACCACTCTGTCATATTTTCAGTGATCCTGACATATTTTAAATATTTTCTATTTCATTTCTAGATTCTTGCAGAATTTCTAATAAATGAGCAGAGCAAATATTAGAATTTTTTTCTATCTACATTAATTGGGATGGGGTCAGAGTTTGTCTCCTCAGTGGGGACTGCAGGACCTATCTGAGGCTATCAGTGGTAGGTCCTGGTAAAAGGATGTTCTCTTTCCTCAATAGCAATACCTTCCCAAATTTGTTTTTCCACTGTTGTACCTCTCTTTTCTTCCAGTGATGAGGGGGTATGAAATCATGTCTGAGAAGTCCTAGGTTCCTTTTGGAGAAAGAAGCACTGCTCATTTACATCTTGTATTCTCATCTAGAAAATATAGCCGGTATTAGCCAGTGGCCACCCCCACCATTAATCTAAGCCATTCAAGACTGGAAATGTAAACACTAGTGTAGAATGATGGCCGGGTGTGGTCTGGTTTCAGACAACCTGATTTGAATTCAGGCCTCTTCCCTGACTAGTGGAATCCTTGTGCCCCAGATTCTTCTTTCTTAAATAGGGATGATTTTGACATTTACCTCATTGAGTTCTCAGTATGATTAAATGAAATAATCCATTGAAATCACCTGGCACAGTATTTACCACATAGCGAACAGCCAATGAAGTTACCATTATTATCTTAATTCTAAAGCTTAATGTCAAGATGGAAATGTCTTTCTGGTAAAGGTTGAAATTTTTCAAAGCAAAACTGGGCCAGGGGGAATACAAAGAAGACTAATGAACAATAAAATGACCAACCATGTCTCACCAATCAAGTCTATAAAGTCTCAACACTTTACTACACTTATTTGGGATTTTGTAAAGGAATTAAAGCATCATAGGTTTATAACTTCTGATAAAGCAATGCTGTGTAAAGGAGAGGGGAGGGAGGCTGTTCAAAATAAAAGTGACTTAAGACTCCTGAGTGACTGCAATGTGTGGACCTCAATTGGGCTTGGAACTGAATAAACCAATTACAAAAAGACCCTTTTGAGGCAGTTGTGGAGTCCTTATTAGATGATATTAGGGAATTACCATCATTAACTTTGTTGCATGCAATAAAACCCTGGTGATTATTTATTTAAAAAATGTTATTAAAGAAGATGGGGATTTGTAAGAAAGAAGCTTCCCTTTTAAACGTATTCTTTTTTCCCCACCTCAAGAAATAACCTTACAAAAAAAAAGAGAGAAAAAGAAATAACGTTATTTTGACACTCTCAACTAGGTGTTGTTTCTTTCTTCTCTCCACTTGACCCCTCAAGTCTGCTGAATTCTAAAGTCCCAGTTGGTGTCATTTTGGTTCCATTCTGGCCAAGTCTGTTTAGCCAGAATGAATCTGTTCAGAAGTGGATTCTTCTCTGCTGTGAGCCTCAGTGCACACAGAGCGTGACAGGTATGTTCCTCTCAACCCAGTTTTCACTCAGGATTTGGCAAGCATAGTTGTATCTCTTGAAGACTAGGAATGCCTCACATGGGGCCACATTATCAAGAAGAAATCAGCAAGTACAAACTGATAGCTTTTGAAATATTTTAAATTTTCTTCTATATACAATCAAAACAAAAAGAATATCCAGAGGCAGGGCGCCCGGCTTGGGATTCTGCCTCCTCTGTTTATCTACCAGGTGAAGGGGGCAGGAGGGGGGGGTGTTGCTGTGTGAGAATTAAGGGGAAATGGCCCCCTATGAGCCCAACCCCAGGAGATAATTCCATATGAAGCTCAGTCTCTGTAGTCACCACATACGTGTACAGCAGGCAGAAGGGGTAAGGGAGGTAGCAGGAGCAGTTCCTTGTCTGCTGCAAATCCCTGACCAGCAGCTGGAAACTCCAGTGAAGGCTTGGGAGAGGAATGGCACTTGGTGGATTGTGCTGTTACCATTCTTAAGCCAAATCTACAAACATGTAACTCCCACCCGGATCAAGATATATAAGACATTTCCGGTATCCCAGGAGGCTCCATAACGTGTTCAGTCATCACCTTCCTCCCGTCCTTATCCACTCTTGGTAACCACTGCTCTGCCTTCTGTCGTCACTGATTAGTGTGGAATCATGTGGCATGTATTCTTTCTGTGGGCCTCTTTTAATCAGTGTAATATCTGTGAGAATCTCCATGCTTACATTGTAGCAGCAGTTCTTTTTTATATACTCCTGATACAAAGCATTTCATTGTAGGGAATGTATCACTATTTTTTCATTGTTTTATTGGTGAGCACAGTGTCATTTCTAAATTTGAGTGATTATGAATAAAGTGTCTGGGAACATTCTTCTAATGTGTTTTGAGCTCTAAGTATTCACCTCTCTTGTGTGTGTTCTTAGGAGCGGGGCTGTTGGATTGTAGGGAAGATATGTGTTTACCTTATAGATAGTGCCAGATAACCTTGCAAAGAGATTATACCAATTTCCATTTCCACCAGCAGGGTATGAGGGGTCCAGGTGTTCCACATTCTTATGTGCTTGCATTTGTTCATCTTTTTCATTGTAAACCTTCTGGTGTGTATGTAATAGTATCTCACTGGGGATGAATTTGCATTTCCTTCTTTCAGTATTGGTATGGAAACCATTTGATCATTTTGTAAAAGGCCTGTACCATCTTCTGGCCATCTTTCCATTAGAAATTTATCTTTTTTTTAAGTAAAGGTGAATAGGACCATCAAAAGTCATTGTGAAGGAAGAAATGCAGATGGAGTTGTAGCACCACTTGGTTAGTGATATGAAGAGTAGACTCTGGTGTCTGACAGTATGGATTCAAGTTCCAGCCTGGTACCCACCAGTACAGTATTGATTCACTTTCTGATCCTATTTCCTCAGTTATAAAATGGGGATAACAGCACCAAACAGTAAGAACAACAGTTATTGGGAGGATTAAGTGAGATATGTGCCGGACATGTAGTAGGTGGTCAGTAACTATTACACTGGTGTGGTGGTGGGCTGCTCAGCAAAAGGGAGAGAGACTTTTTGAAATATGGGGGTTAGAAATATGTGAGCGTTCATTCATTTTTAGTGCCAGGTGATAGAACATCCCCTTTCTTTTGTCCTATCTGTTTGACCAGTACCTACCTACTTGTCCTGTTTCGTACCACCCGTGCATCTTGTGAGATCTTGGCTATCACTGGATGGCTCAACTCTTGAAGTTCTCATTCCAGTTCAAGCATCTACTTCTTATAGCTCTGTAAACTCAGTTATTTCTAGGGAACATTTGTGGGACCTGAGAGTCCTCCTTCCAGCTCTTAGGGAGCTTAACTTTCAGTCAGGTACTAACAAGTAACAGCTGCATCATTTGAATCTTTACTATATATATGCCAGCTATAGTTCTAAGTATGTTTATATATTAGCACATCTGCTCATAACACTGTTCTTTAGAGGTGTATTCTGTTATTATTTCTGCTGTTCATATTGGGAAAATCATTCAAGGTCACACAGCTGGGAAGTGTCAAAGCCATTATTTGAACTTATATCCAAACCCATTTTCTCAATGCCATTCTGCCTTTCTTAAAACATCTCTCCTGAAGCACTTTGGGCCATATTAACAAAGCTTTAACAACACATAAGCACAGAAAGTCTAAATGTCCTAGAGATCTCTCTCCTCACACATACACCTTTCCCTGCCCTCTACTTTCCAGAATGGTGAGAACATGAGCTGTTCTTGCGACTAGGTATCCTAAATGTATAAAGTCTGCTGTTTTAGTTGGAGTACAAGTTAATGTTTGGAAAGTTCTTTGAAGGCCTGAGTGTGTTCCTAGTTGTCATTATTACCAACAATAGATTAGTGACTTTCCTAAGGGCAAAATTAACTGCAGTCAAGTGATCTTTTGGTAGACTTTCAAATTAAAAGGATCTTTGCTTCCTCTTGCCTCTCCTTCAGTCCTCCAGAACTACCAGCCCAAACCAAACAGTTGCACTTGTCCCTGTGTGGGGAGAAGGTGCTTCACTCACCCACGGCACCATCACACTGCAACCTAGGTCAGGAGGAATTCAGTACCTGCCTCCCTTTCCTTTTAAACCTTGGAAGCTCCTGATGAATGGAAGGCTCCCATTTCCTATCCTCTGTTGCAGTTATGCATCTGCCTGTGTTTTACTCTGTTGCTTGTTACGCCAAAAAGGACTCTAATCACAGGCTTTCTTTGCATTTGCCCATGCAGAAGTCTTTTCTCCAATCCATTTGACCCCAAGGTGGTTTTTTTTTTCCCTGGTGCTGCATGTAAGCCATCATGATCCTGCTCTCTGATGCTGCTTTTGAAGGCTGAAAAAGCCCTGTGACCAAATGTTTAACAGGCTGTTCAGACATGGTGGATTGATGGCTTGATTTGATCTGTTTCCTGCCTTGCACACACCTCCCCATGCCTCCAGGCCAAGGTGGAAAACCCAGAAAGTTACATAAGTTGCTGGAGCAGTCCAGATGGCTGGCTGCTGGCCCAGGCAAACTCAGCTTCGGAGCACTTGGGAATGGCTGCACTGGCAATAAAGTGTGGACTCATTTTTTAATGAGAACAGTCATTTTGCTCAGTTATGTGTATCAGTAGTGAAGTGGGATCAGGGCTGTGATTGCTAACATGTCTGGTGGCTTTACTCTGGAGCAGCTCAGCAAGTGTCTTGTGGCAGGAGGCTGTCTGTCCCTCCTGTTTGAATTTCACAAGCAGTGAAGCATAGGTAGGGTGCAGAACGGGAATGAGCCCACTGTCCAGCCTGGCTGCCCTGTGGAGTCAATGTGAGAGTGGAGGGAAGGAACCTGCAGAGGCAGGAAGGATCTGAGCATCAGCGAGAGTGCGCTCCCACCTTGCAGTTCTGTCTGCCCCACATCAGGTCTTCCCGTTTTGCTACATCCTGTTCTCAGAGATTTGGAATGGCATTATTTCCTCTGCTTTGAGGCCCCATGTGGCTGTAGTTAGCCAGACTAGCTCCAGAAGATGGACCTGAAACTCTGCTGAGGGAGTGAGGGAGGCCCGGGGAGAGTCTGTCTAGGAGGCCAGGGGTGCTGCTCACAGGGTGGTCATCTTAGGTCTGATTCTCCCCGTGTGGCCTCAGTGTGATCAGGAAGCTGGGGTGTCACTCGCCTGTGGCTCACACGCACACAGCCTTGCATCCAGGATCGGTGATGGTTTTCACCAGGCCTCCTGGAGCTGTGTGGGACTGCTGGGCCCCTGAGAACTTCTCCTGCTTGTCACATGGGGAGCGCCTTCATGGCTGGTGGGACAGAGTGAGGAGAGGTCACCTGACTGCCTGCTGCTGTGAGCTCTGGCACACTTGATATCAGAGGCCAATTTCCCATGCAACCCCATGGTCAATTTAGATTCTGAGATACTATTCCTTTGTTTCTGCTATTTTTTAAAAAACGGATATAAAGCTGGGTGTACTGTAATCCAGCATGCAGGAGGCTGAGGAAGGAGGATCACCGCAAGTGTGAGGCCAGCCTGGGCTACATAGTGAACTCACAGCCATTCTGAATTAGCAAGACTGTCTCAAAAATAAATAAAATAAAATGTCATACAAAAGTAGAAAGGAGAATCACATTGAACAAGTAAGTTTCTCTGATTGAAAGAGTAACATTGTAGAAAATGTGGAAATAATTAAAAGGACAAGAGGAAAATGAATTTTCCACTCAGAAAATAGTGATTAATTTTTGATGTTCATGTTTTAACTTTCACTCTGTATGTATATTTAGATAAGCATACATATAATCAAAAAATAAAGGATCATTTTTCACTTATGGTATAGGTAGGAATTTCATTTAACTTATTATGCTTTCTCTTATCTGTCAGTTTAGCCAATGAATTTTGGTATAAACAAGTGAAAATCCAGTAAGCAGTGGCTTAAAAGAAATGACAGTGTATAGGCATTAAGGTATAAAAGAGGCAGTCTGGGACAGATAGGATGGCTCTGTGAAGCTACTGGGGACCCAAGTTCTTTTCCTCTTTCTGTTCCTGCATCTTTATGATACAGGATTTGGTCTTTCTCATGTGCTCCTAATTGCAATATGGCTGCTGTACCTCTTGGCTTCACATCTGTGCTTCAGGCAGGAAGAAGAGAAAGGAGTGGTGTGTGTCACAGAAACAAAGGTTTCCCAGAAATCCTTAGTAAACATCCACTTATGTGTCTTTGCCCAACCCTTTGTCATACTTCTACCTACAAGGAATGTAGTGTTTTCAGCAGGGTGATATTTTGGTTCACACGTTGGTTACTAAGGAAGACAGGAAAAAGGGACATTGTATTGACAGTTAGCAATGCCTATCATTCCTTGTGTCTAAGTATTACTCCACAATTAGGAGTTCTTGAGTGACTTAGGTACTCCTATGTTAATATTAAGAGAAACTCGTGGGCACTGTCCTCAGAGAAGTGTACCTGTATGTAACATTTCCTGTGTAACACACAGGAGGCTTTTGCTTTCAGAATCTTTCCTTAGCAGAAATTCGTGAAAGTGTATTTGCGTGGTGAACAGATATATCCACTTGGAAGCTTGCTCTCCATGAAGACTGTGCCGATGTATACTTCTATGAGGCTCATGTGGGACTGTCCACTCTCCTGAGTTCACATCTGTATTAAGTGTTAACACTTTTGAAAAAATCCTTAATTTTTTTAAAGGTTAAAAGTCTCCAGGCATAGTGACACACTCCTGTAACCCCAGCGCTCTTGGAGGCTCATATAGGAGGATCACAAGTTCAAGCCTAGCCTGGGTGATTTAGCAAGACCCTGTCTCAAAATACAAGTATTTTTTAAAAGGGTTGGGAGTCTAGCTCCGTGTGAAGGTCCTCCGTTCAATCCTGAGTACCACCAAAAAAAATTTTAAAAAAACCAATTCTCATTGTTACAATTTGAATGTCTTTGTTTTCTGTTGAATTTGAATACTCTTTATGTTTATTGAATACTTTTCTTTTGCATATAGTTTATCCTTTTTGGGGTACATTTGCATTTCTTGTATTGATTATAAGAGCACTGTATATATATATATATATCTTTTTTTGGTACCGGGGATTGAACTCGGGTCCTTGCCCTTGTGCAGCAGGCGGCGAAACCACTGAGCTAAATCCCCGGCCCCAGAGCACTTTATATTAAGGCAGTGAACTACTTTATGTTTTCTATCTTTGCTTGAATTCATCCCCATTCTAAGATAAATATTCACCTGAGATTTGTTTTGGCATGAAAATGTGATATAAGGTGGAGATCTATCTTGATTTTTCCCTCTAAAAGATTGTTGTTATCTCAACACTGTTTATTGAATAATTCCTGACCTCACACCTGATTTGAAATGCTCCCAGTGGTTTCAGAAGTGCAGTAAGTGGTGACTTTTTCAGCACATGGAGTATGTAAAGGTCAGCTGCATGGAGGAAACTGAGCTGCTGTGCATTGAGAGGCCCCATCTTTCCTTGGTGGACACACTCCTAGCAGTGAGGAAGTTTGAGTTCTGTGCCTGGCCCTGATGCTGACTGCTTAACTTTTTGGTGTAAGCACAACAGTAAGTGAGCAGTTTAATACTTACAGTGCTGGGAAGCAGATGGCAATTTGCGCTTCCCAGATTGGAAGAGCTCTTTCAGTCCTGGGTTCACGTTAATTATACAGGCACTTTGGGTGATTGGACTGGCACCTTTTAAAGTTAATGTGAACTAATTCTGGGATGTGCATTTTAGCACTTTCAGTACCCTTGGTCTATCACGTCATCTGTCTAATGTTTACTGCCTACTCTGTGCAAGACACTCTGGGGCCAACAGGGATAAACCTGTTGCTTTGCTATTATTTTGGAGTAGGAGAGATTAGTGTGAGGTGTTAACACAGTGCTAGTGACGTAAAAGAGGAGACTTGAGACTGAGGGGAGGCAGATATACCCACGACATTAAAGGCCATGCAGAATAGAAATGGACAGCAGGGCTTTCTCAGCAAGAAAATGAGGATTCTTAGATAGGAGAGCATGGGCCAAGCCTAGGAAATACCCCTTAGCTACATGGTGCTGAGTTTGATGGGAGTCTGAGAAATAAGATAGAAAATGTTGAGGCCAGCTTGTTGGAAGCCTCACTCAGACATCTGGACGTTAGCAGGAATGATGTGACCAGGAAAGTGTGTGAGCAGAAGTGAATTCAGAGCTGTGGCCATATGAAAAATGTGCTGGCAAGCGAAGAGCAGAAGCGAAACCAGTGTGAAAGCATTCTAAGCAAGAGGTGCTGCATTCCACTGAGGGAGTGTCAGGACTGCAGAGCAAGGAACAGATATGAACATCATGCTGAAGGAGGCAGAATCCAGTTATTGTCACCTGATCAGATGTAGGAATAAAAAGATAGGACATGAAGATCTTACATCCCAGTTCCTGAGATAAAAAGTGGTGCTGTTGCTATGTACCAGACATAGTGCCAGCCGCCTCCTCGGCTATCTGACCCTTTAGTTTAGATGGTACATTCTCCATTTTTATAGATAGAGGCAGTGGGTACAGAGTACTGTTTGGAAGGAAGTAGCAGTTGCTATGTGAAAATAAGCTTGTGTATTTTATATACATCTTCTGTCCAGCAGCCTTGCTGCCAGCACCTAAAAATAACTACTAATTTGACTGGTCATTCACAAGTTGTAAGGTGTTACACCTCCCATTATCTTAAGCAACCTTTCTTGGTGTTGATAGGAGAAATAGAAGCAGGCTTGGAAGTTCAGGGAAGGTCTGCTCCCAAGAACGGGAGGGAGTTGAGAGTTGCAGGTTTGGGGTGGGGCACTGTCTGCACAGGGGCACCTATTGAAGCTGTGAGAATGGGAGCGATTTCAACATGTTGTATGTAGGAAAGAGAGAGCTAAGCAAAGAACTCCAAGGAAGGAGCTTTTGGAAATTTTAAAACATACTCTTTGGAGGGCTGGGGATTTAGCTCAGTGGTTTTGCCACCTGCTGCGCAAGTGCAAGGACCTGAGTTTGATCCCCTGTACCAAAAAAACAAAACAAAACAAAACAAACATACTCTATGGAGCTCCTGTAATATACTGTTGGTGGAAGTATAAATTGGTACAACCATCCAATACATGGTAAAGTTGAACAACAGACTCTGTTGGAATGACTCATCTCTGCTGTTGTCCCGCCACAGACAGTGTGTAAGTGCACGAACACATCTGTTTTCCAAAAAATTTTATCTATCTAGGTAACATCTGTCTGTCTGTAGTATACAGAGTCCACCAAAAAATGTATACACACTTCAGCAGTTTGCTGTGTTAATAAATTGTAAGCTAATGGCTACCACTTTGAGCACGTCTAGTAACTGTAGAAGACAAAGATAATTTGTATTAATCTCACAATGTCTCAATAAATTTAGTATGAAAAAATGAATACATCCGAACTTTGCTTTCCTCTTTCAGATCTCCTACTGCAAGTAAATGTCTTTCTCATGATCTATTTAGTGCCACTTTTTATTTGCATTTTGCATTTTTTCTGTTGATAATTTTTTGGTTGTTTTTTACAGTGGCCTCCAAGTGTAATGCTGAAATAGTTTCTAGTGTTCTTTAGTGGAAGAAGGCTGTGATGTGCCTTTTGACATCATGGAAAAATACACACTCGATGAGTATTGTTTGAGCTTATCTCATGTGCATTATGCTGGTGGCTATGAGTTTAAAATTGCCTAATCTGCAAAATACATTAAATACAATGTCTCTAAAAAGAAACCCACATAAACATAGTTATGTATTGATCAATTGATCAAAATATTTAACTAGAGGCTCACAGGAACCTAACCCTGTATTTCCCCTAGGAGCAGTGCTTGTATTTGTTAATTCAGTGTTTGTGTTGACTCCGTAGAACATAACTGTTCTTTCAAGTTTAAAAAAGATTGCACAGGGCCAAGCAACCTGCTGAGGCACCATGGGGGCAGGGACGGGTAGTAGGGCTCAGGAGAGGTGGACATGTAAAGGACATGGGGGATCAGCTGTATTAAGCACAGTAGGAAAGCACCCAGATACAGCCTTTGGATTTCTGTGTTTATCTTTTGAGCTGTCAAGTTCAGATCAGAAAATAGACATCTCCTAATCTCTCCTACTCTCACTTCTGGGCTTAAGTCTTCCGAGTGGCCTTTGGAAGCTGGCTGTGCATCCAGCTGGAGCTGTGTGCCCCGCTGGAGCTTCTAACTGGTGGCTCTGTGTACAGTGTGCTTTGGCTTTCTTTAGAGAAGAAGCAAAAGAGGCTTAGGTTGGGCAGTTGGTGCTTTGGTGTCAACCCCTTCGGTATGGGTCACATTGCACAGGGAGCCGAGTGACCTGGGATCACTCGCTTCAGCCTCCCATTCCTTGCAGTCCCCCTCCCTGTTCTCTGAAGTATGCAGGACTTCTTTCCTAACCAGTTGCCAGCAAATCCCAATTTAGCTGTTTGCTAATGAGACTGAGGTGTTACCTGTCAATGTAATGTGGAACTCTTAAAGTGGGTGAAGAGCCCTGCAGGACCTAAAGTCATTCATTTTTCATGGTGGGATATTAAGGATGATGGACCCTTCTGTTTTAGATCCTTCTTTTGATTCATTAGGAAAATAAAATCCAGAGAGAAGGAAGGGATTGATCAGTACAATAAGTGAGTAACTCACAGGTCAAGACTTCTATACTCACTCTGGGAGGCTGAGGCAGGAGGATTTGCCAAGTTTGAACCCACCTTGGGCAACTTAGCAAGGCACCATTTCAAAGTATAAAAGAGGTGGAGGTATATTTCAATGTGAAGGCCCTTGGTTCAATCCCAGTATCAACAATACAAAGCATCACAAAACAAAAACAAAAAACCTCTATACTTTTCTGGATACCCTGCCCCTGCCCAGTCAGATATACCCTATAAGTAGCCACGTAGTCAGCTGAGTATCCTGAAAATGAGCTTTGAGTATTTATGTATAGGTGTTTATGATGAGCGCATTTGTCCTGTGAGCCGAAGGGCAGTAAGCAAATAATAGTTTAGCTAATATTGTGAAGCATCGCAAGGCTTATATGAATAGATTTCACTGGTCAGGGAGGGGAATGAGATGGGTTAATACTACTTGTTCCTAAATTTCTATTTTAAACTAGCCAGTTTCAAATCTGGGCTGCATCTCAGAAGCACCTATACATTATGTTTACAAACTAGAGGAACAAAGGAGAATTAATTCAAGATGGATCATAAACATAAAAGCCCACACTGTAAAGCCTCTAGAAGAAAACATAGGGTGCAATCTGGAGTTGGTGAATGTTTCTTCACAGGAGACAGAAAACAGTAGCCACCCCCCAAAACTAGCTTTATTAAAATGAAAAACTTGTCCCTATCAAAGATATCTCTAAGAAAATCAGTTGGCAAGCCACAGAATGGCAGAAAATATTTGCACAACATACATTTGACAAAAAACATGTCTAGAATATTTGGAGAGCTCATAAAACCCAGTAATAAAAAGAATGTAATTAAAAGGTGGAGGAAAGACTTGAAGTGGCACCTCATAAAGGAAAGTTAAGAATGCCTAATAAGCACCTGAAAACTGCTTCCCATCATAGATCATCAGGGAAGTGCAAACTAAAACCACAGTGAGCTGCTACTACATAGCAGCAGAAAGGCTGGAGTCACAAAGTTGACAACACTAAGCATTGGCGAATATGTGGAGCAACCCGAACTCTTGTTCTTTATTAGTGGGAGCATGAAACGATGCAGTCACTTTGGAATAGGGTAGAGTATTTTCTTTTTTACTAACAAACAACAACAAAAACATAATTCATCACTTCTATTTCTAAGTACTTACCCAAGATAAATGAAAGCATATGCCCTCAAAAGTACTTATACAAAAAATTGGAGGGAGCTTTATTTGTGATAGCCGAAATCAGGGCGCAGTATAAGCATCTGTGATCAGGAGAATTGATACACAAAACTGTGATGTATTTAAATAATGAAATAGTGGTCAGAAGTAAAGAAGCACCCAAAGCATTGATTGTCACCACAACGTAGAGAAAACTCAAAAATTTTATGCCAGTTGAAACAAGGTAACTATAAAAGAGTGCATACTGTAGGATTTCATTTTTATATTGATCTAAAATATATCAGACTAATGATGGAGCAAAACAACACAGCAGTGGTTTGAGGAAGTAGTGGAGGCAAGATGGGAAGAGGCCTGAAGAAACTACCCAAGGTGGTGGGTAAGAAGCAGGTAGCAGTCTTGATAGAGGTGTAGCTTACGTGGGTATATGAAATTGTCATAGTTCATGATTGATTTACTTGAGAATTGTGCATTTCATTGTATGTAAATTTTACATTTAAAATTGGTAAACAAATACTGAGATTTAATAGATGGTATGCATACTGAAACGTTTAAGTGGAAAATGCTAATGTCTGCAACTGATTTTAAAATTTACCATATAATGAGTTGGGTTTATAAATGTTGATAGAGGGAGGGCCCCTTCCTGTGTACAGTGCTATGTGATGGTATAAGGGAAATATAATAAAACATGAACAACTGTAGAATGGGAATATTGGGTATGTGAGTGTTCCCTGTCCCTTCTTCCATTTTGGCGGGGGGGGGGGTTGAGAATTTTCTTAAGTGCTTGGGGATGAGATTGAATCTGCTCTTGTGGTTGGCTATACCTAAGTCATACTGTTTGTCCCGATTCAGAATCAGAAGTAGGGTGAATTTTGTCTGTGATTGAAAAGGGTAGGTCTGTGAAGAGACAGTAGACTATTATTTGTCTGAGGACAAAGTGACTGAATGCTGCGTGGCCAAAGAACAATTTTCATTTCCAAGGAAAAACACTGAGACTTCCTGTGAGGTCAGAACTAGAAACCTCTTTCCCTATCAGCTCAGAGCAGTGGAATAAGAGTCAATAGTCTCAGAACTTGCACTGCATGCACATGGGTTGTCATCAGGATTATTTCTAGATTTGGAGTAGGAAACTGAGCTTTGAGTAATGTATCTAGAAATGCTGGCTTTGAACTTGCTGCTGTCCATGGCAGGGCAAGAAGTCTCCTTTCCCAATGTCTCTGGCCCTCAGAGGGCATTGTGGGGGGAAATGAGATCACAAAATTGTTTTGAATTCCTTTGGCTTTAGTCAGCCTCAGGTTATAGTGGAGATGGTATAAATGTTGCTGCTTTAAGTCCTCTGGAGGAAGGAGGGCTGGGAAGTGGAGAGCAGCATTGTGCATGACTCATGCTCTGGCTGTGGTTTCTCTTGGGCAGGGCCCTGCTTGGGCAGCAGATGAACCTGATGAACTCCCACTTTGGGACCCTGCATACTGTACTGAGGAATTTCTCATTTGTACTTTTCCAAAGCACAAAAGAACAAGGCTGCCTCTTTTGCTAACAGGGCTGTGTAACTTTTCCAAGGACATGGGAGGAGAGAGAGGGGAGTACATAAAGACATTCTCTGTTGAGGATTTTAGGGTTTTTTTCCGAGGGACAGGCAGTTGTACTTCCTCTCCCCATGGAAACATGTGCTGATGGACTAGTGGGTTCGCACCTACTTTTTAATGTTGTATCAGCATGAAGCCAGGAAATGTTAGGGCCAGAAGACTCCTCATACTGTGACCCAGCCACATCCTCCATACACATCAGCTTACCCGCCTTCTACTTAACCGTTATACATTCAATACTGACTGAGTTTGCTCCCTTTCTGCTGCCTTGAAAAATTTCCTGAAATACTTTTTTTGATTTGTATATTACTTAGGTTTCTTTTTTTCTCTTTTGCACTCAGTTTTAGTTTACATTGGCCATGATTCTAATCTTCAGTTGAAAGCTAGAGAAGTTGCTTATAAGAGTTTTTAGGATTTCTGAATATGAAATGGAAGGAAATTGCATAACATCACAGCGTTTCCTCTTCTTGTTGCTTGCCTGTTACCCAAAATACAGTGGTTCCTTCTAGAAGCTTGAAGCTTGAAGGAATTTGGCAGATCCTACACTCGGATGGTCTATTGTGGTCTAGAGAGTCAATGTTATCCTGATTTGAGGTTGAATTTTTCTTGAGGTCAAGTAACAAGGCTTCCTGAATTATAACCATGGCAACAGTGTTTATGTAACACAAATCAATGTCTGGGAGGGGGAGGAGCATGCACAACAATCAGTGTTAATAACCTCAGAGACATTTTGTTCATGCTTAATTCACCAGGACCAAAAACAAGTGACAATAAATGGCCTCCCCTTCACTGGATGTCTAGGGGAATCTACCACCTGCATGCTGTAGGAGGAATTGCTTCACTTTCCCTTGGAAATCATCTTAGCTTCGAGATTTCTCGTGGAGAAGGGCAGTAAGTGCCAGCAACACTCAAAATATGAAAGCATTACTGTAAGGACAGTTTGCTCATCAAGGTCATTTGAGCTGCTTCTGACCCCACAGAGAAGGAGTCAGACAAAAGAATGCATATCCTCTGTTTTAAGCCCCTTGTTCTTTAATCAGGAGTCACTTCTTGGGCACCAAATATGTGCTCAGCATTGAATTTGTTGCCAGAAAGACTCTTCCTTCTCCATTGTCATCCGTGGACTGATTGGGTTGGAGGTTAGAAATGAAGAATGAAAAATTGTATTCAGAAGCATTAAGCTCTAAAGAACAGATTTAAGAGTGGTGAGAAGTCCAAGAAGGGAGAGATTAGGAGAGTGTTGGTGAACCTATGGCACACAAACTGCAGCAGGCCATTTGTGTCATTGAAAGCTCTAAAAGATTTGCCATCACTGTGGTTATCTGCAGCCACAAAGTTAGGAAATCTTTGTGGAGTAGGGAAAAGGACAATAACATTTTTGAGCACCTTTGGGCACTGTGAGAATTATTTTAATTCTCCCAGCACTCTCGTAAAGTTAGTACTATTACTTAGCTCTATTGTATAGTGAGAAAGTAGACTCAGAAATGTTAAATAATTTTCTAAGAGCACAGAGCTCAAAAGTGCTGGAACTAGGCCTTAATGATAAATCCTCAAAGCCCATAGCATACATGGGCTACCTCTCCTTCATCGAAATTCATTTTCCCCTGTTCTAGAATTTACCCAAGACCCATACAGGTGAAAAGACAGGCTAGCAATGATCAGTCCCAAATGTAGCTAAATTTACCAACCCAAGACTGCTTTCTCAGTGAAAGGAAGCTTAGTCCTATGTGTAGGATCAACACTGTCCAGTCTCACTGCAACAGTGGACCATGAAGAGCTCTTCACTGTCAGCTATGTTTGGCCATTTGAAATCTGCCTTCCTGGGACCCTCACCTCTGCTCAGGAATGTGACTGTTCCTCTTCTTTCACTTAATGGCCCTTTGAGAATTTGAAGACTAGTATTATGATGTCTTGAGTGCTTCTCTTCTCCAACCAAAGGTGTGGTTTAGGGAGACTTTTTGTAGGAGCAATGTGTATGCTGATTAGAACAGAGAAGAAAGAGAGGAGTCAGCACAACTAGGAGAAGGCCAGGGTCAGGGTCTAGATGAGAAGGCAAAGGAAGTTTGTCCTAGGGCAATAGGAAAAGAAATGGGGTGAGAAGTCACTTCCAGATATCTGTTAGTGATAGAATTGATAAAACTTGGAACTGGATATGTGAGGTAGAAGGAAGGGAAAATTCAAGGATGGCGTGAATGCAGTTTCTTTCCCATTCTACTCCCCCCCTCCCCCCCCCATTTCCCCAGTCCGTTTAAAAAACATTTTTAGTTTGAGACAGGGTTTCCTTGAGTTGCCCATGCTGGACAACTTATGATCCTCCTTCATCAGCCTCCCAGAGTGCTGCAATACAGGCATCCGCCACCATCCCTGGCTTCCTTTCTACTTTGATGTACATTTTTCTCCTTCATCCTAGAGCACCCTATAAAGTTCAAGTAGGCTTTTCTGTAATGTACTTTAAAAAGTACATACCTCAGCTCTTGGCTGTAAGCCACAGAAGCACAGTTTAAAAATAAGGGGAAAACCATTACTGGTTCACCATGGGAAGAGCCGAATGAACTTCAGATACATTTAGATAAACAGGCTTAAATGATCCATCATTGGAATCCAGTCTCCCTTCATCTTGCAGCTATATTTTCCTTTGCCTTTTTTGACTCAGACTTTGCCTGGGTGTGGTGATGGAGTTGTCCACAGAAGTTGCAGACATATATCCATGCTCCTAGCAACATAGCCTCTTTTCTAACAATTGTGATTAAAAAATGTTGAAAAGGGAGTACTGTTTGCTACATTTGGCCTGAGGCAAATCATATGCATGCAAGGATGCAAGGTGTGGATCACAGTGCCAAACTTGAAGGTGGAATTCAGATTAGCCCCACCCAAACCACAAAGATTTAGATTTGGGTGTATGTAGCTTCTCTAGGGCAACAAGGGTGAATTCCCTAGAAAAAGAAGGACATAATGGCAGTAGTACTAGTTGCAAGAGTCCAGAGCATTTTGTTTTTCTTCAGTATTACTGAGGAATAATACAAAAAAAGTAAAAAACTACACAAACAAAAAACCCCCCCTTTTGTATCCGTAAGGCATAAAGCAGCAGGCAATGCTTGAACTAATGGAAAACATTTATTTTTGTATCCATCCATAACCACACTGAACAGCAAGCAGTGATTTTGTTCCTTAGCATGCCATTGTCGTGTATGCAAGAAGGCTTCAGGGGCTGTCCTGTCAGAAGATTCTTTCCAAAAGGCTTTAGGAGCACCAGCTCTTGGTCACCTCTGGGGGGGCCCTGGGGGGGCTCTTTTCCAAAGGCCTGAGTCCTCAGGTGCCTCTGATTACATAGGAAAGTACCATCAGACATGAGAGCCCCTTCCTTAGCCCTTATTTCAGAACCCCAGTGGCACCAGAGGCTCTGATACTGTTAGCAGTTTGTTGTCACTTGCTGGGTATGGCGCTAATGTGCAGCAGTGGACCATAGAAAATAAATAGCTATGTGAGGGATTTTGATAGTTTGAGTTAAGCCAAATAAGATCAATCTGTTATATATTTCTTCATAACAAAACCTGCATTCTATTGTTTCATTTCACTAAAAGGTAAAAATTGATAGAGAATTTGCCAGATGTTGGGAAGGAGGAGACCCAATCACCCGGAAGTGATAGATGTGGCTGGCCTTTTCTGTCTGGTCAGTGCCTTGTCCTCATCAACTCCAGTAAGGGGTTTTTGTTTCAATTTCTGTCTTACTCTTTCTTACTCAAAACCTATTCATTCAATCAGTACTTTTTGAGTGGCCTGTCAATATGGCAGTTACTGAAACTTCTTTATATGTAATGCAGCTGGGCAAGAGTAAGGTCTTGACATTTGTTCAGGGTTAGGTTATTGGAAAATGCCATCAAATATATTTTTGTTTGCTTTATTTTTTTTCTTTTATTTATTTATTTTGGTACCAGAGATTGAACTTGGGACCCTGCGCTTGCGAGGCAGGTGGCGGCACCTCTGAGCTAAATCCCCAGCCCTTATTGGCTTTATTTTTGAAAAAGCCTCCTTAAGACAACAAGTGCAGTATTTTTTATTACTAGTCTTTCTATTTATTCTTTTGATCATATTTTGTCACTAGGACCATGGTGATGAGGGACACATTTCTGATGAGAGTAGGGGGTAGAGGACTGGTACCTACCCCCCAGAGCTCTGTCCCTTTATATTGAAGTATATTTTTATTTACTCCAAGCTAGTTGAACTGGTTTTATTCCACCATACTTCAGATTCAGATCCTTCCTGAAAGCTTTTCCAAGTGTGGCCTGTGGACATCCATCAAAAGAGAGGTCTTTCTGATCCAAAAATTGATGTCCATTCTTGGGTTTTATGGGTGGCATCCCACAGACCCAGGGTGTCTTCCTAGTCACTTCTCGGAGGTGTTGTTAACAGTTCCTAAATTTAGCTGTTGCTAGAGTTTGCGGAGTATTGGAATGTGCTGCTCTGTTGAGAAGTCTGCCTGCCACCCAGTCCTTGGTAATACTGGCCAGGTCTCTGTGTATCTACTCATCATAGGAAGGATGTTTTTGGGCGTCCTAAAGTGTCTCATACTGGTTGTGGTTTTTGGTTGCTGCCATACTTGTGTTAATTGGAAGTTTGTAGAATTACTGTTATGTTTAAATTGAGTGGAAATTTTGTTCTTATATAATAGTTGCATTGTTGCCATTTTAATTACTGCTTAGCTTCTTTTGAGTTCTTTATTAATAGCCAAGCTGTTTTTCCACTGGGAAGCCGAACTGGGTGGGGAAGTTGTACCAAATTGTGGTTGAGTACAGACTCCACTCTAAAGGATGCTGCCTGCCTACTTCAAGCACCGATTCTGTCATTTGCTGGCTATGTAACCTTTGGAAGATTAATTAATCCATAGGATACTATGAAAGAGAAGCAGGGGTAGTAGTATCCTGTAGGCCTGAGGATGAAATAAAACAATTCATGCAAATGCTTATTAGTTCAGGTAGTATGGTGCCTGGCACATAATGGGTACTAAAAAAGTAGTTGATAGTGGGGAAGTTATTTTAATTTTTTGTTTGCTGTCTTTTAAAAAAATTGAGAATCATTTCTCCAAAAATTGGCCTTAGACTGTCTCTTTTCCTTTCCCTTTGTTTCTTAGTATCAGCTGGGTATATTATATTGCTAATGAGGCCAGCCACTGGGCCCCTCAAAAGGCATTTCCTTCCTTGGCCATTTATCCCACTGGGGATAACTTTCCCTTACTGGGAAAATTTTGTTTGTTTAAAAAAATGTGAAGAGAAGGAAAGAGAGGAGTGATGGTGACATTGATGATAAAAGTTAATCTTTATAGAACAACCTTTGAGCCATGAAATGTGCATTTTATGTCCTATGTAAAATATTTGATATCCATTTTTCCATTTAATTCTCTCAACAACCCTAAGAGGTAAGGACTATTGGTACTATATTCCCTGTTACATAGGGCAAGATAAAGGTCTACAGATGTTAAGTGATATATTTGCATTGTCAATAAATGGTAAAGCTGAACTTTGAACCTAAGTAGCAGATTAATATGAATCTGTCACCACTGATAGGAAATCACAAATACAGGCTACAGTGATGTGGACCCATTGTGTCACAAGGAGAGGGCCAAGGTAATGTCCAGTGCTGGAGAGCAAGCCTCTGCAGTGTTCTAAGATACTGGCTCTGTATCTCTGTTCATTGTGTCTCCATGTTGCTGTATCGACAAAACAGTCAGGGAGAGAAGAGGTGTAGATAGCCCAGGCTACTTGGAAGAGACCTTGAGGAGTGAGTTTGGGTGTGTGTTCAAGTAAAACAGTACAGGTAAAGTAGCAGCGGTTTAAAAAAGTTTGCCTAACACTTCATTTCTGCAGATCTTGTTGCAAAGTGTGATGTAGCCAAGTACTAATTCAGCTATGTGTCAAAGGAAAAAGTTTGATGGTTTCTGTCTAATTATTGTTTTACTTATGCCTTTAATTTACATGATTAAAAAGTGCCTCTCATACTGTGTTTTCTCAGTATGGCTGGGATAATGGTAATAAAGGTTACTCATAGAAAAATTTTGGGAATCCAAATGACTCTGTGTAGTTTCTCTTAATTCTCTAGGGACATGTAAATTGAATTGGCTCAGAAGTGAACAGAATTTATTGCAAAATCACGTCTTATGCAGAGAAAGCATATGAAGGCTTTCTGTACCCTTTTGATTTATTAAATTGTACTCTCATTGTAGCTTCTGGGTATGGACTGTTAGAATAGCACTACCCTGTGATTTGTATTAAAGACCTACTTTCCTGTCCTGGTGTTTATCTTCAGGTTGGTTTGGAGAGAATAGAGTATTACTTCTCTGTCAGCTGCCAGCTGGTTCCAGGGATTAGTGGTGGGTACTCGGACTAGGATCTGAAGGCCATTCTCAGTTTCATTTTCTCTGACTTAGGCAAGTTGTTTCTTCCAGTGACTCACTTGCTGTAGCTGCCCATGATACCTTATTACCTTTATCATCATCATCAGCAGCAGCATCACGCTACCACCACCACCATCACCGCTGCTAACACCACCACCACAGTGTGTCATATATCATGTGGTCAGTAGTTAAGTGCTGGACTCTGGAGACACACTATGGGAGTTCCTGTCTGCACTCTTCCCATCGGCAGCTGGCTCACCGTGATCAAGTGACCACACTTCCTGAACTCTCAGTTTTCGGGTCTCTGGGACAGGAATAATCAGACTGTGTGAACACTGAATTGCTGGAGAGTGCCTGGCATGCTGTCTGACACAGAGCAGTGATTTTGTCATCATCATTGTTATTAAATTATTGTAACTGTTGCAATTGTTTCTTAATGACTGAGATAGACCCTGATAAGATAAATACATGTAAATTCTATCTCTAGAAACATATAAGAGAATAGATATGCGTTGGCATGGAAAATTTAGCAGATTTCATGTTCAGTATTCACCAGAAACTGGAGTGTAGCTACAACAGAGAACACAAAGCCAAAGGGCTAAAACACTTTGAAGTAGTCAAATCTTAGAGTATTCTAGCTAAGCAGGACAGCTAAACTTAGCTTAAGATACATGTGTTGTTGAGAAAGTACATGGAATACTTCAATCTTCCTAGGAGCCATAATGCAAGCATCACTTCATGACTTTTGTCCCTTTGAATTGATCCTCATGAGTTGGATTTTTTTTTTGGTTTTTTTTGGGAGTTGGGTTCTTTCCTATGGAGATGGAGCTCTTACAAGGCATGCGTCAGAGCATGTGCGGTCACTGCTCAAGACAAAGCTACCATCACAGAGACCTTTTGTTTCAGGACATTGCTCTGACCCCTGAACCTCAGTCTAGTGGAAAACTATGTGATTTACATAAGAAACATTGCCTGGAACAGACTAACCATTTCTAAAGGGTGACTTTGCTTCTGCAAGTACAGAAGATATTTATAAACCCTAATACCAACTACTGGCATGCTTGATTATTGTGTGCATTTGCTACCACCTGGATAGGTAAAAGGAGATTAGAATATCCCTGTAGTGGCTAGAATAGTGTATCACTTACTATTCTGTATTCTTGGACAAACTATAGGCTTCAGGTTCCTTATCTGTAAAGCAGGAATAACACTAGATTTAGTCCATATGGTGTTACAAGTATTAGATACTGTCCTGTGTGCCACTTGGTAAGTGCTCAGCAAACAAAGGCATTTCCACTTAGTGCTATTGTCATGCCACCATCTGGCCTCTGTGATGGTGAGGCCTTCTGGGTTGAGTCATGTGGTCCTGGCAAGCCTGGCTTGTTAGCGTCACTTCAAAACTCATTCTCTTTGGCTCATTTACTCAAACCAGACAGAGATTAATTGCCCAGACCCCAAGGATTGGGCAGTACATGTTTCTGGCGCCTTTGGCTCATTGATTCCGCCTCTTGAATTCAGGGAATGCTTGGGTGTTCTAGGCAGGGCCCTCCTGAGACCCAGGAAACCTTGAAAGAAAGTGATTTGGCATGAACTCACCTCCTAATTACGAAGGGCTAAGAACCTCATGTTTTACTATTCTTTCTAGATTTTTGCCATTTATAAATAAGAACAAGTTTCTCTCGGATAGAATGTTTGAATTTAATGGGAGAAATGAAGTGCTTAAGGATGCCTGCAAACAATACTTGTCCAAATAGTATATTTCCCCTTGTACTTTTTCACCCAACTTTTCAATGTTATTCAGTGCCAGTCATCATGGATTGTTGGTCCTAGTGATTGCTTGGCTTCCCTTTTCACTCATAAGTCACAAGGGCACTGTAGGATAGGCTATTGCCCCTTTGCCCTGTCCTATCTCCTGCTGTTCTCTCCTTGCACTGGTTGCCAGCCACACTGACCTTCTTCCCTCCAAAAGGCCATGATTTTTCCATCTCAAGGACCTGTTGGGCACTGGCCCAAGGAAGTCTCCCCTTACCACTCTGGTCTCGTCCAAACTTTATCTCTTCAGAGAAGCTTTTCCCTGCATCAGATACACAGTACCCACTTTTTTTGTTTCTGTTGTACTTATCAGTTTTTGAAGGTATCATATTTGTACATTTATTTCTGTTTTCTTCACTAATGGGAAAGTTTCATGAGGCAGAGATCATAGCTGTTTTATTAACCAATATACTTAGTACCTAAGACATTGCCTAGTCATTACAGGCACTGAGTAAATATTTAAAAATATATGCACACATAAACAAATGCATTTCAAATAACATTAGGAATTACCCATTCAAGAGGTCTTCAAACTTTTCAAAGCCAGTATCCCCTTGTTTGATAACCACATGAGTAAAACGCATAGAAGTAAAGGAAGAGGACCCCCTCCCAGCTTCTTTGGCAGTCCTAGTGCAGGGACTTTGAGGTTCCGTTTGGGAACCATGATCTATTTCAAGTTCTTCATTTATACAGACAATGAAGATGCTGCTGAGAGAAAGCAGGCAACTGTATTCCTTATGTTACAGATAGACACTAGCACAGCATCTGGCTCTACCTGAACTTTGTGGTGACTTTTGCTCTTTTCTCAAATTCCATGATGGTTAAGCAATTCTTTTCCAATGAGTACAGCTCAGAGCACTGCATTTGTTTTGTAGTGTTTCCATATATTTCTCTTTCATGGTCTTGTTTGATGCTCACAGTAGCCCTGGGAGAGGTAGGCAGAATAACTATCATCACCTCCCTTTTGTAGATGAAGAAATTAGAGCTCAGCCAAGTGAAGTGACCAATGGTGAAATCCAGGCCAGAATCAAAGTCTTTAGAACTTTAAGTGTGTGCTCTAATGCCTATTTATTCATCAGAATATCCTTCTTAAGATAAAAACCCATTTCTTTAATCCTCATCCTTCTGACCTTCAGTGAATACAGCTTCAGCTACTTTAGAAAGAGAAGAATATATTAATAAATAGTTTTTTTCTCTATTTAGAGTTTGAGAATTCAAAGACCTTCCTGGGAACTACTTCAGTTTATAGAAAGAGTAGGCAGTAAAGGCTGAGGGAATGTAGGAGTCTTACCCAGTGACATGAGCCAGCTGGGAGCAGAGTTGAGCCATTGCCTAGCTCCTGACCAGTCATTTCCATCCATATTTCTTAGTAGGGAAAAAGTCTTTTCAGGCTTAATGGGTCTCTTTTCAGAGGTACTTCACTTGGTTCCTTTAGAGGTTAAATGGCTTTCAGCTGGGAGTGACCATCAGAATCACTTCGGGTGGATAGATAGCTAGATACTTGAGTTGTGACTACACCTTCACTCTGTGCCACTAGTGGGGAACCTATGGCATGTGTGCCTCAGTGGGCTGTTTGTATCATTTTAACTGCTAAAATATTCGCCATCACTGCTCTATGTGTTTCGATACCTACAGAATCTTAACTACCAAAGAAGGATTTGGCACTATTTTTTTTCCTTTCTTAAGCAGAAGTTTCATCTTACTTGATAGTGACAGGATATCAGGGATAGGCAAACTATGGCCTACAGAACAAATCCAGCCCCCACTTGCTTCTGTATGGTTCATGAGCTATATGTGGTACTTATGGATGAACATTTGCAATTGACTGATTATAGGGAATACTTTGAACCCTATTTGAGCTAAATACTATCCTCCCTCTAAAACAAAAAAAAATTCATCTCATTAGTAGACTTGTATTTCAAAAAGTTATACTCAATTATTATATTTAGAATTTTGTCAAAAATCCTGTGAAAATTTATTTTCTCTCATTATATAAGAACCTGTATAATATTGTTTTGCCTCTTGCCCCTCAAAGCCTAAAATCTTTACTCTCTGACCCATAATAGAAAAGACTGCTGGCCCTTGCAGCATGTTATTCTCTACTTTATATTGATGTGCTTTCCCTTTTACTGTATTGAGCTATTTTATCTTTTTATGGTTTCCATAAATCACTTAAGGGTTTTTATTGTAAATATAATATATTCTACTCATAACATTCAAATTTACTAAGGTATATAGAGTAAAAAGTGGCTGGTGTCATTCCCTGCTGTTAAGACTCAACAGTTTACAGTGTACCTTTGCTCTGACTTTATAGCTGTGAGACTTCAGTTAACTTCTCTAAGCCTCAGATTCTCCAGCTCTAAAACAGTGATAATAACAGCCCCTACCAAGCAGAATTGATGTGTAGATTATGTGAATTGCTTAGCACTTTGCTTTTGCACCATTAATGCTTAATGGTTTGTAACTAATTTCAAAATTCTTTTTTATTTGTATATACACATAAGTTTACTTTTATAAAAAGATGGAATATGATTTTTGCACAATAAAGTTTCATAATTGTTGCATGCACATTTAAGAACAGCCCGGGCCGGGGATTTAGCTCAGAGTTCTGCCGCCTGCCTCACAAGCGCAAGGTCCCAAGTTTGATCCCCAGTACAAAAAAAAAAAAAAAAAAGAATAGCTGAAGCACATACTAGAAAGTAGGTAATTAATGAAATGGTTCATACCTACAGAGTCTTAACTACCATCTCATGGTACAAACTAAGGAAAGGGGGAAGGTAATGGTTTTCTACAGTTAACCTGTATAAAATGCATTCAAGTATTATTTTATTTCTGTTTTCCAGGTCTACAACTCGAACAAAGACAGTCAGAGTGAAGGGAGTAAGTATGATGCTTGGGTACTTTTGTGCAGCCAGAGTGGGGAGTGGGCTTTGAGAAATTTCTACTCCAGAGCTTAACCACCAGGAGGTGCTGTTGGCATGTTGCTAAGTGTAGCATGAGATGCTTCCACCCTGTCTTTCTGTCACAGACTTCAGAGGGCCAGTCACTGAGCATGACTGGAAGATTTTAATGACACCTTGCACTTTAGTTGTGGGAAAGCCAAAGTTGCCCTAGGCTCCTGCACACTCTGCCTGAAGGACTGGAGAAGGCAACATCTGTCTTAGAATACTGCTTACTAACTCTGTTTTCTTGGAGTAGAAAGAGTCAAGATGGTGAATACAGTTCCATTCCTCTTTGGTGGAAGTGCCCCTGAGCAGCCTTCTTAGAATGTATAGCACATTTTCCCTGCCGCAGGCTCAGAGCCCTCCAGTTAATGATAATTTCCAGGAGCACCTGTAACCTTGTAAAGGTGATAGGATTAAAATCAAACTCCTAGTGGTAAAGTGTTTGGACTGATTATCTCCTTGGTGCATATGAGAAAAAAATTCCTTCCAAGCTGCTACTAAAGTACAAAGGAAATCCTGTCCCTTGGCCTCAGATTTGCTTTGTAAAATCCACTTGGAAAAAAAGCCAAAGGTGCCCCTAGGATGAATTTCAGTAATATCAGGAGTCAGTAGAACAGTGCCTCTCCAGATGGACAAAACAATGAGCTAGCGCCTCTCTCTGTCTCTGTCTCTGTCTCTCCCTCCCTGTCTGCCTCCCTCTCTTCCTCCCTCCCTCCTTCCCTCCCTCTCTCCCTTCTAAAATACAAATTTTATCAGGAGTTTTATGGAGTATAAAATGTTTCTTAGTTTGGGATCACTGCTATTGATAGGGTACAAGGCCTTTGTGACTGGAAAAAAATTTTTTGTCTCCTCAAGAATTGAAGGAGGAAAATAATTTTGAGCATATATTCAAGGAAACAAAGAAGTAACCCCCACCCCAAATCAGGTAGGATTGTTTTAGAGCATCTGCGGTTGACTGTGGCCAACTTAGGCAGAACAACTGTGCAATTGTGAAGCAATACAGAAGGCTACAGCATAACTATAGTAAGGTAAAGAGCTGAAGAAAAAGTCTTAAAATTAGATCAGCTCTAGGACCCAGGAGCCAGGACCCAAGGAAAAGGATCTTCTGGGTAATATTTGGAGGGTGTGTTTGTTGTCTTTGCCTTACTTGTCAGAGGATTTAAATTCCCAGGAAAGTTACCATCAAGTTGGTCGAGCTTGGGCCCACCGAGGGAAAATGATTCCCTTTGATTGAGTTTCAAGAGTGTGGAGCAGGGTAGTTTCCCAGAGGGAAACCTGGGAAGTCACAAGGATGATAGATATGGATCCCAAGCAGGGTAAACAGATGCCCACACAAGGCTTCATTCTATAACATAGGATCCAAGAGCTTTGGGGAATGAGATGCATGTGAATGGAGACCACTGGCCAGAAGTTCACCTGAACTTTTTACCTTGCTGTAACTTTTGAACCTGCTTCTCCCTGCTTACATTCCCATAGGTTGGAAAGATTCTGTTTGAAAGGATTTTTTTGGTCAGTTGGTTCTGTCGTTTCTTTTTTTTTTTTTTTTTTTGAGATTCATCCACAATGCTACAAGTAGTTTGTTTACTCTCATTACTGTACATTATTTGCTTTATGAGTTTACCACTAAATGGATGCATATTGAGGCAATACTCTTTTTGGGGGGGGTGGGTACCAGGTCTTGAACTCGGGACCTTGCGCTTGCGAGGCAGGCGGCAGAACCACTGAGCTACATCCCCGGCCTGAGCCGTTACTGTTAAGTGAAATAAATATGACAGGCATGTGTAAATACCGAATAGTTTCTCTAGTGTGAGAAACTGAAAGTGTAAATAAGGATCAAAAGGCATAATAGATAATGTAAAATAGGAAGAAAAGGGGCAAAGGGGAAGGGGAAGTGAGAGGAGTTGGGGAAAGGAAAGAAGGGAATGGAATTAATGTGAGAAAAGGAAAAAAATGGAAACAAAGTCTTTCTGTCACTTCTATAAGGCATTTTTGGGGATATATTTCTATACCTTTGAAAAGGGATTATCCCCTGACCCAACAATTTGCCCCAAGTGCACAGTATTTGTGCAATAGAGAAGTTAGAGCATTCGTAATAATAGCAAAGAACTGGAGATAATATATACATATCCAGTAGGGAGCAGGTTAAATAAATTATGGGATAGTATGCAACCTTTAAAAAGAACAAGGGAGATATTAATATATTTACAAAAATGGTGCTCTAGTATGTTAATTGGATTTTTTAAAAATCAGGCAATAAAACAGTGTTATAGTAAAAAATATTCTGATTCATCTTAGGTATTTGATAGACAAAAGTTAAGATTATATTTATCATCAGTGAAGGATGGATTATTGGAAGCCGTTGACCTTCTACTTTAAATATTTCTGTGTAGTATGCATTATCTACAATTAACATTTTATAGTTATAGCTATTAATAGCATTAAATGACCATTTACTGTGTGTCAGGCACTAGGGCTGTGTTACATACATTAGCGTATTTACTGCTTGCAACATTCTGTGAGATGGGTGTTTGTGAACTGCATGTAGGTGGGGAAATAGAGGCTAGGGACACAATTAGGTCTAAACTTTGTGTGGTCCCGAAGGCTGTATGATTAAACACAAGGATATTCTACCTTCCCTAATAAAAGAATAATTTCAAAGGTTCCATTTTGGATAATGCAGAATTTTGCTTCTGGCATCCTATTATTTACAGAGTGGGATTTACTTGACTTGTGTGTCTAGTGATCATTTAAATCATCTAGCAAGCAGGAGAGAAAAAGATGAAGGAATAAAAGTTGGTTACTTCTTCAAGAGTAGATTAAGTTGAATTTGTTTTTGTAGGATATTATGGATTTCCAGACTACCATAGTAGAGGTGTGGGTTAGTGTGCCTTACATTTTTGGCATTAGGCCCCCTCTTCCCCATGATGCAATTTCTTACTTTCCCCTCTCCCAAGCTATACTTGTAGCATCTCTGCATTGTAGTAATTTGCAGTTTCATTCCACACCCACTCACAGAGCTCACCTGCCACAGGTGGATTATTGCCCAGGGTCTTCATTGTTCTACAACCCTCTTTCTGAACTCTTTAAAAGGTAAGAAATCAATCTGATTATCAATTTAAGAGTAGGGAATTTGTTGTTTTCACAAAATTACACATACTGAGCATCCAAATCCCATATGTCTAGCATTTCTAGAAAATACTTTCTAGACAATATTTTGGTGGGAGTTTGAATGCAAACATTTTATCACACAGCTAGAATGTTTTGAAGGGGCAGATAGCAAAAGGAAATTCCCATGGGAACACTCCTGAATTGGTTGCTTTCATGCGGAGGTTTCTCTCAGGGTGCACAGTGTCTGTGGGGTATAAGACAGGGCCATAAATAGTGTTTGTCAGCTGCTGGTATTTTTTAAAATGCTCAGTTGTCAGGGAGAGGATGGTCATAGATAAATAAATGCACATTTCTTTGCAGAGTTTTTCTCTCTACTTTTTTCTTCTCTGTTCTCTGTTTGGTCTCAGGTACAGAGGATTGAATTAATCATGCTTCCCTGTTGATGGTACATTATGATCCCAGGGCCCTTGATTCATTCATTCTTTCATGTCTATCATTTTATTTATTCACTTGTTCCTTTTAAAATTATTTTCCATACTTTTATTCCTCTTCTAACTTTAGGCCTCCATTCTAATGTATACTCTTAAAATTCGTATTTGGAAAATTTGTGTCTTTTACCTGCCTATGTGTTTAGGCTATACAAATGGTTATATGTCCTGTTCTGATCTTTCTTTGTCCTCTCACCATTGTGTTAGGAGCCGTCCATGTTACTTTGTACATCTTCAGATTGTGACTTCTGCCTGATACCTGGTCCATGGTTTATCTGTTTTTGCAGAGATGAACTCCAACTCCTCATCACCACTATCAACACCACACTGAACATCTCTGTGTATGTCCTCCTGCATGAGAAGTTTGTTGGGTTAAATTCACTGGGGGATCTGCTGGTTAAGTCACTGGTTTATGCATAGACTTTGTTTAAATGCTCTCATATTCCTCTTCAGAGTGGACAGTCCACAGTCCCATCAACCCTACACGTCAGTGCCTCCATTCTTACCAGTCCTCCTTTTGTCAGCCTTCAAATTTTTTGATAAATACAAAATGATAAAGCTGATAAATATAAAATGATAGCTCATTGTGGTTTCGGTTTGTGTTTATCTGGTAAATAATGAGTTTGAGCTCATACCCTGGGTTTGTTCTTCCATTTATTGCCTATTCCTGTCCTTTGCTCATTTTCCACATCGGTTGACATCATTTTTGGGGAATTGTAAAGTTATTTCTATCATAATGTTAATCCCTTCTTTGTTTTGGAGATTTTTGTATTACATTCTCATCTTTTCATCTGTGTAAATTATATGTAGTGTCCTTGGTTGTCTATAGGGCTCCATTTTTGTATATTCACATCTTCTTTCTTCCTCACTTTACAGTTTATAATTTTCAAGTTGTTTTTTAAAGAAGGCCTTTTTGACTCATATCACACAGATGGGCACCTACATTTATCTTTTACCTTTAGGTTTCTAATTGTACTGTGTGTGATGTTTCATGAAGATCCAGTCTTTTATCCATATGAAGAGTCAGTTTTCCCACTAACATCTACTCCACTCTCCATTCTTTCCCCTTGATTGATGGTGCCAGCTCTTTTGTGTTAGATTTGTATTCTGATTCTTTGAGTTCTTTATTTTTTTGGTCTATTTAACTGTTATGATGACATTGAATCAGATCTTAGCATCTGGTAATTTAAGACCCTTCTGTTTACTCTCCTTTTTAAGATTTGACTTAGCTATTCGTGGACCTTTATCCTTGTAAAATAAATTCCTCAAGACATTAAATTTATCTTAATTTTAGGGGAAAATGACCCTTTTATAACATTAATTTCTCCTCTCTAAGAACTTGTAATGTCTTTCCATTTATTCAAACTCCTGACATCATTTGAGCTTTAGTTTTATATCTAAAGGCTGTGTGTTCTTGGATAAATTAATCTCTACATGTTAAAGTTAAAACCTAATCAGTTTTTTTTGCAAGTCCTGTTGCCCTCTCAACATGAATTTACTGCTAGCAGAGAACCTTCCCTGGCTTTGCTGCTAGACTGTCAGGAAATGTATGCCAGTGACCCTGAGTTCTGTAATTGGACAAGTGCTCTCCTAGTAGAAAGAATGAAGCGAAAGTAGGAATGCGTATGATGCAGATAGTAAAGAGGAAGAAAGTATTTTTTTTTTCCTTAAGCTTTACTGAGGAGGTGACAACTGCCGGTGTCAATAATCCAGTCATCTAGGTTTGCACCTAGCCCAGGTTCTACAGGAGGCAAGAACCCTCCCCACCTCCTTCTGCTCTCCTTCCCTCCCTCTTCTCTCTCTCTCACTCTCACTCTCTCACTCTCTCTCTCTCACTCTCTCTCGCTCTCTCTTGCTCTCTCTGGCTCTCTCTGGCTCTGGCATCTTAATGTATGTTACCTGCAGTCTGGGTCTTGTTTCATGCTTTACATTTGGGCACAGTTGTAAGATTTGCTCCCCAAAGGCTGTATGACAGTTGGTTCATTCTCCTTTGAAATAAGCTCAGGTCACAAGCACAAGAAGCCAGGAAGGGACCTGTTCTCAGCCCAGGGGCAGTTAGCCAACAGCTGTCAGAGACAATAGTCCAGTCCAGTGCAAGGGATGTAGTGAATGGCAGGCTTTATAGTGTGAGTTGGTCTTTTCCAAATTTCAGGGGTTTTGTTTGTTTGTTTTCCGGTACCAGGAATTGAATTAGGACCTTGCACTTGCCAGGCAGATGTGATGCCACTAAGCTAAATCCCCGGCCCTTGAGGTTTTAAATAATAAATGTTCCTGCCTACTTACTTCTACAAAGATTAGCTTGTTTACCGAAATGCTGCCCTCCCACTGCTTCTCCAGCTGTTTGAAGGCTAAGTTCTGAAGGATTGGGACAGAGAGGACCTAGTCTCCTAATCAGGCCTTCTAGTGCCACCTTCTTCAAAGTGGGAATTAATTCAAATCCTTAGGCTACGTAGATTATATTCAAAGGAGCAGTCTTATTGCTA
The DNA here is from genome assembly GCF_000247695.1 of Heterocephalus glaber. Next base: position 2,226,005 of record NW_004624774.1, read on the forward strand.
CAGGAATGCCTTCGGGTGCACACTGGGATGCAGCTAAATGTTAACCACTCTAGCTTTTTGAGTTGGCACTACAGTAGTTCACTCTGCTTCTCACTGTTGTTTAACATTTTCCTCTTTGCTCCTATCTGAATCCTTTACTAGATGAAACTGTAGGAATCCAGCTTCCTGTAGCTCTTCATTCAGTAAATGCCTCTGGGGTTTCAAAAGGGCAGGTGGCACAGAACCCATTTGAGTGCTAAAGGGTTAGGATACTTAGAATGGGTGTCCCTCTGCCTTTTAGGGGTATCTGGTCTGTTGTGGAGGTTCAGACAATAGGCAGCAGACTCAGTTACATTGTGTACACATGTGTAATATTCGTGCCATCTATAGAGGTACCCATGTTCAGACAGAATGCCCAGAGCTGATGAATTTGAGGGTGAACTCAATCTGGGATTCCATCTGGGGTAGGAAAACATAAAAATAGAAATGTCTTACGTTCCCCGGAATAAGGAACTATAACATTTTGCTCTTTGCTCCCTAGGACTTAATCCCTTCATTCTTTCCAGTTTACTCTTAATCTAGTGCTTTTATAAGAATCATTTGTATTTGAATAATTCTAAAGAACTCATATAATTTGCCAATTTGTCACTTACACTGCAAGGTGGATGAAAGAGTAATAATTGAACAAAAAATGTTCTGTACAGAGTTGGAATTAGGATCTAGTTATCTGTAGGGTGTGGACATTGAATCTCTGAACTTCACACTTAAGCAGGTTTAAAAATCTATTTTTTTCTTGCTATAAAAATGGTATGAGCTTGTTGTAGAATATTGAGGGAATACAGCAAAATAATTTTAAGAACTCAATAAAAATAATCAGTAATAGCAATTCCAGAGATATTTTCTTATTGCCTTTCCCCCTGATGTCTTACATGTATTTTTCCAATTTGATTTAATTGGCATTATACTAAATGAGTGTAATATACTTGTTTCCATTGTGCTTCAAAAATTTACAGGCTATTTTCCATGCCATGAAAATTGTTTATTAGATACTAATATTCTGTCATAGAATTATACCTTAATTTGTTGAACCTTTTATATCTCCTTTCCAGATTTTTGCTGTCTTTTTTTAAAGACTTTAAAGAAAGAATATATTTGAACCACATAAACAAAAAGATAGTACATAGGAAAAAATAATGTAACAATTTATGTAAGTACCTAACGTGATCATGCTCTTATATCTAAAACAAAAAAAAGTAACATTGGTACTATATATATATATATTTGACAAGTGTCATTAAAGAAATCTCTAATATAAAACATTTAAAACATGGAGAATACTTTTTCAAGATACAAGAAATAACTGTTAAGATAGGCACAGCCACAATTCTTATAAAAACGTGCTTGCAAAGATAAAATTCATCTGATTACTCATTTCTCAGATGTACAAAAGCTATGAAATTGTTAATCACTGGATACTGCCTTTTGTTTTCGCACTGTTTTGAGTTTCAGCACTGATCGGTACAGATTTTTGCTATCTTTGTGTAACAGAGGGCTGTGCATCCTTGTACACCAGTCTTTGTATATATGTCACATTCTTTCCTTCTGGTGGACTTGGACACGGGTTTGGAGAGAGGTGTTTCCGTGGAGGATACTGTAGATTATCCTACCTTGGATAGGTGCTGGGCCTCTGAGCATCTCTACTTTTTTGCAAACTGAGGATATTAATACCACAACTTCATAAACTCAGTCTGAAGATTAAAGTTCAGTACAGTTTCTGCCATGTTAGGTAATGCTTGAATACTCTTGGGTTTTATCCTTCTTGTATTCTAACCATTCCAGAGAAGGAGGGAGGGAGAGAAGGAGGGAGGGAGAGAAAAGGGGGGAGAGAGGGAAATTCTACTGATAAGGAGAAGCCTCTAGTTTGGCAGAAAGAAGCAGGAAGGAGCAGGAGGGGAGATCACAACCTTCCTGCTATTTTTCATTGGTGCCTTATGAAAGTCAGTTTAATTCTGGTGACTGCGTTTCTCAATGTCAGTATCACACACACATTGAAAATTACCATTTAGATTTAGATATTCTATAGTTATTTTAATATGTATAGGAAGTATCATTTATAAACTTTATGATTTTATAAATCTTATTGCTTAACACAGGGTTCAACTTTTTCACTAAAGGTTCAGGTAACAAATTTTTCATTTTTGTGAGACTATTCAGCCTCTTTTGTTCTGTGAAAGTGGCCATACATGATATGAAAATGGTGTGGGTGTTTTCTAATAAAAATTTATTTACAAAACAGTCAGTGAAGAATTTGTCCCATGGACTTTAGTTTGTTACTCCTTTGCTCAATACAAGGTTAAATTTTAAAAATATTCATCTGTTTAAGATGGGAGGGAGTTTTGCCTGGGAGCCTGAAAGTGGTACATAAATGGCTGCCACTTGCAGAAATGCTGTTGAAGTAAGTGTACAAATGAGCAAATGGGCTAAAGAGGACAGGGTAGTACAGTCAAGGGGAGGGACACTGGTGGCCAACCCCAAGGCCTCCTGATTTGCTAAGGTCACCCCGCCCTGCCCTGCTGTTCTTAAGATCCACAGAATCGTTGCTCTGTTCTGCTGTCCTGTCATATGGGACCAACCCTGTGGGACCAGAAAGCTAACTCCTAACTGCTAACCTATCTGGTTCTTTGCTGGTGAGGGGCCATTCAAGACCCACTTTCTATGTTGTTTCTGTTATATCCAGTTTCGTTCTTCAGGCACTCATTCAGATCAAACTCCCTGATGATGTTTTGTTAGGGCTTATGTTATGTGGGCAAGACTAAGGACCATAGAGGAAATGGACAGACATCATTGCCATGCTTGTTGGCCCGTTGCCATGCCTCTGAGTGTACATTCCCTTCATCTGTTTGCCTCAGCTTCCCTTGATCTGTCAAACAGAAGATTTATTCCCTGCAGATTGCAAGGAAAGCCTTAATGGAATGGCATGGCCTGACGTTTTTAAAAGGGTTTTGAAGCCTTCATCCTTTCTTACTAAAGGTCCTCAGTCTTATGAAAGCAGCAAAAGGGAGAAAAGATGATTTTTTTCTTTTGCTTCCAGTCACCTTTGGCCTTTTACTTTTAGAACACCCATAGATGAGAGGCAGGAGGAGGCAGTCACTGGTAACCACGATCCCTTTGGGATCAAAGCCATCCGAGGCTGCCAGGTCTCTCTTGGTGGGTGGCTTATAAATAGAACATTTCCCCTTTTAAACCTGAGAAAGATGGAAGGCATTAATGGGCATGGTGGCCTGGCCTCCTGTGCACTGGCCCATGAGGCAGTCAGCTGAGTGTACCTTCGCCTCCAGCTTTCCATCCTGCCTGCCAGGGCTGGGCTGATAGGAGACCCACTTGCCTGCAGGACTTCTAGCTCCCTGTATTCTTCTTGGCCCTTTTTCTTCCACTTTTGCCCTCCCTGCTGTGCTGTGCAGGTTTCTGTGGCCACTACTTTGTCTTCTGAGCCAGTTGGGTGAGAGGGTGTAGTTCTAGCTTGGTCTAGGAACTCATTCTCTGCACCTCCCTTTCATTAGGAGTTGCATGTACAGCACAGTGGCTGTGGCCACACTGAGCTCAAATTATATTTAGTTGAGCAGTAACAGCCCAGCTCTGGAGTGGCCTGGCTGGGGCCAGAGGGTAAAGAGAGGAAGGAACTGGAACAGCTTGTTTGCTCAGAGATTTTATGATGTGGGTTCTCAGCTATTTTGTTTGGTGAGACTCTGCCCCCTAAAGATGTGACTGGTCGTGTTCCTTGGACATCTGTGGATAATCAGAAGCCTTTCTGCCTGTCCTCAAAAGACACAAAGCAAGTCTCTTCTGTAGATTGACAGATGCAACCAGTGTGTGACTTTGCCTTGGCCTAATGTCCCTCTTTCCTTCATGACATGGGCTCTGTACTAACAGCAGGCTGCAGACAGAACAGGTGTGAGCCACCCCTTGGCATCCCATGCTGAGCATTAGCCAGGCAACATTAAGTGGGCCTAGGCTGCATCTCTAACAACTAATGACCAGTGTGAGGGTTTTTTAAGACAGGGACTGAAAAATTTCCCCCATTGCCACCAAATACAGGCTTTTGATTATTAATAGTTAATGTTTATTGAGCACATACTGTGTATTAAGCAGTGTGGTCATTGTTTTACATATAGTATATCATTTGCTTCTCAGAAGAACCACAAAAGGTAGATTAGTATTATTGACCCCATTTACAAATGTGAAACCTGAACGCAAATTTGCAGTCACTTAAAGGCATTCTTTTCCCACCCCGATAAGAGTTTTCAGGATGTGCAACACACTCTGCATGTAAGCTTTAGCAGAAGCTGTAATAGAAAGTACTGCTCCCTCTACTTGGGGTAGTGCTGAGCAAGGTGTAGGAGTGTCAACTCTGGAACATTACATGGATTGGAACCTCACAGCTTATTAAGTGTGACTCTGTAAAAGTAATTTCTCTGGGCTGCAGTTTTCCTGTCTGTCAAATGGGGATATCTTTGGTTTGTGGGAAAAATTAAATGGGATTAGGATGAACATCCTTTGCTCAGTGGTCCCCGGGATTATATGCAGTCATTAAGTGTTGCACACTGCTGTGGTTACTGCCAATAATGTCAGTGTTAACCTAAACCAAAACCTATTAAGATAAAAGCAGGACACAGTATCATTTCTCTTGAGTTCCTGGGGTGCCTTAATAGGCATTACCTTATTCAGTTTTTATAAACATGGGGAGAGTTCTCAGAAAGGCCGAGCATGTCCGTGGCACACAGCCAGTATATGGTGACACCAGGGCTTTTGATTCTGAATGCCATTTCAGTCCCTGCCCCTTGCTGCTTCAGAATTTATTGTGACCAGAGAACATTTCAGTCATTCTTAGGCATTTGAAGGTGATAAAACAGATAAGTAAAGGCAGAAGAGTGGTCTCGATGGCCAGAGGCAGCTGGCTCTGTTTAAACTCTTCCACCTTCATGGAGCTGCTTATGATCTCTCTTGGTTGAGAAATCAGTACAAAACTATCTGGGCCTGAAGACAGGAAAGAATTGAAGTCACTAGACTACTTCATTCTCAGGATGTCCAGATCCTCATGTGGGAGGCAAATGGTCCTGATTAAACTGCTTGACATTACCAGAGTGCATTAAGCCTTGCTCTTTCTCTGCTGTCCTGATTCAGAATTTTAAGGTGGACTAGGAACTTCCAGATGTACAAAACTGCAACGAAACATTCCATTCCTCCCAAACAGATGTGTAGTCCATTCCTCCCAAACAGATGTGTAGTCCTCACCCCGTGCTGAGTCAGATACTGCCACTTTGCTGACTCTTGCCAAGAACTGAAACACTTTACAGCTGTCTCAGAGCCTCTTTTGACTCAGGTGGAGAGTTGGTAGGTTTATTGAAGGCAGGGAAAGGACTTTGACTCTTTTCCTGGTGTCTGGTTTACTTTCTTTACTATCTAGTCTCTCTCACCTTATTTTTCTGTGTGTTTGTCCCCAGACATCATGAAAAAGAAAATAGATGCCTGTGTATCTGGTAGGCTAAGGGAAAAAATTTCTGGCTAGCAGTATTCTTGCTTAGAGGTCTAAGAAAGAATGTGATCCCTGTCATCCCTTTTTGTCTCATATGCAGGGGCCCTGAACTCTAGAAGGTACCAGTATGTTCAGCCAGCTGCTCACCACTTATAGTTCTAAGAGTGTCAGGACTTTTTACCTATTGGTTCCTGCTGTCACTGGTGAAAATACAGATTGTTTCTGTTCCTTCATTCAAGAAATATTTATTGAAATACGGTAATGAATAAGTCAGATTAATTATCTGCTCTCATAGATCTTATACTATTGTCTAAATTGTAATTATATTTATTTCAACTGATACATAAAAACACAAAAGTTATACATACTAACAAGATAAGGTTGCCGGGGACTTAGCTCAGTGGTCCTGCCACCTGCCTTGAGAGCGCAAGGTCCCGAGTTGGATCCCTGGTACAAAAAAACCCCAACAACAACAACAACAGAAAACCCAGGATAAGGTGATGTTTCAATACATGTATATATTTTGTGATGTGGAGCTTATATTTACAAAAATAAGTAGACAAAGGTATAATTTCAGATGAATGCAAGTACTAGTAAGAAGTTAGGGGCAAGGGGCTAGAGAGTAAGAGAAAGGTAGCTAGTTGCGATAGCTACAGCAGGGAAGCCCTCTCTAAAGAGGTGACCTTCAAGTAAAAGCCTGAACAGAAGGAAGAAAAGAGGCATGTCAGAAGTTGACAGATGAGTATCGCCATCAGAAGGACCAGTGCGTGCAAAGGCCCTAAGGTGGAGGCAATGACTGGTTGTGTTTTCTCTAGAAGTGATAGGAAGGACCACTGTGACTAACTGGGTGGCAGTAGTCAAATAGGTTGGACTAGACTATGTGAGGTTAGGAGATAAAGTTGTATTCTTAGTGCTATGAGATGTCACTGGAGAATTTTATTAGGTGAATGACAGGGATATATGTATGTTTTAATAGAAGACTCTGGCTGCTGAAGAATATATCTGGACACAAGCAGAAACAGCTGAGAGGCTAGTGCAGAAGTCTAGGAAAGGGATGATGGTGGCATGGGTTAAGGTATTGGCAGTTGATGTGGTGAGATGTCATTGGATTCAGGATATGTTTTTATGTTGTTACTGACAGGAGTGGCCACTGGACTGGATGTGGGGTGTGTGTTAGATGTAGGATGAAAGAAAGCAAGGAATCAAGGATGGCTTTATTAGAACAGGACATGTTGCTGGTAGAAAATGGTATCCTCCTATCTCATCCTTCCAGCCAGGTTGAATATAATGCCTGGCCTGGGACATATCAGGATGTAAGCTCTCAAATGTATTATTTACATATGACTGTCATTTTTTTTTACATAAACATGTCACCTTTATTATTATTTACTTACTGTTTTTCTTTAAATCAGTTCATCATTTTTACCTCAGTGTATTTAAAAAGGAAATATGCTGTGTGTGATAAACCAGTAGATTGCTAATAGTCATTGAAATAAGTACCTATTGGAAATGTCTGTTAACCATTTGGAATAATTTCGTATAGCACCAGTGACACAAGCCAATGTTAAATATTGTATTAGTCACTTTCCACTGCTGGGACAATGTATCTGATAACTGAAACTTAAAGGAGGAGAGTTTTATGTTGGCTCATGGATTTAGAGGGCTCAGTCACTGGTCACCTGGCCCCAAGGCAGAGTGGCATACTGGAAGGGCTTGATAGAGGAAAGCTGCTCACCCAATTACAGCCAGGAAGCAGAGAGAGAAGAGCCAGAGCAAGCCCATGACACATCTCCTTTACCTGGGCCCTACCTCCTAGCCACACACTTAGCTGTGAACTTATCAATGAATTAATCCACTGATAAATTTAGCACCTTCCCCCCAGTATCCAGTCACTTTCTGAAAGCCCTGTCTTTGAACACGTGAGACTTTTGGGGAATATTTTAGATCTAAACCACAACACCTATTAAGACACAAGGCTTTGGCAGACCGTTAATATCCAGTGGGGAATATCATAGCATAGATATTGACAGTCGACTAAGTCACCATTTTTTTTTTTTTTTTTTATCTTTGGTGAAAATAGTTTGAGTTACTTGGTATATACTACCAGTGTTTGTCCAAGTGGATTTTTCATACCTGCTGAAACATAATTTCTGGGAGAAGGCCTAGGATTCATATTATAACAAGTATGAGATGTGATCAAAAATATGGTGAATGTTTAAAATTTTTTTAAAAAATTACAGTAAAAGAAACATTGTCATTAATTCCCCTCAGAATACTCCCCCTTGCCTCAAACAGTTATTTCATCATTCTTGTCACTTTCTGAAGCAGTTCTGAAAGTCCTTTTTCAAGAGCATCTAGTTATGCTGTCGTGGCCTCCTTGATGTCCTGAATGGATTCAAAACATTTACCTTTCATGGCCATTTTGAGTTGAGGGAAGAGCCAGAAATCACATGGTGCTTGATCTGGTGAATAGGTGGACAAAGACACACTGTGATGGTTTAACTAGCTGGCTTTTCCTTGGAGGCACTCAGCAGCAGCACTCCCCATGTTTTTTATCACACCGTGTAAAGATACTCACAAAAAGAACTCACAAAAGACAACTTCCAGAACTGTTTCAGAAAGTGGTAAGAGTGATGGGGTTAAATGTGTACAAAACAAGGGGGTATATTTTGAATTAAGCAGTAATTAAAATGACGATGCAACCATTATGTAAGAACAAAATTTCCACTCAATTTAAATGTAACAGTAATTCTACAAACTTCCAGTTAATACAAGTTGGCAACGTGTCTTTTACTGTAATACATTTTAAAAAAGGGTTCATTGTATATTTCAATCACCCTCATACACCCTTGCTTTTCTTGTTCACTGGAGTTGAAAATTGCTGATAGAATAGAAGGGCCAGGGTCCTGAAAACCAATCCCCTTCCCTTAATCCTTTTCTGACTGTCCTCTGAATGAGAATGAGCTCCAAGTTTAGACTGAATCAGAATCCTGGTTCCACCACTCACTAATGGTGGAAGTTCCTTAGCCCAACTAAGCCTAGGTTTCCTGTCTGCAAAATCAGGATAATGATAATGATAATAAGAAGATGATGCTTTTAAATGTGTAGCCTGGAGCAATGTAGTGAGTCTCAGTAAGTGTTAGCTACTCTTATCATCATTGTTACCACTTAACATCTGAGCCTGGCTTTTCTCATCATAAAAAACTTAGCAGAGAGGTTGAGAAAATCAAATAAAACTATAATGATTGGATAAACTGTAATATATTATCCCTCATTATATTCATTAGTGTGAAAACACAGCAAGAAGTTATTAGTAAGAAGAGTAGCAATATTATCCCCATGGGATTATCATGAGAATAACATGAACTTGTGTACAAAAAGCATTTCATCAACTGAAAAGTTTGATTCAAATAATAGGATGTAGTTGCATCCTAATTTTTTTTTCCATTAAGTTTATTGGTACATTTTAGGTACAAAATACAGTTACATTCATCATTGGGATTTTGTACCTTTACATGAGTATCTTGGTTCTTATTTATTTCCCCTTCCCCTGCCCTCCGTTCACCCCCTCCACCCTTCCCTATTTGCAAAGACTTTGTTTCCATTTTTTCCTTTTCTCATATTTTTTCTTTTCCCTTCTTTCCTTTCCCCTACCCC
>NW_004624774.1:2237273-2263659 GCF_000247695.1 Heterocephalus glaber
ATCAGTCTTATGTTATTCTTCTTTGCATCGTCTAGCAGCTGCTGGATTGATTTCTCATGATCCCTTACAATTTTGAAGCAATTTTTCTTTTCCTGGTCACTAATTGCAGTCTTATCTTCTATATCTGAAATTCTGTCCTCAGATTGGCTCATTCTGCTACGTAAGCTTTCAATGGAGTTTTTGATCTGGAAATCTGTTTGTATCTGTTTTATGGATTCCATTTGTTTCCTATGTTGGGATTCCATCATGTTCCTCGGCTCCTCTATTTTTTTATCTGGGTCCTCTCTAGATTTATTAATTATGTCTTGTATTATGGGCACAATCTCTGCTATTATCAGAGAAATTATTTCTGATTTCATTTTTTGCAGATCCTCTTTTGTTGTCAGTTCAGGGAGTCCAGGTGGTTGAGTATCAGAGTGTTCCTCTCATTTCCCTTTGTGGTTGCTGTAGATGATCTGGAAGTCTGGTTTTGAGACTTGTTTACGTGTCTTCTCATTTTGACGGGTGGGGGGGGTGTGCTGTTGGTGCCTGCGCAGATCACTTCCTCTGGGCTGGGAGCGATGGAACGGTGGCCTGGAAGCCCCTACCTCTGGGCTGGAAGTGGTGGAATAGCGGCCTGGAAGCCCCTTTCTCTGGGCTGGGAGTGGTGGAATGGCAGCCCGGGAGCCCCTACCTCTGGGCTGGGAGTGGTCTAACTGGGGCCCAGGAGCCCCTTCCTCTGGGCTGGGAGTGGTGGAACCTGCGTCCTAATGTTGATAATACTGAAATTGACCATTTATTGAATACCAAATAAGTTATGTGGTATTCAAATGACTGTCCATTTCATTTGACTGTCATGACACCATGGTGAGTTGTCCCTACTGTACAGTGAGGAAGTTGACTCTCAGAGAAATGAAATACCTTAACTAAGTTTATATCCAGCAAGAGGTAGCAGAGATAAGATTCTAATCTAGGTCTGTCTGGCTTTAAAGCTTATCATTCCCTTTCTGCCTCATACTGTTTCTTTCTGTGTTGATTCACTTAATATTTACATTAGTTTGTATTTTCTGAATACATAGTAGAGAAAGAATCTAATGTATAGTAGTCTATAGTAGTCTAGACAGATATTGAACAAAGTCCTGAGGCACTGCTTTAGGATTAAAAGTTGGTTGTAGGTAATAAAAAAGCAGATAATTTACATTTGAATAATGGAGAACCAATTTTCCAAATTTTGTAGGCCCCAGTGGAAGAATTTGATAGCTGCTACTGGGGGCCAAACCTCAGGAAGCCCTGGCAATCCTGGGACTTCACTTAGAAGAAGGTATGAGCTCCTTTGGCTCTCCTTCTGACTGTGTGAGCAAATTATAAATCTGTTCTCCAGATAGCTTTGAGTTCAATTCAATGTGGGTATTTTTCTTCATGACTTCTAATGGTGCTGAAATTGATTAAATTCAGAATGAGTGAGGCAGCCATATGTTAAAGAACAAGTCCCACACTGGGAAATTGAGTAAATTTCTGTGGTGAGCATGAGTATCTGAAGCAGCCCATGAATTGATGGCCTGCTTATAGCATCTCCGACAGTCTCAGTGGTGGCGAACCTATGGCACTTGTGCTGCAGTCGGCTGTTTGTTATCATTGAAAACTCTAAAAGGTTTGCCATCACTGTCCTATGTCCATCCATCCATTTTAAAACTGAGGCAGTGACTTCTTTTACTTCTCAGGCTTTTTGTTTTTATGCAAACTTCCAACAAATCCAGCAAATTTCATTTCTCCACAAAAACTTAGAACTTTTATTTTGTTGGGTTTGTTTGTTTTCAACCAAAATAAAATTGGATAAGTTTCCTGGGGGAAAAGTTTCAGACTGGGAAAAAACCTGAATATCAGCTTTTGGAAAGTGATAATCCTTTTTGCTGCATGTTGAGACTAATTTCATAGATCTGTTCCTTTCATTGGGGAAGGATTTGTCTCCTGAAGTTTTGCACACATGCGGTGACTATGGGGTGTGTGCTTTGATCGCTGTTTTCATGGACTGTGTGTGCACAGGTCAAATTATGGTATAGAAAGGTCCTTTCTATTCAACATTAGTGATTTGGCCACTTCTTGCCTAATTACTTAGTTTTCTGAGTACTAGAGGTTGGAGGTGAACAGTAGCAGGAAGCTGGTTCTCAGAAAGGAGTTCTTGGGCCTGAAGAGTCAGGTCTGAGGGGAGCACAAACCTCTTTGGGAGAATACTTTTCCTTTCTAGGGATTTTCTTGGCTCTCAGGCCTCTGCTATTTAAGAGGCCTAGTGAGTATGATACCGAAGTGTCCCGTCAGCTTCAGCCTCTAGCCTCTAGCTTCTAGCCTCATATAGCTCAGTAATGATAACACCTATGGACAGGCAAAGGATTTCTAGGAGTCCAGGAAAACTTAAACTTACTTTTGGCTCCTCTGTTTTGTATTTTGGCCTGTATTGCTTTTGTTTTTCCTTTCTCTTGGACCTATTCTTGGGGCTGTAATGCCAGGTGGCAGTACCTCTTTGTATTAATACAGGAAGGAAGGAAGGAAGTGGTTAGATCAGGCCATTCATTTCTTTATTTAAACTTTATATCCTCACAAAAGATGAAAAAAAAATCCGAGGACTAGAAGCTTAAAAAGCTTATCTGCTCTTATAGAATTTGTATCATTTGGAATTTGAAAGGTCATTCTGACTATCCCACACTGCTCCTCAACAACTTTCTCTATCATTCAGTCACTGATTTACCTGCCCACGAGTCTAAAGTGAAAAGTTACACAAAACACACACAGTGTCATTTCATGTCCAGCATACAGGCTATGGTATATAATAAGAGATGTAGTAGTGGAAATACAGATATTCTTCATGATTGCATATTCTATTTTACTAGATAGGCATTTTTTCACAGAATCACACAAGTAAATATAAACTTGCAGTACTACGCAGTCTGAAAGAGGTTGATAGTGCTTAGTCGAAGTCCGCCATGGTGGTATTATCCCAGGTGGGGAGGTCAGGAGAGGCTTTTCAAGAAAATGGCACTTGAGGGGAGAGCTATGTGACGTGAGCTAGGAGACTCAGGTGAGATCCAGAGCCCTTGAAAAGTCTTGAAAGCGTGGCCAGTTGAATGCTCTGAAAGAAAGCCAGTGTGGTTGGATGCTGAGAGCAGGAGAGTGGTACCTGAAGGGCAGGTGAGGCATTTGAGTCCAGGCCATGCAGACTCCGGTGGGCCATGTGAGGATGTGGGTTTTCCTCCTGTGTGCCCTGGAGAGACTGTGAGCAGGGCAGACTAGCTGGGAGCCGGGGGTTACAGTCATCCCAGCAACAGATGATGGAGGCAGAACCAGAACGACAATGGTGATGATGGAGAGAGCCAGGCAAAATTGGGAGAGAGGGCCGGGGATTTAACTCAGGGGTTCCAGCGCCTGCCTTGCAAAGGCACGGTCCCTAGTTCAGTCCTCGGTACCAAAAAAAAAAAACAACCAAAAACCCAAAATAAAATTGAGAGAGATTAGGAGATATAGTTGAGGGGCTTGGTGACAATTTCATATAGGAGGTAGAAGAGAAGCAGTGCCACAGGTACTGTTCATGGTTTTGCTGTGGTTGGCATGCCACCACTACCATGCCACCACCACCTGTGTACCTCCTTTTTTTAAAGGTGAAAAGAGCCAGGGAAAGGTATCTCAAGTGAGATACTAGAAGCTGCAGAGCATGACAGGAACATTTTAGATGTCATAGTATGGCACTGGCAGTTATACTAAAACCCTTGTCTTTACACCCAGACTACCAGCCTCCTTCTTTTCAACAAGAAAAGAATTTGGTTGTACATTATTGTGTGTTGTTGTTTTCAGCCCTTTGCAGTAAAACAGACAGTCTATGGATTTTATCTGCTTCCCTATTCCTGGAGTTCATATCCCAGCATGATAACCTAAACACCAAAGATCTATCGGGCATCTTTCTCCCATTTCTGCAGTTTGCTGTGAGATTATTCAAGTTAACCAAGCGTGCACCCATCTCTCCTGTGGTCTCATGTTCTCCACAGAACTTTGCCAACATGAGTTTGTACAACCCTTGCCTTTCCTTCTTCTAAAAAGAAAGACAGCAACAAGGCTTCAAGCATTGAAATGAAAGTTAAGAGGATGGCACATTTGTAACTTGGAAGGTCAGCCTGGGTCTTAAGTGTATGCCCTGCCAACATTCATTTTGAGACAATAGTTTGGGCTGCCTCAGTGTAAACTTAGGTAGAGCTGAACTTGAGCTGAGGGAGAAGGAGAAGTCAATCCAAGCCTTGACTGCAAGACAGGGGATATCAGACCCAGGAATCAGATCCTCCGGCAACTCATTGCAAGTCAAATTAGGGGAATAATGGAGGCCTAGTAGATATTTAATGAGAGATTATTTCTGAAGATTATAAGGATACAGACATTGCAAATAAATCCCTGACCTTTTCTAAGCCTTGGCTCAGTGAAAGAGCTGAATCACCTGCTTGAGGGGATTAAGGACAGCCGCTTCCATCTGGCAGGCCACTTTCTCTGTCATTTACAGACTGCTTGGTGGTGACAGTGTTCTAAATCTTTTACTGGGAATTCACTTTTCAGAGTAAGAGATCTCAATTAATTTAGATTATGTACCCAGTGGGCAGAGATCAGGACCAAAGATCTGGTTAAGTGTGCACTATAGTTCCTATCATGTAATGGTACTGAGTCCATGTTAAATAGTTGAGTACTTGTTAATTATTAGTAACCTAGTCACAATGTCAGCAGGAAAGTCAAATTGATGAAGTGTGCGTGTGTCTGTGTGTGTGTATAAGAGACAAAGAGAGATGGAGAAATGCCAGGGCAGTGGGCAGCAGATAATGTAGTAACTTGTACCGGTTCTAGTTTAGAGATTTAGAACAATGGTTGCTAAATTGTATTTCATGAACTTTTGTATGATGTGAATTTTATTTCTTAACACAGTTTTACCTGCTTACTGGACTGTAAATATCAACAATATGCAGCTGTAATACAGTAGAGGCTAATAGAGTTACCTTTAGTCCTTTGTGTTTGGCTTTACAATATGTAAATACTATATTCATTTGAACTTAGGCACCTAAGATTACTGATAAATACTATGTTATGTATATTAAGCATAAGGCTTTATGTGTAAATCTATATAAAGGAGTTTGCTAACTTATAAGAAATTAGAGAAACTCTAAAATTTACATTTATTTAGTGACCCAGTGCAGAGGTTTTGCTTTGCCATTTTCTAAGAGAAGTAATTGTAGTTAATGTAGATTGGTGCAATTTTATTTTTTTCTGGATACATTAAAATATTCAATACATTGTTTTCCACTTACCTAGAAAAAGATTACACTTCTTCACTTTCTATTTAAAAAATAAAGTCCAAGGCCGGGGATTTCGCTCAGTGGTTCCAGCGCCTGCCTCACAAGCACAAGGTCCTGAGTTTGATCCCTGGTACCAAAAAAAATTTTTAAAAATTAAAAAATAAAATAAAAGATAAAAAATAAGACCAAGAACTGAATTGCATCTGAAAAACTCTGTCCAACTGTGTCTTTAGGTTTTCTGCTAGTTGGGCTGGTGACTCATCTTCTGACCACTGAGGCCATTTCTGTATCTCTGTTGCTAAGTTCTTTCCAGTTTTCCAAAACTTTTATCGATGCTTATGGGTTAAGGAAATGGTCTTTGTCCAGGACAAAATTAACTATGTCTAAAACAAGACAATGTTGACAACCTCCTTCTAAAACATCCAAGTCTGAGATCAGTCTCAACAGCTCCCCAGAGCCTGTGCAAAATGTCACTTATTTCTTTCTTCTTTGAAAAGAATCCCTTTGAAAAGATTCTCTGCAGTACTTCTCAAAAGAAGAACTAAAAGGCTTCAACCAACTTCTGAATCATAGTTATAAACATTTTGGAAACCTTCTTAGACATAAAAAGTAATTCTTTGTCTTTCCAGTTCTATTCTTACTAGTGGCTAAAGGAATAAAAATTCTCTCCTGTGCATGAAAAGATGCCCAACACCATTAGTCATTGGGGAGATGCAAATCGAAACCTCAATGAGATGCCTCTTGACATCTATAAAGATGGCTATAATACAGAAAATAATAACAAATATCGGCAAGGATGTGGAGAAATTGGAACCCTCATACATTGCTGGTGGGAGTGTAAAACAGTACAACTGCTTTGGAAAACAATTCAGTAGGTCCTCAGAAAGTTAAACATAGAGTTACCCTATGGATCAGCAATTCCACTTATGGCTATATACATGAGAGAAATCAAAATATATGCTCTAGGGGCTGGGGATTTAGCTCAGTGGTTCTGACGCCTGCCTTGCAAGCGCAAGGACCCGAGTTCGATCCCTGGTACCAAAAAAATATATATATATATATATATGCTCTTACAAAGACTTGTACGCTGTTATTCATAGTAGTAGTAGTGTTTTAGCTGTAAAGTAGAAATACCCCAAATGTCTATTAGCTAATAGATAAATGAAATGTACTATATACATACAGTGGAATATTATTCAGTCTTTTTTAGTTTTTATTTTTTATTAGTATGTACATAATGATCACATTTCTATTGGAGAGTTGGTGCATATGCACAACACATTTCAATTCTTTTTTCTTTTACCCCCCCATCTCTTTGTCCTCTTCCCATTTGCAAAAGATCTATCTTCCTAATTCCTTTATCTTTTACTTTGCTATTTATTTATTTATTTATTTATTTATTTATTTATTTTATTCTTAAGTTCTTTTATTGGTACATTTTAGGTGTACAGTATGTTTACATTTATCATTGGGTGCTTGTACCTGTACATGATGCTTCTTGGTTCTTACTTTTTCCCCGTTACCTGTGCGCCCTTTACCCCCTCCACCCTTCCGTATTTACATAGACTTCATTTCCATTTTTTTTTCTTTTCTCATAATTTTTCCTTTCCCTTCTTTCCTTTCCCCTTCCCCTCCAATTACTCCTACCCCTTTGGAGCTTTCTTCCTATTTCAAATTATCAATTATTCATTTTAATCATTTTAATCTTTATTTATGCTTTCAGTTTCTCACACTAGAGAAACTATTTGCTCTTTATTTATATTTTGGGTTTCTCATATTTGAGAAACCACACAATATTTAAGCTTGTGTGTCTGATTTATTTCACTTAATGTTATGGTACATTTGTTTTCCTACCAATGATTCAAGTTTATTCTTCTTTATGTCAGAGCAATACTCCATTGTGTATAAATACCACATTTTCTTTATCCATTCAACTGTCGATAAAGGGGAATGAAATACTGTTGCTATTCAGGATCTAAGAGAGACCTTGAAAACATAATAAGTGAAATGACACATTTTATGATTTCATATATGTGAAGTATACAGAATAAGCAAGTCCACAAAGAAGGAAAGTAGATTTGTGGTTGCCAGCAGTGGGGGAAGGAAAAATGGAGAGTTATTGCTAGTGTGCATGGTTTTGTTTTGTTTTGTTTTATTTGGGTGGGGAACAAAATGTTCAGGAGTTAATGATAATTAGTGCATAGCTTTGTAAATGTGGGAGAAATGACTGGATACTTAAGATGGATGAGCTTCACGGTATATGAATTATATCCATAAAGCTGTTAATTTAAAACAAAAAATTCTTCCCTGCATTCCAACAGGAATTTGGCTTGTAAGTTAAATCTTGTTACTGTTTTTGAAAAATGTTTACTGCAGGGGTTAATTGAGTTTCACCTGGAAAAATTGTCTCAGTCTGGTTTGCAGTTTCCTGTCAGAAAATGTGAGATACTGTATCACTATTTGCAAAGTAAATACTGGTTCATACTGAAAAAACTAGGGTTGACTTAGTAGGCTTCTTACTGAGTTAAGGGAATAAGAAGAGTGGCTTGGAGAGCAGGTAATTTCCAGGGAAAAGAACATTGTTTTCCTGCTTCTCTTTAGTGTTTATTATCCTAGAGGCTGAGTGTGTTTATAACAAGTACCACTAAGCAGTGAGTATGCACAGAAGTACAGGAGCTGTTTCACTTTGGAAATGAAAGTTTGAGCAAGTTAGCATTCCATTTTAGATTGATCATGGATATTCTTAGCGATTTAAAAAACTTTTAAATTTTTGTTAGATCTGAGTCTACCCATATATACTAATGGTTAGAGAATGATTTCATTTGGATAAATTCCATGATGAAGTTAGGTTCTGTTTGACAAATTTGTTGCTTGGCCTGTGTGATCACAAATCTCTTGTAAATTCTTACCTTCCTACTCTGTAGCACTTCCTTCTTAACTCTGAACAGT
This sequence comes from Heterocephalus glaber, assembly GCF_000247695.1. The sequence goes on from NW_004624774.1 coordinate 2,245,520, forward strand.
AAGCTGCAGAGTATCTGCCTAATATCCTAAAGTCAAAGATGAACCCATTCTTGAAGACTACCACACACATTTTATCACTGGGTTGAGTTTTGGTAGATTTACAGCCTCTACAGTGCTTTAGAAACTGGTTCTCCACTATGGAAAAAGTTGCTGATATGGATCATTTACTTTCTGAGTGACATCAGTGGGTTTTGAAGCAGATGAAGAAGCCTGTCACCACCTGCTGATTTACCATGTGGAAGGCTGACTTTTCTGCCTTAGTGCTTCTTCGTCAGGTTGTTCTTTGTTCTTGGCTCTGATTTTCCTCTGAATTTCTCTCTCCCTCCCTTCTCTGTCCTTCTCTTTCCTTCTCCTCTTTTGTTTCTCCATTTTTACTTTTCCCTAGTCACTTGAGCAGGATTATCTTTTAACTGAAAGTTGCATGTAAGGCAGCTTGGTGATACCGGCTCTGGAGCAAGTCTCCACATTTCGACTTGACATCTTTGATCAAGATATTAACCAGTCCCAGTTTCTTCATCTATATTACAGTGATGGCGAACCTTTTAGAGCTTTCAATTGATACAAACAGCCAGCTGTGGCACGCTTGCCATAGGTTTGCCACCAGTGGTCTATAATACAGGGCTAATGGTATTATCCTGGAGGACTTGCTATGATTAAATGAGGTAATTTATATGAAGCACATACCCAAAATTTATAGCTCACTTAAGTTTAGCATTTTGAAGGAGACCATAGTCAGTCCTACTGTTCTAGTTTAAGGGTGCCTATTACTCTGTGCTACAGTTTCTTCCACTATAAATTGAGGATAGTGTTGCAGGTTCCTATAACTTGAAGTTATTATGAGAACTAAATAAAGTAATGCACACAAAACACTCAGCACGTACCTGGCATATGGTAAGCTATCAGTCAGTGCTAGCTATGTTGTAATAATTATTTGTTTACATTTTTGTTTTTATCATTACCATGGGAAGAATGAGAGGACATGTGGCCACACCATGTGATTGTCTCGCTATGGATTGGTCAAGCGTTACCCCAAGATTAGTTTGCACGGCTACAACTTGACTGCCCTCCTCTTACTCTTTCAGCTGCGCAGTTGGACAGCATTGGCTTCAGCATTATCAGGAAGTGCATCCATGCTGTGGAAACCAGAGGTAATGTGGTCTAACAGATGCCATTGTTCTCACTACCTGCTGTTTCCCAACGTTGAGTGACTCATTAACTCCCCTAGTGCCATTACCAGTGTATTTCCATAGGCCACATCTGAAGCAGAGGTTATCAAGCTATTTTGTGTCATTAACTTCCTTGGCTGATCAAAAGAATATTTTAAATGCGTACATATAAAATACACAGGCTTATACAAATCAGTTACTGAAATTCAGTTATTAAGATACTTAAAAACATGATTGTGGTGTAGTAATGTATCAATTTCTTTGTTACCAAGCTCTTTCGTAAGACATAGTGGTGGATCTGATAACTGGAAGTACTGTTTCAAGCTGTCGGTAACAACTCAGTATGTTTTTGAAAATATCTGTGATTTCTGACCAAGTGGCAGGTATTGTTAATGCTAGTGTAATTTATTGCTAATGGAAGGAAATGTGTAATGTCAGTTATAGGTTAGTGAAAATGAAGATGCAATTATTTTCCTGTTTAATTCATGGGCCCCTGAATCCTCTGCTGTGAATTGTGTCTTAGAGTTGAGACTGAGTCGCTAGGAAACCATTCACATAGTGGAGCCAGGCCCCTGTTGCCCATTGACCTTTCCTGGGCCCACTGACCCAAGACCCTGAGGCTAGGAGGCTGGTTCACCCTGTAGTCTCTCCCCAGACACTGCCACAGAGGAGCGTCCTGACAGTGTGGCGCTTAGGATGCACTGGTCTCTTGTGTTCTGAGCTAAACTATTAACATCTTTCTACTAGATTTGATTTGTAAGCTTGTCAGAGATGTAAATCTCACTTATTTACAGTCACCACACCTACCAGCCCTTTTTATTTGTTTAAAAGAAATTCTTTTAAAGCATGGTCCATAACTCTTACCAATTGGAAATGCAAAACTTTTTTTAAAATAAAGGCTATGAAGCATTGAATAGAGGAGGAGGAAGAAATACACCTTTTTTGAGCCTCTGCACCCATGTATCTTGCCGAAAGATTTTCTTTTTAAAGTAATTATTTTCATGTATGGAAGCGTTTTGTAAAATATTTGCTTATTTCTGTTGCATCTCCCTTCAATAGGGTCAAGACAGCTTGGGAAAAATACATAAAATACACCCAGAGAACATACAGTAGAAGTAGGTAGGAATTGATCTTGAAAGAAAAGGATTTAGACCAGATTGAGCCATAAAGATGTTCACACAATGGTGTGGTTGAGTGAGAAACTGGCCAAATGTCTCAAAACTTGCTTAAACCAGCAGTGGTTCATCTATGCAGAAAAAAACTATGAATCGCTGAAATTGTAGTGGAAGTACATTTTTTGACATCCAACATTTTCTTAATCATATATTTTAAATGAGAAAATGTACTTACGAAAAGCTGCCCACTCCAAGCCCACTCTAGGAATGGTGGGGAGAAAGTGCATCCAGTTATGCATTTGTCCTTGTGTTATAGATGGTTCTCTCTGCTGCCTTTTACTGGCTTTGATTTGTCTGTTTGTTTTAACTATGTCTTAATATAAACTTTTGGAAGTATATATTGCTAAGGTAGCTTTTCAACAGTTTAAAATGTTTTTTCGTTTGAAAAGAAGAGAATGAGAAAGGAGTACAGATTTAACAAAGAGGCAAGAAGAAGAATGGAGCCAAACATGAATCCAAAACACCCTCTGCCCAATGAACTTTATACATTTGTCTAAGGTGGATCACCTGTCTGTCTCTCAGTCTTCAGCAACCAAAACCAAGAGGGAAATCTAAACATGTAAAGGTGTTGACAGAATTTGTGATAAATGCAAACCAGTAGCTTGGAAGGACAGCCTTTTCTGATAGAAAACTAGAAAATATATGCAATAGCATGTAGCAGTAGCAAAAGAGGATCACACACTACATAGCCTCTGCCTCCTTGTTCCTTCCCTTCTCTAAAATAAGGATGAAAATGATATGTTTGAACTTCTAAAAAAGGTTTCACTTAGCACAAAGAAGAAATAAGGACAGTGTGAGTTAAGTTAAATGTCATTTTAGTACAAATAGTTGAAGTGGTTATTTTTCTACTATAGTGCATTTATGCACACACATATCTGTAATGCCTAGCGATGAACAGACATCCCATACTCTCTGGGATTCATCAATAATTGTCCAGCAGTGGGAGCTAGGATCGTGTAACGTCCTAGGAAAACATAAAGATAAAAGAAGTAGAGTCATTGCAGATCTTTCAAGCCTTTAGGCTGACACATTACTGAACAAATTCTCTGCCACTGACTAATGTGTGTCCCATGCATAGCTTTTGGCCAGAGCCTCCTAGCTCAGGAACTGTGAATGATGTGTGATTTTATAGGTCCTTTTCTACTGTAAAGTCCTATCATTCCAGACTATTTCCTTTTATTTATTAATTCCTCTTCTGTATAGGTCTTGTTGAAGATACTGCAGAATCAGACCTTTCTTAAATTTCTTCAGAAAAAAATATCATTTCAGACATTGTTAATTATAATAATAGAAAACAGAGTTAGGAAATGTCTGGGAGTGTTGGCCATGGGGACATTGCGGTATATGAAAGAAGTTGTGCTTGAGCTGAAATCTGCATGATGAAAAGAAGTGGGAAAAGAGTGAGCCAGGTAGTGGAAATGGCTAGAGCAGTAGTAGCGAACCCTTTAGAGCTTTCAGTGATAGCAAACAGCCCACAGGGGCATGCATGCCCTAGGTTTGCCACCACTGGGCTAGAGCATAGGCTGTGAGGCAGGGTCCAAGTTAGTGTGTTAGCATGAGTGGGGTGGCTGATGATGTGGTCAGAAGTGGCCTGGTGCTCAATGGGATAAGCCTCGTAGGCTACCATAAGGTTTACTTATGTTCTACATGTAATGGGATTCTCTTGAAAGGTTTTAAGAGAAGAAATGATATGAATTGATTCATACTTTAAAAAATTCACTTTGGTTAGAAAATGGACAACAGGGGAATAATATAGGAAGCAGGAGACCAGTACTTAAGGGGTACCAGATACGATGGGCCTCGGACTAACAGGAGGAACATCATTTCAGATCCCTGATCTAAATTGCCCCCTTTGTAAATGATACAGTGGTGCTTTAATCTGTGCATTTAAATGATCAGAAGTATGATTGTTAGTTTCTGTTTCTTTGTTTAAATGTTTAAAAGTAAAGTCTTTCTAGTCTAATTGCATAGTTCCTTGGATTCACTGAAGGTAGTCTTCTTGTTTAATAAAGAATATTTACATTACAGATGAATGGATGTTCTAATTTTTCAGTCTCAGACAACATTTCTCAAAATTATGAATGTCCTTACATTTTAATATATTTATTCTATATGTAAAATAAATTATAAAAATATCTCCTTTCTGTTGTATGGATTGTTATCATGTCATCTTTGGCTTTTTAAAATTAAAAATTGGTTAAATATGACATCTTTAAAAGAATATATTTTGCATCTTTTAAAATGCTTCAGATGCTGCATTTGGCAAGAGAAGAGGAAAGTTTCTTCCCCCTCTGATGGCTGAGCTAACACAAGGGCTGAAGTGTGCAGCACATCCATGAAATCCTAGACAGCTGTACCAAATCCCACTCCTTTGCTAAGAGCTGAGCTGAGTGACAGAGGACTTTAATTAGAGCAGCTTTTAGAAGGACTGAGAAAATGAAAAGAAAAAAAAAAAGAGCATGTGGCAGTGTTTGCCTGACTTGTGTTCTGACCTGCCTCTAATTAAATCATCATTGTTTCTCTTTTCAGGGATCAATGAACAAGGACTCTACCGAATCGTAGGGGTCAATTCCAGAGTGCAGAAGTTGCTGAGTGTTCTAATGGGTGAGTGCGGCAGTGACTCTGCCAGGCAGGTCTCTGGGGGAGCCACTCTGAAAAGTCACCAGGTCCCTGAGTAGGGCTAGTGTCTGGGGAAGGAATCAGGGTGTTCATGAGCTAAGGCCCAGAATTCCACGGCCCTGTTTGCCAGTTGTCATGACTACAGGCATTACTGGGAAAGATTCTCAGTGAAACTGTACAAGATAAAAAAATAGCAGGTCCCAGGCACCACACCCTCTCTGTATCCTCAGCCACTGGCAGTCCAAGTGGAGCTTGATCGCTCATGTGACCACCACACCCTATTCTGTCTTTAATAGCTCATGAGTCCCTCTGTTTTCTTTTACTGCAGATATTTAGTGGGACACACCCAGTGCCCAAAGCAGGGCACCATTCTTTCCTGCAGAGGACATGTTGCTGTTACTGAACATGTCACGTAACTCCCAAATAAGGTGGATATATGCAGACAAATCTTCCGTCCTCTCTGCTTCTCCATATCAACCTAGACCTAGTCACTTGAGCAGGAGAACCACCTTTGCCATTGGCTGATACAAATACAAAACCACTGTCTCCAGATGTGCAGTATTTGAATCAAAAACTCGTGGTCCACGGGCCAAATTTACTTAGGGTGCAGATTTCCTATATTTTTAGATATGAACACAGCCTGCCTCAGTGAGTCACATGGATCTAAATGGCAAACAGATCAGATTTCACAGATCACTGGCTGTTCTCCATTTCCATGAAGCCCCAGGCGTGCACTTGTAAAGCTGAACTATCACTCAGGGTTCTAGCTCTGTGTTCTGGGCAAGGATGGTTCTTTTTTCAGTGTTTATAAGGATTTTTGCCATGCCAGTTTCTGAAAATGGCTTTCGTATGTGAAAAAACCTCTTCTCTCATGTGGGCCAAATGACTGTTTTCTTCCTTTAACAGAGCTGCTTACCCTTTGTGGGCAAACTCCTATGGTATCACTGGTTACAGTAAAAATCTGTTTAAAACTGTGACTCTGGGGTATTTAGCACTGAGTATCTGTTTTTCAGTTCAGACTTTCATTTTTTAAATTAAACTTTATATTTTGAGACAATTGAAGATCACATGCAATTGTGAGAAATGATAGGGAGAGGTCCTTTTACCCCATTTCCCAGTTCACTGCAATGATAACATCTCGGAAACATTTCAATATCAAAAACCAGGATATTGGGCCGGGGATTTAGCTCAGTGGTTCCACTGCCTGTCTTGCAAGCACAAGGTCCCAAGTTTGATCCCCGGTACCAAAAAAAAAAAAACAACAACCAAAAACCCAGGATATTGACAGTGATGCATCAAGATGCAAAACATTTCCATTATCATAAGGATCCCTTATGATGGTCTTTAATGGCTACACCTGTCAGTCTCACCCCTATTTTACCTCCCATCCCTAAACCTGGCAACCCATAATCTGTTCATTATTTCTCTAATTTTACCATGTCAAGATTGTTATACAAATGGAATCATACAAGCCTTTTGGGATTGGCTTTCTTTTTCAGTCAGCCTAATTCTCTCAAGATTTATTCAATTTATTTCATTTAACAATAATTTGTTTTAGATAAATTGACTGATTTTTTTTTTTTTTTTTTTTTTTTTTACTGCTAAGTAGTATTCTACGGTATGGATGTACCAAAGCTTGTTTACCCATTCCCCTATTAAAGGACATCTGACTTGCTCAAAGTTTGAAGCTATTATGAGCAAAGCTGCTATAAATATTTCTGTGCAGCCCCCCCCACCCCCTACTGGGGATTAAATTCAGGACCTTGTACTTGCCAGGCAGGTACAGCACTGCTGAGCTACGTTCCTGGCCCCTCTGTATATTTCTGTATGAACATATGTAACAAAATACCTGGGAATGTCAACCTGAAACACAAAGGGTTTATTTTGGCTCACAATTTCAGTTTTTGGGCTGGCTCCATTGCTGTGGGCCTGAAGTGAGGCAGAACATGGTAGAAGGGCACAGCCGAGCAGAGCTGCTCGTCTTATGACTTCCAGGAAGCAGAGAGAGAGGAAAAGAGCCAGAGAAGAAGGAGCCAGGTACCTGATATAGTCTCAAGGTCATGCCTCCATGATCCACTCCCTTCAGCTAGGCCCCTCCTCCTAATCACCCATGTAGCTATGACCTATCAGTGGATTCCTCTGTTGATCTGATCACTTCCCAAAAGCCCCATCTCTGAAATTGCTGGATTCAGGACCAAGCCTTCAACACAGCAGGTCTTCTGGGGGGATATTTTAGATCCATAACAACATACATTTGTTCTTCTAGGATAAATGCTCAACATGTAGTTCCTGGGTCATATGATGATAATGGCTGGCTTTTAAGAAACTGTAATGTAAGGAAGATTTAAAGAGTCTAGTGGGTCAGGGATGTAGCCCAGCCATAGGGCTTGCCTATGATGTGCAAAGCCCTGGGTTTGGTCCCCAGTACTGCAAATAAAAAGGAAGAAAAAGTATATGCAGTTCAAGCTTAGGATGTAGCTCAGTGGTAGAGCACTCCACCTAGCACATTCCTGAGGCCCTGGGGTCCATTCACACCACCACCACCAAAAAAAAAAAGGCTAATAGGTTATCAACCCTCAGTCTTTTATTTCTGATCAGTTTCAAACATTTGTGGGATATCTGTTCTCTGGGACAGGTTGTCAGGTGCTGGAGATTAAGCTTTATGAAGAGCTTGTACCTTTCTGCAGAGTCCTGCTAGGGTGAGATGTGCATGCATCTGAAAACTATGGAGTAAAAATATGTTAGCACTTAAGAAGAGTGAGTCTGGGGGATTTACTGGAGGGTAAAGTGGAAGAATAAATCAGATTCAGAGCATATTATTAGCAGTTGGCATGGGGGAAATAAGAGTATGTGGTGGCTAATAGCAGAGGATGTGGGTTTTTTGATGATTATTATTTTAATATTTGAAAGAACTGCTTGAGGCTGGGAAAGGAAAATTGAAGGTGGTGTCTTGTTGAAGAACTTGAATACTGTGCTAAGGAGTTTGGGTTTTGTTTTGTTTTCCTAAAGGAAATAAGGTGTGGGGTACATATGGGGTTAGTTCATGGACCCTGTGGACTGAGCAACATTATTGATAGAATGGTGATGGGGGAGTGCTTTCTTGAAATAATGGCTGTGAATGGAAAAGAAGTATGTCCAACACTGGTGTGCAAGGGTCAGATTCTAGTTTCAGGAGGATAACCCAGGGGCAATGTGAAGCATGTATTAGTATTTGGCACAGAAAGACATGGAGGAAGAAGAGTTGCAGTAAATTAGGCAGAGAATACCCCATCAAGGGCTTAACCAGATAGCTAGCCCAAGATCAGGAAAAAAGCACAGGCTCACAATGATTATAGAGAATCAACAAGACTTTGTAACTAGCCAGATGTGGGGGAGTGGAAGGGGCAGCGAGATTTCAAAGATGACAGATGCTTATGTAAGGTGACACTAGTGAAAAGAAATATGACATTTTAGACTACTTTGCTAATCTAAAAAAGAACTATCTTACTTCTCTTGTGCTGAGCAAAAGAGTGATTTTGAAAGGAGTTGTTTTTATCACTTTACTTAGTGGCCCTCAAACAAGGGATTTTTTTCTCTTCCTCAGTTTTTCTGAGCTAGAGAAAATAATTGTGAAAAAGTAATACCTGGTGGCTGAAAGTCACATGGCCAGCTCCCTCTGCCAGGAAATATTATAGATAGATTGGAATTCAAACTGAAATCCAGCCAGAGCTGAGAGATGATGACCTGAGAGCAAGATTGATCCTGAGATTGAGACTAGTAACTGAGATTCTCCCTACCAGTAAAGCTTGGGTCTTGCAGTTGAGAATCTATATACTGTACTAGGCCACAGCCCCAGGCCCAAGTCTGTCTCCCTTCTCTTTCATGAACATCCTTGTACCTTCATCATTTGGTCTTGGTATTGGTCTGGGCTAGCCAAAAGTACAAAATAAATGCGGCTACTGTATTGCAAAACCTTTCCTTGACATGGCTGGGCTCTATGTAAATCATGCACTCTTCCTTTGTTACATGTCCTCCGAATGCCCTGTTATGTGCTAGGCATTGTGTAAGAGTTGCATAATTTGTCTGAAGCTCTCAAAAGTGGAATATTATATTGTGGTTCTTAAAAGTGTGGCTTACAATTAAAACCAGAGACTAACTTTGGTCATGAGTTTATTTTTTGTGCTCTTAATACACTGGGAGACTTAGGGTGGAAGAGGAAGATGAGCGTCCATGCTTTGAGACTATCTTTGTTTTACTGATTTAGATTCCCTAAGAAAGCCTTCTAGAAGGCCCAAATGTAGCTCAGTGGCACAGCATCTGCCTGGCGAGGCCCTGAGTTCGATTCCTGGTACCAAAACAGAAAAAAGGGGACAAAAAAGAAAACCTTCTAGACTTCCTCATAGCAAATGCAGTGTCATACTGCACTTCATTCTGGCGTTGGACCAAGAGCTAGTCCTGGTCTCTTCCTCCTCGCAACTGAGGATATTAGTCTTTGGATAGTGAAAAGGACTCAGAAAGACTTGCAGACTCCCCAAAATAGAATCCCTTCTCTCTGTGTTTTGTTTTTCCCCCTTGAATATTAAGTGAAGATAAATATTTCCAAATTTTAGCCCATTTTTAATATGTCAATCAGCTATAAATATTACTGTTTAGTGTATGTCTGCCTCTTTTCTTTTCTCACTACTTATATTTTATATAATTATTTTTTCTGATTAAAAGTTGCAAGGTCATTGTAGAGAATGTGCAGAAATGAAAAGTAGGAAAAAGAAAATAAGAGACAAATCAGAGATAAACTGTTTTTGTTTTATCATATTGAATCAGATCATTTTACCATATCACCTTTTTAAGTGTAGTATTGTATAAGATTATAATATAAATACATATCATGTACAATAGTAATACACTTACAAAATGAAGCTCACACTGTGCATACAAAATATGTAGTATTTAAATAACAATTTATTGCAGTAAAAGACACATTGCCATTAAAACCCTTCAAAATACACTCCCTCTCACTTTGAATACACTCATCTCAGCCTTCTTTCTACTTTTTGAAGCAGATCTGGAAATCCTCTTTCATGAGTGGCTTTATGAGATGTCATTAAAAATATAGTGTATGCTGCTGCTAAGTGCTATCCAATGGAAAGGCGGGCTCATAAAACACCTCGTACAATATGTGCATAAGAAAATCATGCCTTATAAGAATTTAAATAACATAGGAAAACAGACACTCTACAGAGTTATATTAATGACGCCTGTTTAAAAAGCCTGTAACATATGAGGTAAGATAGAAAAATATGATTAACATCTAAAGTTTTACAAATGTATTACAGTAAAAGGCTTGCCATTAATCCCCCTCTAAACACTCCCCTTTGCTTCAAACACACTTATCCCATTGTTCTTGTCACTTGTTCATATCTTCAGTTGCTCTGGCATGGCTGCCTGGATGTTCTGAATCAGTTCAGTACATTTACCTTTCATCATCATTTTGACTTTGAGGAACAGGCAGAAGTTGCATAGTGCTAGATCTGGTAAATAAGGTGGATGAGGACACACCATAAGCTTTATTTATACTTGACAGACATTGCCATAAATATTTGGTCAGTGAGGGATAATCAAAAATGTGGTGAATGTCTACATTAAATAATGTATTACAGTAAAAGACAAATTGCCATTAATCCCCTTCAAAATATTCAAATACCCTCACTTCAAACATACTTATCCCATCATATTTGGCAATGTCTTTTACTGTAGTAAGCTTTTTAAAAATTTAAACATTCACTTTATCTTTTGATGACCCCTTGTAGAACTGTCCTGAAACTTTTTAATCAGCCCCTATTCTTGGATACATAGGCTGATTGTAGTTCTTCATGGATTTTGGAGTTTGACATTTGCAACTCCACTGTTTATTCATTTAACCTTGCACAAATGATTTAAATCAGTTGAGTCATTTCTTTGTCTGTAAAAATAGTCCCTGCCTCCATAATGATGTCAAGATGAAATGAAAAGATGCATGTGGGTTGTGAGTCTAGAGCCTCCACGTGTTAAATAGTAAATTCACTGTCATATTTTTAACATTTTTATATACATCTCTACTTATTTTCTTAGGATTTATTTTTAGATGCTAAGTTGCTAGGTCAAGATATGTATATAGCTTCAAGGGTCTTAATTGATAGTCCAGTGTTTGCTGTCAGCAAAGTCTGAGAATATCTTGTACTTCACAGCCTGGCCTTGCTCTGTATTACTTTTTTGCTTATAAATGTTAAGCATTTAAATTTCCTTTTTATTCCTTTTTATTTACCTTTGTATTTCTGTAATTTTGGGTGAAGTTGAATATTTTTCAAATGTATATTGCCAACTTACACTTCTTTTGTGACTTGTTTCTTTATGTTCTTAGGCTAGTTTTCTATTTTCTGTTTTCATTGTTTGGTTACAAGCCTTTTTTAGATCTGGAAGCTGTGTTAACAGTATTTTTTAATCCAGTTTATTATTTGTCTTGAACTTTTTTTATGGTTTCTTTGTTTTTTGCCTATTGTGTGTTAAATTTTTCTGAAGACCAGTTTCTTGATCTTTTACTAGATGAATTATGTATTAAAAAGATCCTCTCCTTTCCAAGATTACAAAACCCTTTTGTTTTTCTTAAAATCCACCTGGAATATAATCATTCAAATAAAAACTCTTCTTTTCCTCAAATACATATACAAGTGACCAATAGCTATATAATAAATCTTTCCCTTTTCCATTACTTCTAAATATCATTGTATATCCTTTTTTTAAAAAAAAAATTAGTACATGTTTACAGTGCATAATGTTTCCATTCCTTGTGTGGAGTTGGTAAATGTAAGTAACACATCTTTTTTTTTTTTTTAATTCCCTTTTCTTCTGTCTGTTGATCCCCTTCCCATTTGAGAAGGTTCTATCTCCCTACTTCCTATTATCTTTAATTTTTGCTTTATTTATAGTTTGGTTTTCTCATATAAGAAAGAAGTGCAATATTTAAGCTTGTGTGTCTTATTTATTTCACTTAACATTATGGCCACAAAGTGCATCCATTCTTTAATACCTATTGGGCTCTATTGAAGAAGTTTCAGGCATTTTTCTAAAGGGAAATAAATTACTTTCTGTTTATTACTTTGCAATTTCCAGTCTTTTAAAAAGCACATGATATTCATATTTTACCTTTTTAATGTTTTTCTTCTGATTCTGCGTTCTTCCAAAAATTCTTAAATTTGTTCCTAAAATACATATCAGTCATTTAAATTTCTGGCTGGTTGGTTATTGCCTTATCATTATTATTCTTATTATTATTATTTCTGTTCATCATTTTATAATTGAAGTTTTAGTGTCTTTACTAACTTATTTAGAGATCTTTTTACTTTTACCTTTCAGCTATCACTTTTATTTTTTTTAGTCTGTTTCTCATTTTACTTTGATGGCTTATTTCACAGAATGCGTATTTTCTGAATTTTATTTATATTAAAGAGGTGCTTTCTGAATTACTTTTCAGAGTATTTTGGTCTTTGTATTTTATGCCAACAAATATTGTATAGACAATTTATTTTATCTTCTGTACAGTCAAACCTGAAATACTCAGAGAAGTTTATAAATCTTTGCTCTTAAACTCACTCTGAGTAGGTTCTTCTTGTTCCCTTAATCCTATTTAGAATCATCCTCTTACATGAAATTACAGGGCTGTCATACATGATTCTGGCTAATTTTCTTGCATTAATAAATCTTTCATTTAGAATGAACCAGTGCTCCTGAATTGATTTCTTTTGGTTCTACTATTTGTTTTTGGTCCTGGGAGAAGTATTTATTCCTGTTAACCTGAAGCTGTGGTTGTTCCCTTGTCACTCTTGTTATTCTAGAATTCACTTCTGAAGTCACTTGCTTTGATATAAGGGAGATACCTCACTGCTGTTCCCCAGTCTAAGTTCACTGCCAGGATTATAATCTCAGGACTACAGTAGCTGCTTTTGCAAGCACTTGCCCTAAAGTGTTATGTGCTGGGTCATTGGTGTTTGGGGTAGGTGCAGCATGACCTTCTTCCCCAGGGTGGCCTGGGCTATGCTTGAGAGTGGACAGAGTGTTGTCAGCTATCACAGTGTTCCCCTGAGTGGGTTTTCCTCGGGCCTTCATTTGATCTTTGCCTGATGGGCATTTCTCTGGTGACAGGAGAATGTTGATTAAAGGGCTTAATTTTCTGTGCTGTTGAAACTGTATGTCTTTATTTCATTGTGATGGTGAAGGAATCTAAATTCAACATTGCTGTTTTTCTCATGCTAATAACTTTTCCCTTTTTATAATATTTAAAGCAAAGTTAGTGCTACAGAGAACACAAGCAAGGTATTAAATAGCAGTGCTTTAAATCACCAAATCACAGCAGCAGACCTCACCCTCTTCTCTGTAGCCATGTGCTGTCCTTCGTTAGCCCTTCAATCCTAGAATCTCTGCATTCCTTTTTACCTGTGCCTCTCATTTCCCATACCCTTCCACAGATTACCATAAATAAAAGCAATCAAGGAGTTCTTTCTAATGAGATGCAAAGATAATAGACCTTCTTTATGATGACTTCTGAGATATAAAGTTATGCATGGCAAGGATTCAAAACAGCTCCAGATTTTGAAGTCTGTAGCCAAACAGAAACAGGGAAGCCAGCAGTAAATTCAGTTTTATCTATCAGTAAAAGGGGCAGAAAAATGATGATGTAATCAGGAGATATGGACTATTTAGATGAAGGATTGGCCATTCTGAGAGCCAGAGAGGTGGTTCCCCATCACAGCCCTAAATTCCCGAGAAGAGAAACTACAGGAAGAACCACACCTTCCTTTCTGCACCTGCCACATTACCAACTTTACTCATCAGAGTGCTGCAAGCAAGGTTTCCTAAGAAAGAACCTCCAGACAATGAGAGCTTTAAGATATCAAAATAGAAGTGTCTGTGGGTACGTGGGATTCTTAAGCACTAGGTAGGGGGAGTGACTAAGGTTTGTAAGATGTATGACTTTTATAGTCAGAAAATAACTGTAGTAAACAAATTTGCTTCTCAACTTGCAAAATATTAAGTCTGGTCTTAAAGGATTACATGTGGTATAAATGAAGTCTCATCTACACAGAGACTAGTAGACTTAATATAAACTTCTTCAGATGGAAGATGTGAATGGCTTGTGAAGATTCTTTAGCAAAAGACAGTTTACAGAAAACAAAAACTTTTAGATGCAGGAAAGCAAGATGGTATGGTATTTGCTAAGGATAGACAAGAGCTAGAAGCAAAACCCACATATAAATGGTCACTTAATCTTTGATAAAGGTGTCTAGGTTAACTCATTGGGGAAAGGACAGATTTTTATTTTATTTTATTTTTAAAAATTCTTTTATTGGTACATTTTAGGTATACAGTTTGTTTACATTTTTCATCGGGTGCTTGTACCTGTACATGATGTATCTTAGTTCTTATTTTTTTCCCCATTACCTGTGCGCCCTTCACCCCCTCCACCCTTCCCTATTTACATAGAAGGACAGTCTATTAAACAAATGGTATTGATACAATTGGGTATCATATGGGAAAAAGTAAAATTAATTACTTAACTGACACTGTACACAAAAATTAACTTGGAATGGATCACATTTCTAAATTTAAGAGGCAGAAGCATAAAATTTCTATAAGAAAACAGGAGAAAATCTTTTTTTTTTTAAATTTTATTGGTACATTTTATTTGTACATTTTAGGTATACAATTCATTTACATTTACAATTGGGTGTTTGTACCTGTACTTGATGTATCTTGGTTCTTATTTTTAAATCTTTATTACCTTAGTTGAAAAAAGATTTCTTAGAACACAAAAGCAGGAAAAATCTGTCCAGGGGGGTGGGGATTTAGCTCAGTGGTTCTGCTGCTTGCCTCGAAAGCACAAGGACCCAAGTTCAATCCCCGGTACCAAAAAAAAAAAAAGAAAAATCTGACCTTCCTGCTCAGAAAAGACCTCCACAGGCACACAAGCATCAGTCAGAGGCCCACCCCGATATCATTGGTAAGTTCACGTAGATCTCAGCGAGCAGCAGTGTGAACCAGAGCAGCATGGCCTCGGGCAGGTCCAGTCAGGGCCCTACCCCAAACCCAGCAATTTAGGTACACAGGCCAAAGCCAAGGGCCCACCTGGAAAAGAGCTGCACAGGCGCACAAGCAACAGTCAGAGGCTTGGCCCAATACCATCAGTAAGTGCACGGAAACCCTAGCCAGAAGGCTGCTCAGACACCAGGGATGGGGTGCACAGCCCCCAGCCAAAGGCCCTCCCAGACAACATTTACACAGGGGGGCAGGTCCTAGCCAGAGGCACACCTAAATACCTTCCCAAGTGTGCACAGGCCCCAGCCAGAAGCCCGCCCAGACAACAGGACAGCACAGGGATCCAGACGGCCACCTTTTTGAACCCAGGAATTGATGCAGTGGTGAGCAGCAGAGAAAAGTCTTCTCGGTGGCTTGCTGAGAATTGAAGGCCACTGGGTGAGCAAAAAATTGCCTCAACAAAGGCGCAGCAGGCTGCATCTGTTGAAATGAGAAAACACATAAACAAGCCTCAAAAACAGACTTCCAGATCACCTAAGGCAACCCCAAAGGGCAACCAGATGGAACTCTGATACTCAACCACCTGGACTTCCTGAACTGGCAGTTAAAGAGGATCTGAAAAATGAAATGAGAAATAATTTCTCAGATAGCAAGAGATTGTGCCCATTGAGTGCAAAACATGATTAATAAATCTAGAGCAGACACAGATACAAAAATAGAGGAGCTGAGGAACATGATGGAATCCCAACATAAGAAACAAATGGAATCCAGATTGCAGATGCAAACAGATTTCCAGGCGATTAAAAACTCCATTGAAAGTTTACGACGCAGCAGAATGAGCCAATGTTAGGATGGAATTTCAGATGTAGAATATAGGATTACAATTAGTGACCAGGAAAAGAAAAATTTCTTAAAAATATGGACCACGAGAAATCAATCCACCAGCTGCTAGACGATGCAAAGAAGAATAATGTGAGACTGATCAGAGTCAATGAAGAAACAGGAGAGAGTGCAGATGGCATAAAAAAAAGCTGTTCATAGAAGTAATGGTGGAAAACTTCCCAAGTAGGGGAAAAGAACTTGGCATACAGATAAGTGAGGCATATGGGACTCTTAACTAGCCATGATAAAAAAAAAATCTACACATAGGCATATAATAGTTAAGATTCCAGAAATCCAACAGAACAACAAAATTCTACAAGCAGTTAGAGAAAAGAAACAAATCACATGCAAAGGAAAGCCCATCAGAATCACAGCAGTCTTCTCAACACAAACCCTCAAGGCAAGAGGAGCTTGGAATGATGTATTTCAAGCCCTAAAGGAAAATAGACTCCAACCCAGATTGCTGTACCCAGCAAAATTGTCTTTCAAAATTGATGGAGAAATAAAAGTATCTTTTAAAATTGATGGAGAAATACTTTCATGACAGAGAGCACCTGAGAAGCTTCGTGAGTACCAAACCAGCACTCCAAGAAATTTTAAGTAATATCCTAGGAAAAGACAATGAGGATCACAACCCCAAGAAACCAGCAGAATGAATCCACCGGGCATGGCAAAAAAGTAAAAGCAAAGGGGGAGAACCCAACAAAAAGAAAAAGTCAGGACAAGCATAAGTCAGTACATATCAGTTATAACGATCAATGGTAATGGTCTCAATTCACCAATCAAAAGAAATAGACTGGTAAAATGAGTCAAGAACCAAGATCCACCAATAGGCTGCATACAAGAAACACAATTAATTCAAAAAGAAATTCATAGACTGAAAGTTAAAGGGTGGAAAACAATACTCCATGTGACAGGAACCTGAAAAAAAGCAGAAGTAGCTATCCTCTTTGTAGATAAAATGGATTTCAAACCAACACTGATTAAGAGAGACAAAGAAGGACACTACATCCTTGTAAAGGGAACAATCCAAGAGGAAGAGATGACAATCATAAATATATATGCACCAAAGACTAGTGCACCCAACTATATAAAACAAATACTAATGGACATGAAAAAACAAATAAGCACTAATACAATAGTAGTAAGGGACCTCAATACCCCACTGTCACAAATAGATGGATCAACAAGACAGAAAATAAACAACAAAATATTAGAACTCAATCAAATTCTTGAACAATTGAACTTAGATGTTTACAGAGTGTTCCACCCCACAAAATCAGAATATACATCTTTTCAGCTGTGCACTGGTCGTTCTCCAAAATAGATCGTGTACTTGCTCATAGAACATGTGTAAGTAAGTATAAAGGAATTGAAGTTATCCCTGTATATTATCAGACCATAATGGGATGAAATTGGAGATCAATAGCAAAAGAAACCTCAAGAATTTTATAAACACATGGAAATTGAGCAATACACTTCTGAATAACCAGTGGATCACAGAGGAAATTAAGAAAAAATCAGACAATTTTTACAAATAAATGAAAATGCCAATACAACATATCGGAATCTATGGGACACAATGAAAACTGTCTTACAAGGGAAATTCTTAGCAGTGAATATTCATATTAGGCAAACAGATCAAGCTCAAATAAACAACCTAATTCTGAACCTCAAACTTCTAGAAAAAGAATACCAGGATAAACCCAAAGCTTATACAAGGGAGGAAATTATTAAGACCAGAGCAGAAATCAATTCAATGGAGACTAAGAGAACAATACCAGAAATAAATGAAGCAAAGAGTTAGTTCTTCAAAAGAATAAATAAAATTGACAAACCCGTAGCCAACCTTATCAAAAAAAGGAAAGAAAAAAACCAAATCCATATAATTAGGAATGAAAAGGGTGAAATTACAACAGACCTAGCAGAAATCTAGAGGATCATCAACAACTACTTCAAGAACCTCTATGCCAGTAAGATGGAAAACACAGAAGAAATGGACAGATTCCTAGATACATATGAATCACCGAAGTTGAACAAAGAAGACCTAAAAATTCTAAACAACCCAATATCAATCGAGATTGAAAATGTAATTAAAAGCTTAACAAATAAGAAAAGCCTGGGACCTGATGGCTTCACTGCTGAATTCTACAAGACATTTAGAGAGGAACTATTGCCACTACTGTTGAAACTTTTCAATGAAATTGAAAGGGAAGTAATGCTCCCAAATTCATTCCTGGAAGCAAGCATCACC
>NW_004624774.1:2264139-2300984 GCF_000247695.1 Heterocephalus glaber
TATATAGAAGACCCCAGGAACTCCACCAAAAGTCTTCTAGACTTAATAACCAAATTCAGTAAAGTAGCTGGATACAAGGTTAACACAAAAATCAGTAGCTTTCCTGTACACGAACAACAGACTCACTGAGAGAGAAATGGGGCAATCAATTCCTTTCACAATAGCATCTAAAAAATTGAAATACCTAGGAATCAACCTAACAAAAGAAATCAAACACCTCTACTCTGAAAACTATAGGACTCTGAAAAAAGAGATCAAAGATGATATCAGAAAATGGAAAGGCATCCCTTGCTCCTGGGTAGGAAGAATCAACATAGTGAAAATGGCCATACTTCCAAAACTGCTGTATGGATTCAGTGCAATTCCAGTTGAATTTCCAGCAGGATACTTCACAGACCTTGAGAAAACAATCCAAAAATTCATTTGGACAAGAAGAATCCTAGAACAGCAAAAGCAGTTCTAGGCAATACAGACAAGGTAGGGGGTATCACAGTCCCCAACTTGAAACTATACTACAAAGCTACTGTAATATAAACAGCATGATACTGGCAAAGAACCAAACCTGAGGACCAGTGGTAGAGATTAGAAGATGCAGAAACAACTCCAGACACACTCAGCCACCTCATCTTTGACAAAGGAGCCAAACACCCTCACTGGCGGAAGGATAACCTTTTTAATAAATGGTGCTGGAAAAATTGGGTTTCAATTTGCCAAAGATTAAAACTAGACCTATATCTCTTACCGTGCACTAAACTAAAATGGAAATGGATTAAAAATTTAAATATTAAAACAGAAACACTAAACCGGCTTTTAGAGATGTTAGGTAGAACTCTTGAAGACATTGGTATAGGAAAAGATTTTATGAACGAAACCTGAGTTGCAGGTGAACTAGCACAATCAACAAGTGGGATCTCTTCGTATTAAAATGCTTCTGCACAGCAAGAGAAGCCATCAACAGAGTGAAGATACAACCGATAATATGGGAAAAAATTTCACCAGCTGTTCTTCAGACAAAGGTCTACTATCTAGAATATATAAAAGAACTTAAAAAACCAGACCTCCCAAATTTAAAGACCCAATCCAAAAGAGGGCATCTGAAATGAACAGACATTTCTCAGACAAAGAAGTAGAAATAGCAAGGAAACATATGAAAAAATGTTCAACATCGCTGGTCGTTCGAGAGATGCAAATGAAAAGAACACTGAGATTTCACCTCACCCCAGAAAGAATGGCCGCTATTAAGAAATCAACCAGTAACAAATGCTGGCAGGGGTGTGGGAGAAAAAAGAACTCTTCTCTGCTGCTGGTGGAAGTGTAGACTGGTGCAACCACTGTGGAAATCAGTATGGAGCTACTTTAAAGAACTGGGATTGGAATTCCCATTTGACCCAGCTTTTCTCTGGGTCTTCCCAAAAGAATTTTAAAAGATCATATTATAGCTATATATGTGCACCCACGTTCATAGCAGCACAGTTTGTAATAGCTAAAACTTGGAAGCAGCCAAATTGCCCATCAACAAGAGAATAGATAAAGAAAATGTGTTTTTTTATAAAATGGGGTACTACTCAGCCATAAAAAATGAGAAATTAGAGACATTTATAGCTAAATGAATGCACATTGAGGCGGTACTCTTAAGTGAAATAGGACACATGTAAATACCAAATAGTTTCTCTGATGTGAGAAACTGAAAGTGTAAATAAGGACTAAAAGGTATAATAGTTAATGTGAAATAGGAAGAAAAAGGGCAAAGGGGAAGGGGAAGTGGGTAAAGTAGGGGAAAGTAAAGAAGGGAATGGAATTAATATGAAAAAATGGAAACAAAGTCTTTGTAAATAGGAAGGGGTGGAGGGGTTGAAGAGGGCAGGAGAATGGGGAAAAAATAAAAACCAAGATAGATTATGCAAAGGTGCAAATTTCCAAAGATGAGTATCATTATCTTGTATACTTAAAATGTACCAATAAAATTAATTAAAAAAAGAAATATATGTCCAGTTGAACTTCATTCAAATTAAAAACTTTTGCTCTTAAGAGATATTATTAGAAAAGAGAAGTTGCATATCAAAATAAAATACTGTATTTTTAAAAGATATATGATAAATGATTTGTATCCAGAATATATTTTAAAGAGTCCTATAATCCAATAACGTAACCAACCCAATTTTTAAGAAAGACTAAATATTTGATAAAACAGTTCACTAAAGAAAATATCCAAATGGCCAAAACGTCCATGAAAATAAGACTGACACCACCATTAGTCATTAAGGAAATACAAATTTGAAAAAAAATGGTATATCACCACACATCTACTAGAGTAGCTAATATTAAAAAGGCTTACCATATCATGTGTTGATGAGGATATAAAGCAATGACAGCTCTCATATGTGGTGGTAGAAATGCCAAATGGCCCAAACATTTTAGAAGACAATTTGGGTGTTTTCTCTAATGTTAAATATACTATGTGACCTACTCCTAAGTATTTTTACTCAGTCCCATTCATAGCTACTGTGTTTACCCAAGAGATGAAAATGTCGTCCATGCAAAGCCCTGTGTTCAAATATTTACAGTAGCTTTATAGCAGCCACAATTGGAAACAACCCAAATGTCCATCAACTATTGAATGGATAAATAAATTATGGCATATCCATAACATTGAATACTACTCAGTAATAAAAGGATTACTCTACTGGTACGTGTAACAACATGGGTGGATTTCAAAAATATTATGTTATTAGAAAATGGTTGCCGGGGTGGAGGTGGAAGGAGACAAGTGAGTATAATGTAGCACAGGAATTTCTTGGGGTGATAAAGTATCTTGATACTGGTAGTAGTTACTTGACTATAAATGTGTGTCAAAAATCTGTACTGTACACACCTAAAGGGCTAAGTATAATTTAATAACTTTCACTTTAAAAACACACCCACCTACAGGAGAGGTGTTTGGGGTTTTTTTGACAGTACCAGGGAATTCAACTCAGGACCTTGTGCTTGTGAGGCACCACTCAGTGCAGCACCACTGAGCTAAATCCCGGGCCCAGGAGAGGATTTTTAACCTTCTTCCTCATTAAAAATGCAAATTAAAATACTAAGAAACTTTTTTCAACCCCTTAGATTTGCAAATATCTCCACATTACTATCAAGGATGTAAGAAGGAATCATTTAAACTTATGCATCAGAGCAGTGCTTGAGCTATCTTTCAAAATAAAGGCACAAATTTTTGATTCAGAAATTTCATTTTCTGGGATTGTCCCTACAGGTCAGACATATGCAAGTGAATAGTAGTTTATATCACTGTTTATCATAGAAAAACTGGGGAACAACCTTAATTTCCATGAAAAGGTGGTTTCAAATTAACTGTGGTACATTTATACAGTAAAATCCTGTGAAGTGGATATATTTATGTGCCAACATGGACCAGTTTCAAGAGAGATTGTCAAATGAAAGTAACAGTGCACAGAATGATATGTACTATGCTTCCCTTTGTGGATTTGTTTTGTTTCAGTCTTGGAGATTGAATGCAGAGCCTTGCACATGCTAGGATGTTTGTGTTTTTTAAAAGATGTATGTATTCATATGTATGCTTGTATGTGCATAAAATGTTAGAGATTGGCTGTGCTCATGCACACACACACACACACACACGCACACACACACAGAAGCTGGTATTAGTAGTTGCCTATACCGTAGAAAAACATTACTCTTTTATATATCTATTTTTTTAATTGAACTTTTTTACTAAGTGCATATATTAATCTCAGTTAAAGAGAAAAATATTTCATTTGCATACATTGTAATATATCATTAGGAAATTTAGGGGTACATAGTAGCTCTGAGTGTCCTCCATTGTGTGTCAGCAGTACAACAGTTGACTATACAGTTCTTGGTTCTGGTCTGGTGTGATCTCCCTAACGTGACCTCCCCTTGTAAACACTGTTTCCAGCCTGTGTCTCTTGGTTTTGTGAATTCATGTGGTAAATGGTGGGAGAGGAGATACATTCAGTTCACTTTACCTTCGTGGTGCCTTTTTGTACATCGGACTGCTCCTCTAAATTTTTTCAAAACTAAGCTCTAGAGTGGTTGAGCGAGATAGTGGGGAAGAAATGTGCTGAATTCTGCAGAAAATTGGAGATGATATCTCATGAACACACTGAGATGCCACCAGGCATCTTCTTTAAGTGAAGGGAGCTTGGGAGTGCAGTACAGAAATTGGCAGCGCTCTTTGGAAGTGGGGTAGCTTGGGAGGCTGTATTCAGTTTAGTTTAGATATTAAATGAATTGAACGTGTTCAAGTTATGAGCCTTGCCTCATCAGTGCTATAAAAAGCCCTTTAGCCGAACTGTAATTTGATTCTCCTCCCTGAAATGTTATGCAATATTCCTATGGTTACAGAGTAATAAGTGGAAGCTAATCATTAGTTTGCTAAATGTGGTTCATGGAATAGTTCACAGACCTGCCAACTGCTGCTGGTTTAGTTTCATGTTCACTCTTCTTGGTTAGAAGTTGGATTGTTCCTCAGAAAAATGTACAGTAACATTTGTCTTCGATCCAGAAACCCTGCATTGTGGCAGCTCTCCATGAGTCTCGGGAATGGGAAAGGCAAAGGGTCAGTCTAAACAAAGTTTTTGGATACATATGCTTCTGCAGGAAGAAATTATTCAAGGAGTGCGCGGTGACAAAGAAATTAAAGCTATAGAGCTTTTAGTTATAAAGAAAGTCATATTTTTGAGCTTTTCTAGAAACTTGCTATGTTAGAAATCTACAGAATTCACTATTCTGTGGTCCCAGAAATAAAATTATACCCTTTAAGGTTCTTCCTTGTTTGTTTCATGTGACAAGAAAGATTTCATTATTGCCCCTAAGGTATAACCATCACACAGGTCCTCTGCCTTTAGAAGACACACTTTTTATGAACAGATGCTCTTTTCTGCCTCCTGTACAAGGGAATGTCAAGGGAAGGTACTGAGCACAGCAGTTACATACTAGGTTTATGCCCTTATGTAGGAATCAAAGGTTAAATTCTTAAGCCTTTCTTGAGTATTTGGTCTCTTACTATTAGGATGAAAGTGAGTTTTTTCCCCAGTAAATAGAAACTGTGTTGTGGCCAGCATGACTCATTCTTCTTTCTCCACTGAAAGACGTTGGCTCTGAAGGAAGAATCTCTTTCTTAGCTGATGTCAGTTCTTGGGGACTGTCCAGGAAGCGACAGTCGAATGGTTATCTATCCTTACCTGGTGTATCATTTAGATATCTTTGGATTATTAAAAAAACAGAAAAGCTGACCAAAACTAGCTTATAAGGTAAAACAGGAATTTCTTGGCTCACGTGATTTAAAAGGCATAGTTAGATACAGGGGCTGAAACCATGTCCTCAAGACCCACTATCTCAGTTTCCCTGTCTCTGGCCTTGGTTTTTGGACTCACTCTCAGGCTCTACATGGTAGCACCTAGCAGTTACATAATCTTCCAGGTGCAAGCCCAGCAAACAACCACCTACCTCCTGGAAAAGTCCTGAAGTTCACTGTGGCTGGCTGGCCTAGATTTGGGCCATCCCTGAACCAGTCACCATGACACCAAAGAGTGGTATGCCTCTGAGTGCTCTGTCCTGATCTCATTCCCTGTCCCTGGAAGGAATAAGAAAAGGAGTGCTCCACAACTGGAAGTGAGCCACTCCTCAGAAAGAACAGGAAATGGGGAACAAATCCTGGTCCTTAGCCAGTGTGAGGAAGCTGGATTCTCCCCTTGATGCACTGATAGACTCCACTGCCCTCCCAACAGTTTTTGTGTGACCTGAGCCACCAACCCAGTGATGACATGGGGTTCTACTCATGGGGAACATGGCGCAGTTCACATTCCCAAGCCACCGACTCTTTTTTGTTTTTGGTACCAGGGATCGAACTTGAGTCCTTGCGCTTGCAAGGCAGGCGCCAGAACCACTGAGCTAAATCCCCGGCCCTAGCCACCGACTCTTATTCTCACCTGCCTGCGTGCTGCTCAGGAATACTACAAGAACTCCCTCTCTCCTTTTACAGTGCCCTTACTTAAAATACACACATTTGCTTAAAACTCCTCACAGGAGGAGACTAGAGAGGAAATTATCAGGAGCCAATATAATTAGGGTTGTGCTCATTGCACATCTGATCTTAATGTAATTTTAAAAATATATAAAAGCAATGGAATCAAGTCATACACAGTTTAGAAAATATAAAAACCACAATTTCACCACTTTAACCCAACCACTATTTTAATTTTAGAGTATTTCCTTTCAGCCCTTGTTCATATGAGTTTCTCACAAAGTTTTATATCTTGGTTTTTTTTACTTGACATTACATAATACATTTTCCATATTGCTATACAGTCATCAGTATCATGTAAATGGTAACATAATAGTCTATTAGGGAGACATACTGTAAGTCATTTAACCATTCTTTTATGAGCAGGCATTTAGGTTGTCTGTGTGCTTTTTCCACTGTTATAAAGTGTCTGCAGAACATTTCTAGGATTTGTAACTTTTCTCATGCCTTATCTTATTTCCTGGGGAGAGATTGTGAGAAATGGGATTACCGGTTCAGAGGATATAAACATTTTTAAGACTCTTGATGATACATATTGCCAAATTGCTTTTCAGAACTGTTGGATTTATCTCTACTGCCTCCAGCAATTTATGAGAAAATCAGTTTCACTGCATTCTTCCAGCACTAGACATTTGGGCTTTTAAATATTTCCCAGATATATTAAGCAAAAAGTATGTGTCACTTTTGTTTTAATTTTCATTTCTCAGTTACTAACAAGGTTGAATGCTTTTATGTGCACTTGTTTATTAGCTGTATTTATGTTCTGCTTTGTGCATTGTCTTTTCTTTATTTTAGATCCCAAAACAGCTTCTGAGACGGAAACAGATATCTGTGCTGAATGGGAGATAAAGACCATCACGAGTGCTCTGAAGACCTACCTAAGGTAGGGACTTTCCATGTGCAGGGCAGGGTGCCAGTTAGTTATCATGCAGTCAGGAAGACAGCAGTTTTATTTTCAGCCCCAGAGAGCTGTTGGGTGGGTGTTTGAAACGTGGAAACAGCTTCTGTGTAGGTGCATTTGGTTCAGATGGTCAAGCCAAGTGTAAATCATCCATAGTTGATGGGTTGCCATTGGGGGATGGTACCAAGAGTGATTTAGGAAGTTTTGCTCTTAATGAGAAGTACTGTAGTAATTAGCCTGGAACAAAACCTAAAATGTGGACTTCCCTGAATAATCTATTAAGAAAGTAAGAAATCATGTATCCCATTCTGCTGAGAATACATAGTTGCCATGTATTTTGATAGTTTTGTGCTCTGCCCAGAGAGTATTGCTTACATTGGTCCTTAAAAGTAAGAATTTAGAAGAACTCCATGTGACTCCTTCATGTACATTAGGAAGTACTGTACAGTACATTGTATTACCTTACTAAAGGGACTACTTTTCTTATATTACTGAAATGATATCGCTGCTACCTCTTTCTGTGTCCCTTGGATTATTGACTACTTCCCGTATCTCTGGGGTTTTTTTGCTTTTGTTTTTGGTACTGGGGATCAAACTCGGGACCTTGCGCTTGCGAGGCAGGCGGCAGAACCACTGAGCTAAATCCCCAGCCCCTGTATCTCTGTTTTATGAATAGACTGAAGGATGAATTTGAAGATGAATATTGTAGTTCAAACTGAAGTAAGGAGTAAGATGAAATGCGAGGGATGACTAAGAGATCAAGTAGGGTAGGGCCCAGGGTATCCAATAAGAAGAAAATCTAAGCCATGAATGATGTATAGTCTGTTGAAACGTTTATTATTTGAATTATCAGAAAAAACTCAGGTTTGTATATAAATGTGTTCATACTCAGCAGGTGAAATTTGCTTGTATTATGCCTAATGTTAGGGATTCCAGCCTGGTGGGACTCTGGAGCAAAACTCCACTGTGGAACAAAATACCTCCAAAGGCTTTTCATCATGTTTCCATCTGAACTTATAACAACAAATTGCTGAAAAGATGAGAGTTTAAGCACAGGCAATTGTAAATGTGTAGTGAGTTTCTTGTTTCTGAAATACATCCTAAAATGCCCTTGTTGATAGGTGAGTCATTGACTGAAAAGAAAATCTCTTGGTTTGTGCTAGACTTTTGCATTAGAATTTTTCTAGTTGTGACTACGAAGTATAGCTATAGCCATTCCTTCCTTCCAAAAAAAAAAAAAGAGAATGAGGATTTCAAACCCTTTTCAATCGAGAAACTATTGAGTTGCCTTTGTTTCCTTGTGATCTTTGTCTGAGAAATGTAATACCCTTCGGCAGTCTTTAGGTTGCTGTTTAGAGAAATGTGATTATTTTATTATTGAGCTGACTAGTCTATATCTTTATATTCCAGAATGCTTCCAGGACCACTTATGATGTACCAGTTTCAAAGAAGTTTCATCAAAGCAGCAAGTAAGTTAACTTTTCTTGCAGTTTTAAGAGGAATAAAATAGATTTTTCTATTTCAACCAACAGTCAGTATCTCAAAATATTCTCTAATCCATTATGTTCTACATCTGAGTGTTCACATATATGCTTAGAAGACATAGAATAGAAATGAAGTCAAATCAAGACTGCTAAGGGCCTTGCTATGACATTGAATTTATAGAGGAGGATAGAAACTTCAGAGATATTTTTCTTGAGTGGTAGAAGAAGAGAAAGAGGCAAATTTTGCCTTTCTAGTTTTTATTATTGGAGTTCTAACTTCTTGGGTTTTCCCCATCCTTTGAGTGGCATTTTGCAGAATGAATCAGATATTGCACATTACCTAAATTGAGCATTGAAAGTGTTTCCCTGAATGCGATACCATTTATATAACTTCACAGTCCTCTTTCCATCTTGTCTTCCATTTACAACTTCTGATCAGTCTTCGCCCATATCATCCAGGTCCCTAGTGTCATATTACTGGTATTAAAATACATAGGGATTAGGCGCAAGCTAGCCTAAGTATACTGGAATCTGTCTATGTGGGATAGGCCTCCTGTAAGGGGCATTTAGATTCTCTATCAGATTTAAATCTGGCTATTTACACAGTATTATTGTGTCGATAGCTTGTACCTCTCCCTGGTTCCTTTCAGCCTTTAGGGTTTGTTTACCCTTGTAACTACTACTGACCTAATTTAATAGTACCTCATGTTCTGGTGACC
Source organism: Heterocephalus glaber (assembly GCF_000247695.1). Next base: position 2,273,311 of record NW_004624774.1, read on the forward strand.
TTATCTACTCATAGTTGTCCTCTTAAAACGAGGAGGAGAAAGACATGGGAGAAATCTGAGAGTGTAGATGGTGTTTATGTGATTTCTTTTTCAGAGAAATTCCAAACCCATAGCAACCATTCTCTAATTAAAACTCACTCAGTTCCATAAATAGATCCATTGAGTATCAGCAATCTACTTCCCAGAGAAATGAAGCCACTTACCCAAGTTTAACCAAAAAAATATGACAAGCCATGATATAGGTTACAGGGTGGCAGTAAGATTTAAATACTTTGTCTGCCATTGCTTTCTTTCTACCAGGCTGCTGTCATGCATAACTAGAGAATAATGCACCTTTGCTTTGGTTTCTTTGATGCAGTCGTAACACGTTATTTTGAAATTTGAGACCCTTGCAATGTTCTTGATGGAAGATTTGTTTATCACTTTCGCAGTGCACAAAGTTCCTTCCTTCCTTGAAATGAAGTTGGCCCTCTAGGGATCCAGCTGTTCCTGAGTTTGTTCCTGCCCTGGGTGTGCAGTTGAGTAGCTCCCTTTCATCGTGTCACCATTTTGCCTCAAATATTTTGACAATTTGATGAACTCTGTTACAGAAAGCATCATTGAAAAGGACTTATAGACCTAGTTGGCTGTGCTAGTCACGCAGTTCCCACACAACACGGATCATAAATGAGAAATTCTTGATCTGTTAGTGTCCAAACTTTGGTTTCCCTTGATTTTGTCTTTTAAAGTGAGTTAGGTGGAAACTGAAAAAATATTACCTCCCTCCTTCCTTTGCAGAGCTGGAGAACCAGGAGACTCGGGTCTCTGAAATCCACAGCCTTGTTCATCGGCTCCCAGAGAAAAATCGACAGATGTTACAGCTGCTTATGAACCACTTGGCCAAGTAAGGTTATGACTGATTGCTGGCCCCTTTTTCACCCCCAGAAAGTTCTTATCTTAGCAGTAAAGCTAGTCTCAGTTCTGCTTATGTTTTCTTCTCTCACTATTGCATCAGGTATGCTGGAGGCTTAGGAAAGAAATGTGTGAAATGTTAACTGCAGTGGATAACAGCAGTAAATGCCAGATGGCTCTCACAGAGGACGCTGGGGAAGTGCCTTATGGCCAGGCCGCCAAGCAGAGTTTGCAGGGAAATTTTGTTCTTGTCCTGATCAAGGGTAAACCAGAATGTGTCATCCACAATGCCAGGTCACCACATAGTTTTTAGGGCTTATATGTTCTCTTGATGATCCAAGGACATATGAGAATATGTTGTGGGTTTATAGAACTTGGATTTGGAATAAGGAGGCCTGGATTCTAGAGCTGACTATCTTTTGAAAAAGACTCTCAACCCCTTTTGAACAAACCACTGAACCTCCCATTCCTTAGTTTCTTCACTGGGCAAGTGCAGATTAAAATAGAATCTGTCTATAAGGTCATTGACTTTAAAGCCTTTGAAGAAATATACAGAATAAAGGAATTATTTTTGGCAAATGTTCACTTGGCCTCTGAGATAGTCAAAGCATTCAGTGAGGGCCTGATTTTCCTGTTGGGAGTATTTACATTGTTGGAATGGTTTTGAATTTTTTTTGTGTATTTTCTGTTGCTTGACTCTTTGGAATGGCCTTCCCTTGCTGTGTCAGTCACTTGTGTGTGTTATGTTCTAACCTTCCATTAACTTTGATGGAATGTTCTTGATTGTTGACTAGAGCAAAAGAAAAGAATGAGCATGTAGTACTTAACATAAATTGTTAAGCACAAAATTCTGCTGAACTGATGTGTTTTAAATTTGCCCCTTACTAGCCCTTGGCTCATGCTGTTAAATTAGTCCTTTGGGATAAGTTGATACTCATCTGAGAGAGAATGTGATGCTTAGTTTTCTTGTTGACAAGCATGTGACATTACCTTTTAGAGAGAAAGCTTGTAGGTACCATAAGGATTTATATGCATATGGCTGGGTGTGATGGTGCACACCTGTAATCCTAGCACTCAGGAGACTGAGGCGGGGGGATCACCCTGAGTTCAAGGCCAGCCTGGACTACATAGTGAGTTCAGGGTTCAAGGCCTGCCTGAACTACAGAGCAAGACTCTCTCTAAACGCCCATCCAAAAAAGATTTGCACTAGTATGAAGAAATTAATGTTGTTTTTTTGTGTGTTTGTGTCTTTATCTTTTTTTTTTTTTTTTGGTACCAGAGATTGAACTCGGGTCCTTGCGCTTGCGCAGCAGGCAGCGAAACCACTGAAAAATCCCCAGTCCTATCTTTTTTTTAATTTCATATGGTGCAGGCCTGATGAGGAATGTGTTTTGTGTGTTAATGAGAAGCAGCGAGCTACAGTTGAGTATTGTTCCATTATTGATAGATTTTTTTTTTTGCCATGCCATATCAGAACTGCATGTCCAGAAACAAGTATAGCAGAGAACATGTGAATTTATAGGGAGATTATCCCCAAAATGAATCCTGATAAAATGTCTGTAAAATAATGGGAACTAGGGTTTAAAAAGTAGCTCTACATGCTCTGAGATGACAGTTTAGTACCTGTTCCACTTAACCTATTTGTTAAACTAGAAAGCTGGTTTTTATCTTAGTTGCAAAGATTCTTGGTACATATTCCAGCCAACTATATGTGGGGATGCTTGTGACCGCTTTATGGTACTGCATCTGAAGGAGGCCTTGAGGGCTGCGAGGAGCATCTGGAGAAAGGTTAGGAAACCACCTGAAAGCAGTGGGTCTTGTCAGACTGCTACTGGAGTGAGCACTTACTTGGACTCAAAGAGACCAAGAGTGAATGGTGATTCAGTAGGGCCAGTGTTGAATTTTTCCCATTTGTAAATTGCCCTGAGAATTGTTAGGACTATTTAACAAGATGAGGAAGAAACCTAACCCTGAAGGTAGCTCTTGAACAGTTGAGCCTATTCATCCCCTGACGAATGAATGATGGATGGTTCATTTCTCCCTTTTTCCACCCTTTCCTTCCCCAATTCCATTAAGTTCAGTCTAGCCTCATTCCCAACTTAAGGCATAATACAACTGGAATATGTGAGTTACAGTTGTGATCATGGCTTTTTGTCTTCTAACCATTTTGTTGCTGAAGTTATTTTATTCCCTAGCATTTCTAGAGCACTGTGTCTTAATTTTGATACTTGAGAATGACTTTCTTTGGCTTTATGGGATTTCTTTATTAATTTAATCATTAAAAAGTCTACCTATAGGTGAGCTCTCATGCCTTAGTGTGAGTTGGTCAGAGTGGGTATTGGAAAACTCAGACTCCAGTTCTGAGTGTGCTGTGTTCTTGGTCTGCAGAGCCTCCAGATTGAATATGTCCCTGAGGAGGGAGATGGGTGTAAGTGAGCACTGCTGAATCCAGTAAAGAGTATTTATCTAGGTCCCAAAAATTTCTTTGGCACCCATGGGAGTTCTAAGATTCCACTGAAACTATATTCCCACTTATAGCACTGTCCTTATTTTAAAATTCAGCCTCAAGGGAACGTTAACTTGGGATAAGAGCTTTGTCTAATTCCAGTTTTCTCAGGTTCGGACTTGCCCTAGGATTTGCCTGAACTATTGTTCTTTTAGGCCACTTGCTTAATGGTCAGCTTCCTTCCTAAGTTTTGGTTTCAGGGCCTATTCTGCTGGAAAACTCAGTGTTTACTTCTCTCGTTACCCACTGTTTGCCTGGTGCATCTCAGGCTTCTGCTTCAAAGTCCAGTCATTCTGTATTGTGTATTTTTTTAAAGTATTCTTTTGAAACCTTTTCCAAAATTGATTTCCTCTGACTATTGAGGGAGAGGTATAGCATTTTGTATTAATCCTGAAGAAAAAAACATTCAGAAGAAAAAAAGCCTTGGAGGGAAAAGATAAAAACACCAAACCTCTTAAAACAAATGATTACCAGGGTACATCCAAATCACAGAGATGCTGGGTTTGTTTCAGACCTCAGAGGGAACATAAAAATTATAGGCAACCATGCACATATTTTTGTCATTCCAGCTTAAATTTACTATGATAATTAGATGTTTTCTATTCAGATCTTGGAGTCTGGTGTACAGTCTAGAGTCACATGCCTCAGAGCGTGGTTAGAATCACCTGGGGTGCTTGTTTACTTTGGCAGTTCTAGGCTGTACTCTGGGTTTACTAAATGAGATCCCTCCTGGGAATCTGCATTTCTGATTTATTTCCTAGGTAATTATTATACAAACAATCTTTTGAGATCCACTGGCCTACAGAATGGGCCATATGTAAAGATTTTCCAAGAGACAGGGATGGTATTAAGGGGAATATGGATTGGGATTTAGGAGAGTATTAGTAAGAGGAAGAAGCAGCTTAAAGCTTTGAGTTCACAACAATTTTATCTTCATGATTAAATTAGTAAAAAAACAAATCCTGTGTTAAGACTTTGCAATTTGACTTTGCATTACATCGAGCTTTCAACAAATAACAGTCTTATATAAAACATTTTTAATTATGAAGAAAATTGTCCCCAGCTAGCTTTGGAACTTTGTGCAAATTATTTTACCTCTTTGAGCCTCATTTTTCTGAGTTTCCTATCAATTCTGCAGTTCTGTGTTTTCATATAATGGATGGGGTTGGTACAGGAAGAAGAAAAACATTTTTCTGATCTTATAATTGTAGAAGAAAATACGAGTAGATGAGTAATAAAGACTAATTTCATGGTAGTTTCCTAATGTTTACATATTATGATGACTCCAAGTATATTGTATATCCCCACACATACCATTCATAATGGCTCATTGTAACTTTATTACAGTGTTTATGCAGTGTAGGAGGATTTCATAGGACTCTCCATACATTAGGAGTTGTTATTAAAAATATCTTTTCACAGCTGGTTTTCCCACAATACTTATTGGAAAATAAATCGTAGTCTCTTTTCTTTTTTGGGGTGGGGATGGGGGATTATTCTTTTGTTGCTAGGATGTTGCCAGAGAGGCAGAACCTTGTTTTGCTTCTCCAAGGTGGTAACATTTAGGATGCTTTTAGCTGTACAAAACAGAAAATTCAATTCTAAATGGATTAAACAATAAGGAAATCTATTGTGTGATTACACAAAATCAGTTCTGAGAGTTGGTTAATTTCTTGGCTCCTGAAGGACTCAGGTTATTTCCATGTTCTTGCTGATCGAGCCTCATTGTGTGGACCAGCTCCTCTCAGGGTCATAGACTGTTACAGCGTGTCCTTGCACATTGGTTCTTGATCAGAGGCAGAAGAGGTGTTGTTTCTTCTTTGAGTCTCTTTAAGAACTATGGTGGTATTTTTTTTATGGTGATCCTTTTCCCAGATGTTCTCAAGCAGACTTCTCATCCTGTCTCCTTAGTCCAAAACAATCACCAGAAAAGAAAAACGGACCACCATGCTTATTTTGCACCGAACAAGTTAGCTGAGCTGCTTGTGGGAGACACAAACACCAGAATAAAAGCTTAGTTTTGCCTAGGCAGCCCACAGTGTCTGCTGCAAGTAGTCTTCATAAAATAGCATTCAACACAGAGCATTAAATTTATTAAATGACTTTTGCATAGTGAGTTACCTCAATCAAGACATTTGGCACCAAAAGGCCAATTTGAGAGGAGAGATGAGTACATGGGTACTAAACTATGAGATTTTGAGGGAGGAAGATAAAACAGAAATAAAGGAAAAACTAACTCTCGTCCCATTGCCTTTTTCTTTGTCCTTATTGTTCTTTTCATTACCTAGTTGTCTGTTTATTTTGATCATCTGTTACATGGTGTAACTTTTTAGAGAGGATACAATTCTGTAAATCGCAGGGATCATGAAAAAAAATCGTGGGGTCTGTGGTTGGCATACAAATGAAACTTTATCGTAATGTATAGACTGTGTTGGCAGAAGTTATCAAGGATTGAGTATCTGGTAGTATGGCTTTTTTCTCATTCTTGTGACTGAAGTTTGAGTACTTGCAGGCTTCCCTGCAGATCAGGGGATATATTCATATTTTATTAGTGATCTAGAAAGAGTAAATCGAGTTCATGAACAAATGCCTGTGGTTATAAGGAAACTCATTGATAGGCCTTGGCACCAAGAAAGATGGGCCCTGGTGGCTCAATAGCATTCTTTGAAGTTCTTAAGAAAAGGTCAAAATAAAAAGAGACGGGTGTTGATCCCTGGCATTAACACATGTCTTGCAGATACTGTAATATTCTTTCTTCTTCCATCCCAAGTCTAAAAGATAACAGTTAGCTTAGTGATGAGCTGTTAAACACAGAGAGAGCTAGTGATTTCTTTGCCATCAACACTTGTCCAAACAAAATAGCTGTGGAACTTTACAAAGCACATTTAAAGCAAACAGTATTTTTGAGGTGATGGCTTTCTAAGATGGGAGGCTCCTGTGAGCTTCTCTGGCTGCTGCCCTTCAGCCAGACGTGCTGGCTCCCAAACCTTTGTTCTCTTTAATAACCACTGGACACCCTCTGCTGCCAATGCAGAATTGTGCGGCTGCTGGCCCACTGCTGTGTTGCTTGATACCCCCAGGGAGTTCCACTGAATACATTCTTTAAACTCCTTCTGCTACTCCCACCCACTAGTTCTAGTGATTTTAACCCCTATCTCTGAACCCATCTACTTCGCTCTGTCTTTATCACTAATTCCTTAGTCCAAGATATTACATCTTTCCCAGACTGCATGAAGAGTCGGCCTCTGGTGGACTCTCACTGTTGGCACTCTGGCTCCTCTCTAGTCCAGGAAGTGCAGGCCCTGCCACCAGTGAACTTTGCAAATGGCAAAACGCAACATTTGATTCCCAAGTTTTAAAAAACTTCAGGGCTGGGCCGGAGATTTAGCTCAGTGGTTCCAGCGCCTGCCTTGCAAGCGCAAGGTCCCGAGTTCCATCCCCAGTACCAAAGAAAAAAAAAAACAACTTCAGGGTTGGGGATTTAGCTCAGTGGTACTGCCACCTGCCTCATAAGTGCTGGTCCCCAGTTTGATCCCTGGTATCAAAAAAACCACAAAAACCCAAAACTTCAAAGGCAGTTTCCCTGTTGCTCTTAAGATAAAGCCCTCTTAAGATACAGCCTCCAAGGTCTTGTCTGAACCAAGCTTTTTTGAAATTTGCAGTCTCTTTTATGTCTTTCATGATTACCATTGTATTCCCACTGTGTGGCACAAAGTAGACACTCTGAAATATTTATCGAGCTGAAACATGAATAATCTCTTGACCGTTTCTCAAACATCCACTTTCCTGCTCCATCTTCTAACTTTTTGCAATTCATTTTCTTTCTGGAACAGCCCCTCCCCAGCCTCTGCCTGCCAAAGGCTACCTCATTCTAGCTTCAGCTCACATGCCTCAGCCTACAAGATCCCTTCCTGCTTCAAGTACCCTCTCACCTTCCTAAACTCCCCCAGCCTTTGTTGTTCCTCTCTTTTTTCATGTATCACTTTCCACCAGTGGGACTGTTTACCAGGTGCCTCTCTCATTCCTTCTAGATCAGAAGCCCTCAGGGGACAGGCAGTCTGTCTCCCTCAGCTTTGTTTTTTTACCTAGAAATTGCAAACAAGGCCTGTAGCTGGAATAGCCCATATGTGTTCTATTTGGCAGCATTATCCCACACATTGCTGTTCTAAAACTTTGAACAGGTTTCAGACATTTTTTAAGGGGGTGATTTTACTTGAAAAATCCAACCTCTGTGCTGACAATTGGCCTGAGCCAAGGAGAAGCCACACCCTATCATCCAGGGTGTGCCTTCTCCAGTTTGCCACAGTTCCACACAGTCCCTGTTTTTTCTTGTGGCTGGCTGACTTTTTTTATGCTTCCTACTTGGCCACCTTGAAGGCATTTAAAAGGTTTTCAACCTGTAACCTACCTATCTGCTTATCCCAAAAGAACTCAGTATTTGTTGTTCACATAAATAAATAGGCAGAAATATACTGGGTTAGTTACTTCCCTGACTGGCTCCTTTATTCTCCTGAAAGATTAATTATTTTTGATAGACTAGCAGTTCCTTGGAAGAAGTAGGTGATGCTGTTTCCAGGCCTATTTATGCTTATGGAGAAGGGAAAAGTGTGTATTTTTTGTAAGACTAAGAATGGGATTCTCAAAGGACCTTCTCCAACTGTTTTTGGCAGAGCCAAAGGAAAATCTGTTTAAAGGGACACTGCAGAGAGGACGACCATGTATTTTAAAGCAAACAGGCAACTTAGCACTTTAAATTAATGGAAATGCAGAAGTCAGAGCTCGACCCTTATTTAGCCTTGTTGCCAGTTCTTCACTTTCTGCACAAGATTTTCTCTGGTCTGTGGCTTTCCAGCTGCCCGGGTGAGGAGAAGGAAAGATATAAGTTCAGTTTAAATTTTTTGCTTAAAAAAAAATCAGCAAAATTGCTGAATTCAAGAAACAACATCTTTCCCATCTCATGGAACACCCATTTTTAAGGGGAAATGCCTGACTTCAAGCTGTTAGTCTCCACAGTCTTAGGCTCCTTTGATTTGAGCCTCTTATTTGTTTTGAGTTGTTCCACTTCTGTTTGGATTTATTTTTTCAATGACTTTCCTGTTTTCTGATTTGCCTCTTCCTTTTTGGAACTCAGGGAATCACCCATGGAGTTCCGATCTCAAATTCAGGGAAGAGGATACTATCTTTTCCCTTCTTAGTTGCTGACTCTGTTTATTTTAGGGGTATTATAAAAGCTGAAGCATCAACAAAAGTGAACATGCTTTAGTTTCCCCTTTGTCAGCCCTTGCAGAGCCTAGACTTCTTGTGCAGTGGCACTAAGAGGAAAGTTGCTCCATCTCTCTTTCTCTGTTTTGGGCCCTGGAGTCCTCTCTTGATGAGCCCTCTTTGTGTTATATGGTGATCATCCTTTGTGATCCTTTCTTACTCTGACTGGTTTCTCACCAATTCTTCACCACAACTGTGTCTAAATGTGGAAGGTAAACTTCCAGGTATTTGAAGTTTACCTATTGGGGCTGAGAGCCCAGTGGTTAACAGAAAACATTCTGGAGCCAGACTGCCTGATTTTAATCTTATCGCTCCTGTAACCTTGCATGAGTGACTTCTCTATCCCTAAATTTCCCTATCTAAAAAAAAAGGTGATGATAATTTTATCAGAAACTTTTAAATTAACACATCACCTTCTCTTACTTGTCCTGTCTGTCTTTTTTTTTTTTTTTTTTTTTTTTAAGACAGAGTCTTGCTGTGTAGTTGAGACTGGCCTTTAACTCTGTGTAACCTATGCTGGCCTTGAATTCATGGCATTCCTGCCTCAGCCTTCTCTTATCTGTCTTACAGCCACCCTTCTAGTGACAGTTTGGAGCCTCTAACTTGCTCCATGAAAATGTGGCCTGATAGCTTGTAGCCTCCTGTACTTTACTGTGTGCCCTGTGCTTCTTAAGCCCTACTGGCCCCCACCCCAAACACCTGCTCCAGGGAGACATGACACAAAATGGTGTCACCACACCTATAATCTGGAAGCCAGGGGATTTCACAGTAGTCTGAGGAGAAAGCCTTTGGCCAGTGGGAGATGAAGCTGGAGGTTCTAAGCAGTCACTATACAGTCTCTTTGTAAATGAGCCTGAGCTTGAGCAAGTATTGGTCTTTGAACAAGGCGATAGCTAGGTTCTCTGCCTCATTCCTCCTGAGAAAAAGTAGTGTCCTATAAGACTTTATTTACTTCACTCTCTTCTTTATAGAAAACCTAAAGGCAATAATAGTACTTACCCTCTTAGAGTTGTGAGAATTAAATCCATGTAAAGCTCTTAGAAATGTGTCAAACATGTAGTATACCCTCCGTAAATGTTAGCTTTCGCAATCTGAGAAATCAGGACACGGGAAAAAGAAGATCATGGAGCTGTGCCTTAAAGTAGGGGAAAATGGAGCAATTAGAAAAGCAATTAAAATAAGGCATTCTCACTGACTTGACAGGGCCTTCTTCACAGTTATGTTATTGGTAAGCAAAATTTGTGGGGCTGGATGTCGAAAATGTGTGTGTGTGTGTGTGTTTGTATACATGTGCATACACAGAGCTCTCTTCCACTTAGGAGATTTCTGCTGTTCGTGTGTTTATTTTTGGATTGCTTTTTTTTTTTTTGGCAGTTTGTGTACATTTGGCCTAAAGAGCTGAGCATCTCACTCTTCCTAGCAAAAAATGAGCCAGCTAGGGCCAGCTGGTAGAAAGAGCTGTTCATATCTGGTTTCAGGTCCCACCTTACACCAAGCCTCACATGTCCCTGTGAGGATTTAGGGCTGTCTGTGATTCAGTGCCCCAAAGAGAATGCACCTGCTCAAAAGTGCAGGCTGAGAGGGGCTCACTTCCATGAAAAGTGGCTCTTTCTCCTCCTCCTCTCTCCCATCCTGTGCCTTGGTGTAACAAGGCTGATTTCATCTCAGAAGCAGCTGTCTTTGCTGCAGCTTAATAACTCTTAATTTCCTGGAGGGAGATGACACGTTATATCATGAAGAGTCATCTTAGCTGCATGGTCTGGAAATTTCCATTCATCTTTGTAATCTTTGAAATGTTTTTCTTTCTGGGAGACTCTGATTTTCCTTGTCTCTGACTCAGTTTTACTGCTCTCAGATGCATTCCTGGACCAAACATTATCATCCACTGTGAAAAATGTTCTCTCTGTTGTCTGGTTTATTCCTAATTATGCTCTGCACATGGATTTCCTTCCCAAATTACTAGAAGTTGTATTGAAGTAGTATTCTACACTGAAGTAAGGAAGGTTGTATGTATATTCAACTCCATTTTGTCTTGATACTTTTTAATCTTGTGCAGTTTAACTCGTGAAGGGTTTCCAGAAACGTTCATGTGTTTGAATTGTGGTATTATTCCTTTCTGCTTTCTCACATATAAAAGAACGTTTTTCTTCAAGCAGTTTGGAGTCCTGATTTAGTGTCTTCAATTTGCTATTTTAAGTTTAACTCATTTTTTCTTGATTCTGTTTAGCAGGTGATAAAGTAAAATTTGTGGTTTTGTTTGTATATGTAAGAACGTCTTCTGCACTTGAAGTGCATAGGATTGGGCAGAGTAAAATCACTATTTCATTAAAGTCAGACTTTCAGTGAGAAAATGGCGTAGCATAGGTCTCAAAAAAGAGTGTTAATTTTTTTTATTAAGCAGCAAATCTTCACAGTGGCTAATTTAAAAACTAGAAGAAAATTTATTGTATGACTTCTGAGTTAATTGTATAGGAGAATCAAAGCATCAGACTTTGCAAAGCAGTCTCAGGGGCCTGGCATCCTATTGCACTTTCCTAGGCCATTGGTTCTTCTCTTTGAGAAGATTGTCTCAGATCTTGCTTCCTACCTCCATGAGAAAATAGATGCAGTTGGAAGAAAACTTCCATGAGCTACCTCCACATTCACCCTGTGTCTGGATTTCCAGCATACCTCCTGGGCGGCAGGGAGCTGTCAGTCCCTTTCCTGCTACTCCAGAGCCATTGACTCTCTATTGTATCTGTAAGGACTCAACTCCAGTGTATTTCCCATCTTCCTTTTATATCACGAACTTTTCTTTCTCTGCTAAATCTTTCCTATCAACACATAAGCACACTATCATTTCTAGTCCTTTAACACCAGGAAAACAACTGCAAAGAACCTTTCCCAATCCTCCCTCTTCTTCTGAATAGTGTTTCATTTCTCTGTGTTCTTCTTTTCACTTCTCAAATAGCTGTCTGTGCTTGCTATTCCCAAAGTGTCTCTTCCATTCGTTCTTTCTTGAAGCTACGCAGGCCTTCCTACCCACCAAACACTTCATATCTGTGTTGCCCAGGACTTTGCATCACTAAATCAGTTTCAGCCTTCCCTTCCTTGGAAACTCTGAAGGATTTAACACAATTTCTCCCTGCGTTCATCTTGAAATATGTCCTCCATCTGCCGTTCCCCTGACTTCTTTCCTGCCTTCCTCTCTGCTCCTTCCCAGCCTTGTTTGCTGTGCCCCAGGATTTCGGCCTTTAACTCCCGAAGTCTGACATCTCTTTCTTCCATTCTTTCCTTTCTCAGTGAAATCTTCCTCCTGCTCTAACATTGCAGCTCCAGCCCCCACACTCCCTAGCATGGCTTAATTTTTTCCCCATAGTACATGTCATCATCAAAGGCACTATATATTTGGCAGTTTTGGTTACTTGTTGTTGTCTTGTCTCTAAACTGTAAGCTCTGTGAGATTGATGATTTCTTTCTGCTCTGCACTGTTTTATCTTTTTCACCTAAAAAGTGCTTTGCACATAGTAGGAGGCACTCAGGAATTAAAAAAAAAAAATGGATGAAAGAAAGAGTGGAAAGAACCCACAGAACTCAAGGGAGCTCCTTTGGAGCATGGCCTTTGCACCATTTTAGCTCTAACCACTTTTCGCCTTTGTGACTCCACTAGAGGTTACCATTTCTAGTACAGAGATTTGTAATGGCCTTTCTTGTGTAACCACCCCCTTGAATGGCGAGGTGGTAGTAGGGTACTCCAGTGACATTCTTTGGTAGGACCACATGCAGTGGGAGAAGGGCCTCCACCTGGAAATTTTCCAAAGACAAATTGGATGCCATTTCTCCAAGAATCCTGGGCAGGTAAAAATAACAGGTATTAATAAACTCTGCGTTTGCTGAACTGCAGTTCTTTGCCATAGAGAGTCCATCTTTTGTGTTAGAATCAGGCCATGGCATAAATATTAACAATAAGGGACCTTGTAAATGCATGACAACGCTATTATGCATCATTATTTGAAAGATAAGATCGTCATAATTAATACAATACAGCAAACATAGCATTCAGATACTTAATACCTGGTTATACAGTCTGGTTCCCTAGAATGTCTGATTCTGTTTTCACATGGGCTAGCACTTCCCAAAGCCCTAGCTTCCCTTCACTGAGTGTCTTTGGATAGGCCCTGGGCCCATGATCATCTTCCGTGATCTTCCCTGTGCTCTTCGGGGTTTCACCATCTGTTGAGAACTCTGCTCCCCAGTGTTATTGATAATCAAGCATCTTCTTGATAGAGGGAAGGTGCTAGCTTGATTCACCAAACCCTCCGAAGTGGGTACATTTAAATATGCTTCCTTAAGTCATTGGGAAATGGGAATTTCCCAAGTCTCTCTATCTAGTCACTCTCTCATCATGTGTCATGCCGTTTGGCTTCTTTAAAAACTACACTTCCCTTTTCATTAGAGCTGTCACATCAAGTGCTTCCATGCCACTTCCGTATGAGCTCCCCTTCCTAAATTGTTGCCTATCCACAGTTCCCCAACCCAAACCAGATGGTTAATGAAGCAAAGAACTCTGGCAAAAATGTAGATTATCCCTTCCCTGTCATGAAGTTAGTGTGCTGTGATTCTTGACATGAATAGGCACCTAAGAAATTATTTTAGTCATGGTTAAATCTGATCTTACTCAGTCAACTTAAGGCAAATTTTATGCAGATGTCTTGACACTTTCTGCCTCTTCAGATGCTCCCCTCAGCAGAACCCAACACTGGATTCCTAATAAACTAGTCTGTAAAGGATTCACAATAATGCCTCACTTTAAAGGAGAGACAAAAGTATATTGCCAACTACAGTACTGTGGGTAACAACAAGCCTGTTACAGATCAGATCCTGCTAGAGGGGCTCTCTCCCATCCCTTTGTGCCCTTTGGTGTTTGACAGTCTTGAAAACTGTGCTCTCCAGTGTTACTGATAATCACAAGCATCTGTAATAAAACTGGCTTGGGCAGAGCTGAACTGAGATAAAGAAATGGTATCACCCAGCTAGCATCATCATTCATTTCAACATTATTAATTTCGCGAACACCAGGTATGGCCAAGGCACTGACTTAGTTGGGTTGCTAATCATTTATTTGTGTTGCTGATAGCAGAGGGTAGCATTGGCCTAATAAGCAGGGGTTCTCATCCTGTGTTTTCACAGACTCATTTTATGTGCAGTCTTGAGCTAGTTTATCAGGCCTTTAGTTTTTTCACAAAATGAGAGTTTCTTTTTTTTAAGTTTGTACACACATACACATAATATGCAGTCAAGGAAAACAGAGTCTACAATGTAGCCACTGATACCCTAACTTGGGTTTTCATCTCTTGGCTTCTTTATTTTGGAATTTTTATGTAATAACCATGTGTGCTATCTAAAAAGTTACCGTATAATTATTTTTAATGAGAGAAGCAGACTCAGACTCTAAACCCCTCTTAACTTGAGAGACTTACACGGCTTTATGCAGCAGGCCAGGTTGGGACTGCACAGGACAGTCAATCCCTGGTTATTCTGAGATGGAATCCCTTTGTCTGCTTTCAAGTCTTTTGCCTGCTTCTCTACTCATTTGCATCTCTACTGGAGAGTGGGCAGCAGAGACAAGGACTACATTTTAGCAGTGCTGAAAATGGTAAACTTAATACCTTGAAAAAGTTTTCACGTTTAGTTTCTCTGTTCTTCATTTTATCTAGTATTACTAATGACTTCTAACGATACAATTTATTTTTCTGTCTTCCTCGGCCCTTAGTTAATTAAATGTAGACATCATTATTACTTAGAACTGGTTTAAAATAAAAGAAAAATAGTAACAGTGAAACTTCATTGGTTCTCGTTTCTGTTTCTGTAGTCTTTGTGTTTGTCCTACTTATAGGTCTGGTGAAGGCCCAGTTACTTTTTACCCATCCTAGACCCCTGGCTTTGCTTTTGCTCTGCTCAGCCTATCCTAGCTTGTCTGGTTTCCCATGCTTTTTCCATCTACCTCTCTGTCATATCTGGTAGACCTGAGGCTGGAACACTCTGCTGCTGGTTTTTGTATGACCCATAGGCTAAGAATGGTTTTTGCATTTTCACACAATTGAAAAAAATCAAGAGTAATATTTCAGGACACATGGAAATTATATGGAATTAAAATTTCAATGTTCAGAAAGTTTGATTTGAACAGACCCACACTTGTTTACTTAATTATCCAAGACAGTCTTTGAGCTATAATGGCAAGTTGAAAAATTGCAAGAGAAGCTATTAGGGCTTTCAAAGACTAATCATTTACTACCCACCCCTTTGAAGAGAAATCATCTGCCAAAACCCCTGACTCCTTTCTCATTGGATGCCTTAGCGCTAAAACCTGTTCAGCTGTGCTGAGTTAGTCAACAACTACTTCATCACATGGACATGCACGGTCTAGGCACAGATACCCAGAGGTGTGTCTTCCTTTTTAGGAGGCAGGAGCTCACAGCCCAGAGGAATGCATGGATAGGTATACAGGTAAACAGCAGTGCAGTGCTGGGTGCTGGTGCTTAGCATCGAGTCAGGGCTTGTGAACACTCCAAGGAGGACCCTGACTCTTCTTGGGAAGGCAGGAGGAGAGGTTGTCATTAGATAACGGACAGCAAAACCTGGATAGCCTAAAGCTGGACTCTTTTTTCCAAAGTTGATTACTTTTAATCATAATATTGAGATTATTTGTTACCTAGAACAAGAGCTGTCATAATTTTAACAACCGTGCACTTAACATTTCAAGTGTACTTTAAAATTATTGCTCTACTATAAGATCAACATTTTACAGAGCTTATGTATATTAACATACAACAATGATTTTAATTATCAAAATGCAAAGTTTTCTTTGAAGACTCACAATTGGCTGTCTATGAGCAATAGAATAAACTTATAGGTCAAAATTGCAATTTTTATTTGTTTTGAGTTCTTTTTAGAAAATATTTCTCAGTGCTTTTAACAAAGGCTGCACTACTGTACTAGGGATGTCTGGCTTTTGTATAGAAAAGAGATCATCGGAACTTCTGAATCATAGTGGGAGATGCGAAGGGCAGCAGGAATTTCTGCTTTTATAAGCTCCCAAGTGATTCCTGTTTACACTAAAGTCTGGCATAACTGCAGGTAGTATTGACCAAAAATGTATTTTAAAAGTTATTTTTGTCTTTACTTTTTAAAATTGTTTTTTCTTTTTTGTCATATTCTGTCTGTCCCTGAAGTAAGAAGTTTTTGAAAGTTCCTCAGCACAGTTTGAAGGGTTACTTCTGATTGCCCAAATCTTGTTCTTTCTTTCTCTTCTGTTTCTTTCTTTTGAAAAAAGAAACTAGAGTAAAATATATAAAAATAGAATATGTATGTAACTTTATGTATACATTTATACTTGGGTGTTATTTATGTAACAGTTAACATCATATTTGTTCTACTGCCTGATGCAAACATTGAAGTCATCTCTCATGGCCCCCCCATTCCCTTTGCCTTTCAGTGGAAAACATTAACATGAATTTTAGTGTGTATCCTTATGAATTATATTTTGATACTTTAAAACAGATTTATTTTTGGTGTGTCCAATTGGAGATGGGCATCTGGTATTTGTGTATGTGTGTGTTGTAATTTCCATAAATTGTATTGGAGTGTTCTCTGATTTTTCAGCTTGTGTTTTCACTCAATTTTATCCTTTTGCAATAAATGCTAGTCATTTGTTTAGATGCTGTATAAATATGCCAACATTTGTTATCCCTTTCTCCATTGATAGACACTTAGGGTTGTTTCATTTTTTACCATTATAAACAATACTGTAGTGAACATCTTCATGTAATCCTTCCAATGTGTATGGGTCTTGGTATGATGCATACCTAAGTATGGCATTTTTATGTATCACAGACATATAGTAATAAAAGAGAGAAGAAAATAAATTTCTCTTAATTAACGAAAAAAGAAATTACAAGGATATGGACTGCCTGTTTTTCTCAATGTTGCCAAATTATTCTCTGTGATGACGGAATCAGTATATAGGCCTGACATGGTTTTCGTTTTAGACCAATAGCTGAACATAGAGGCAGCATACTTTGGATAGTGTTGTGTCCCCAGAAGTGCTCTTAATGTCTTTGAGTGTGTGAAGTATGTAGGAATCTGTAAGTACCTTTCCACCTGAACTGGAAAGATGTGAGCAAGTTAGCCAGGCTATAGGAGTTGGAGTTGCAGTTGGTGGAATATGTTTCACACCAAGAATTGGAAGAGCTTAGCTGAAGGCCTAGAACAGTGGTTGCAAATCTATTACATGTGTGCTGCAGTGGGCTGTTTGTATCATTGAAAGTTCTAAAAGGTTCACCATCACTGGCCTAGAATATCAGGGAAGAAAAGGAACCAAAGGGATGAATCTCTATAGAATTCATAGGGCTGATAATTGAACCACCCAGAGAGATCTGACATTGAAATCCCCCAACACCTGGTCTTCTCCTTGTTCTTGCTGAGGCTTTAGCAGGTCCAATTTATTTTAAAATATCAAGGTTCATAAACCTCTGCCACAAGCCTCAATGAAATAGACCTAACTCTCCAAGGACCAAGCAGCAGCAGACATAATTTTTGAAGCTCTCACTTCAGATGATGGCGGCTCCTTGCTAAACAAGTCACTATGGTGATATAGCACCATTGTTTCTGGCTTACAAAGATAATAAGGCTCTGCCAGCATCTTTGTAGATGTCTTTGTAGAGGATCAGTCTGAAATTTATAAGTGGTGTGAGGAATTTCTAAAAACGAACTGTGCAAAGAAATCTCTTTCTGACTGTTGGTGTACATAGCCATCTGGACCACCTGATGGGGTGGAAGGTCAAGGAATGCTCACTGATTGTGTGGCCTCTCAGTAAAATGAGAAAGGGGGCTTTTGCTGTCATGCTGAGGTTCTTGCCTTCTGTAAGAAGCTATACAAGCTGAGCTTATCTCCTCTCACCCAGCCCTGGTTTCCAGGAATGTCCTCAAGGCCCTGATGGCCTCTCACCTCTGCTACCTGCCTGTAAAGATCACACAGTCTCTGTAGGCTTTCTCTTGCTTAACCACCAGTGGAATGAATCAATAGACCACCATATTGTACTACCTCCTGTGACTGGACAGGAAGATGGAAGGAAGGAAGAATACCAGAAAGATAGCTAATGAAGAGAAAAAGGAATGTCTGAACAAAAGTTAGTGTTACTCAGACAATTATGTTATTAGAACTCAAAAAAATAAGTTGGTGCTAGGTGTGTAGCTCCATGGTAGAGTACTTGCCTGGTGTGCACAAAGTCCTGGGTTCAGTCTTTAGGATTGCCAAAAGAAGGGAATGGGGAGGAGGAGGAAGGGACGAAGGGAAGAAGGAGAAAGAGAAGAAGTTGTGTGGTTCCAGGTGAAGTAAATCTGGATATCAAGGTGATGTGTTAGCAGGGCTGGGTCTAGGTTGATGCAAGAGTGATACTTGGGTGTAGACTTTAAGGAGGTGATAACCTGCAACAAGCCTGACAGCAAGAGTTTTCCCAAGGCTTGCACCCAGGCTTATCTCTTGCCTCATCCTAGTCCATGCTCAGACTCTACTTCAGTTCTCATTTGGGGTCTTTGGGTCAGTATTCAGACCTCAGTTCTTCCTCTCATTCCCTCACCTATGGACAGTGATAGTGCTAGGGCATGGATTTCCTGAGTCTGTCTTTAGTTTGCTATTTCAGACCACATGTGGAATTGTATAGCAGTCACTCAGGTTAAAAGAGTTTCAGATATAGAATTTTGATTTAGAGAGGACTCTTAAGGAACGTATCTGTTGCTGAATAGTATGGATAATTGGAAATTGTCCCCTCCACTCCATTAACATCAATAAGTGAAAGTTGGCTCTGTCTATGACTGTGGAAAAATAGGAACAGGTGGGTTTGATTTGCTTAGGAACTGGAAAAGCAACTTTAGAGACTTTCTTAGCATCTGCACTCTGAGTTCTTAAGTGGTTTGTTGATGGCTGACTGGTGAACCAGGTGGTTGTGGAGGAGGCAGTAAACTCCCATGGCATTTTTGTCTCAAGGAACCAGTCTTACAATCCACAAACATGATCTCCTGACCATGCTCTGCAAGTGCAGAGGCCAAAGATAATTTCAAGCTGAACGGGGCAAAAATAATATGGAAAAGGTGTAGGGATTATCAATTTATTATCACAGGTTAATTTCTCCTTTGGTTATACATAACCAGTCCACAGAAGGTCTTTCCCTCCTTTCTTTAACTTATACTCCTTTGTGCATATCGCTAATCTGAAAAATCCTAAATCCAAAATGTGAGAAAATCCAAGATTTTTTGAGTGCCAACATGATGTCATAAGTGGCAGTTTCACACCTGACTTCATGTTATAGTCAAAATGCAAGTAGGATAAAAATATTGCTTAAACTTATGTTCAGGCTCTTTGTACATGAAAAATGAATTTCATGTGTAGTCTACGTTCCCATCCCTAAAATAACTCATTATGTATATGTAAATACTTTAAAAATATGAAAAAAACAAAGCTGAAACATTTCTTATCCCAAGCACTTCAGATAAAGAATACTCAACCTGTACAAAGAATCACACCTGAGTGGAAAGTCAGTTTGGAAAGAGTAAAGGGACAGGAAGACACAATTCTATCTACTTGGTCAACAGAATAAGTTAGATAGAATAAACCTTGGGAAATTTGGATCTCCATCTTTATCTACCATGAATACAATGGACCCTCAACTTACCAACTGAACTCATTCACGAGTGTAACTCAGGTTGGTCAGTGAAGGCTCAGGCTCCTCTACACAGCCTTCAAAGTCTCCTGTGTACAGGCAGATGTCAGTGTCCTTAGAGAGACATTGGGCCAGGATTTCTCAGTTAACCCCACATAGGAAAGGATGTTGTAATGTTCCTTCCAGGACTCTTTAAGGGTTAAATCTTTATCTGAGACCATCTGGAATCACAAGTGGCCAGCATTCAGATTGTAACTCAAGACTTTGGTCATAAGTTAAAACTAAAATTCCAGTCATAACCCAAGTTGTTCGAATGTCAGGCTGGTCATAACTTCAAGGTTCACTGTAAGCACTTTCTCCTTAACAGACTGCTAGAGCAGAGACCACCCCATTTTTCCACTTCTCTGTTTTTATCCACCCCAAGTCTTACACTCCTTTGCTTACAGCTTTCACTTTGGCCTTTGCTGCAAGGCTAATTCTGGTCTTCACCATTAGCAAAGGAGACAAGCAGACATAGAGATCACCCAGGAAGCGCCACTTGCCATTTTAGAGCTAAGTGCTGTGCAGCTAATTTGATTATCACATTTAACTGAAAACACCTGCAGCATCTACCAGCCGGCCTGGTATTTTCAGCCCCATACAGACCCTCCTCAACTGTCAGACTCAATTAAATGTGTTTTAAAACATAAATGCCATTTCAAGCCTCAGAACAAGTATTTGCATTGTCTCTGTGGCTCCTTGGGACAGAGCTGGGATGCACAGAGAACCTGTTTTTCCTTTGGACTCATTTCCCTGCAGCTTTAGCATGGTAGTGTTTATAGAAATTCATTAGTGATACAGTGGCCTCGTGAAAGTGAGCTTGTTTGGCTCAAGCTTTGCAAGTTCCGAAGGCAATCTGGAGATCAGAGGAAAAGGAAGCATTCTTCTTGTGCTCAGACCCTGGCCTCTGGTTGCCTCGGGTGGTCTTCTCCCCCTTCAGAAGACCAAGGGAGCTCTCGCAGAGCTCCAGAACATATGGATGGGGAGAATCTAATGTGGAATCTTAGGATTATGACCTGGTTGTGGATAATGATGGGCTTTGAACTACTCAAACAGTTCAAATGTCCTTGTCATTCTTTTGCCTGTAAGATGGGAATTGGCATGGTCTTTGTAGAAATGCTAGAATCATTTTACGTTCTCATCCTTCAAACATTGGGATGTCTAGTATAAACCAGGTACTATTTGAGGCATGCAGATACAGCAAGGACAAGACAAAGTCCCTGCTGTTCTGGACCTTGCATTTTAATTGAAAAAGGGATAATTCACAAATATTTATCGAGTACCTGCTTTGCATTCATGACTTGTGAATACAGTGGTGATTTTTAATTTTATGGCATAAAATATAGACTAAATATATTTGAGGGGCTTTTTTGTTGTTTTGGGGTTTTTTTGGTACAGGGCATCAAACTTACAACCCTGCACTTGTGAGGCAGGTGCAGTGCGACTGAGCTAAATCCCTGGCCTAAATAAATTAAAAAGATAATTGATAATTTCAGGGAATGTTAAATGCTTTGGATTAGAATGTTGAGAGTAGGCAAGGAGCTGTATTAGATCAGGTGATCAGGGACACAGTCTCTCTGAGAAGGTTACATTTAAGACGCTGCTTGAATAAAGTGAGAAAGCAAAGCATTTAATGAAAGAGTCTCACAGGAAGAGGTAACTGTAAGTACAACGGCCTGAGAAAGGAACCTGCCTAGTGTGAAAAAATGCTTGGTTTATTAAGGAACAATCAGGAGGACAGTATGTACACACTGAGTTTTAGAGAGCTAAGCAGGAGCCAAACCAGGTGGGGTATTGGGGGCCCACAGAAAAAAGTTTGAATTCCATTATAATTATAATGGAAAACCACTGGAGGGTGCAGGGAAGAGTGACTTGGTTTTATTGTTTCTTTTCCCAAATCCTCTGTTGCTCTCTGCTGAATGAACCAAGTGGGAGCAAGAGCAAAGTTGGGAAGACCACTTGGGAGGCTGTTGTCATGTACAGATGGTAGACACTGGGGATCTGGACTAAGATGGTGAAATGCTGAGAAGTGGCCAAAATTGGGATATATTTTTGGAGACAGGGCCAACGGATTAACTGATGGGCTGGATATGTCACGTGGGAAGAATCAAGGATGACTCCTGGGTTTGGGGCTCAGTTTGCCAAAGGGGAAAGAGAGAGGTCTTGTTTTATCTGGATGATGGGTCAGGGATGAAGATACCAACAGTTCAATTATGAGTTCTCAGCATAGTGATGATTTTTCTTTTCTCTTTGTCAGCTGTGAGATTGAAGGACAGGGCTCACCTACAGTGTGTCTCTGAATAGAGGAAAAGAGGTCCAAGAACGGAGTCCTTGGCCATGGCAACATTTAGAAGTAGGCAGAGGATGCTTAAAAATGAAGATTGGAGGGAGCCACCAATGATCAGAACAGAAGTTCTGGAGTATGTCTGAGTTGGGACTCACAATTTAGAGAACAAACAAAAGTGGAACTTTGGGAGACTAAACCTGCTGCTTGGGGAATAGAGTTGGCTTATGTAAGGTAATGACTTCTGTTTTCCATTGATGTGTTTGGTAATGGCACAGTGTTTAAGAGTGGAAGACCTGGAGTCGGGCAAACCTGAGTTCAAAGTCCACTTCTTTCATTTACCAGCTGGGGACCTACTGTAAATTATGTGCCTTCTGAGCCTGTGTCCACATTTATAAAATGGGAAGAATAATAATACCTACATCAAAGTCATATTGTGAAGATGAAGTGAGTTGATGCATGTGAAGTGCATGTCTAGTGTCTAACATGGAATAAGGGCTCAAAAATGGAGGCTTTACCTCATGAATGTGTTTTGTTTGTTTTGTTTCGTTTTGTTTTGCTGGGGATGTTGGATACTTTTTTGGAGTATTGTACTTTCTACTTTGCATTTTGGGGTCTTTCTCTGCTACTTCTGTTGGTATCTGTTGCTGGCTATCAGTTTGGTGTTAGTGCTCCAATTGCTCCACCCTTGATACTTGCTCCAATCAAGAAGATGATAATCATGCTACCCCAGAAGTGTGAGAAGAAATCTTTCAGGGTGTTCTGTCTGTATCGTTATAGGAATATGGAGTTGTGGTTATTACTCCCATGCAGAGAGAAAAGTTCTCGTAACAATTTGTCAATGCTTAAAAGTCATTAGACATAATAATTTATGTCTAACAATTTTGGAGGAATACAAAGAATTGAATAATAAAATCACTTTGCTTTTTTTTTTTTTTTCCCGGTATGGGGATCTAACTCAAGACCTTGCACTTGTGAGGCAGGTGGTGGCACCACTGAGCTAATTCCTGGCCCTCACTTTGCATTTATTGACAACCTAATATATGTCAGGTGCTTTAGACGCCCAATATCCTTAATCATTGCAAAAACTCCCCCAAACAGATATTGAGATTGTTGATGTGTAGAGAACATTGAGATTCACAGCATTGTGTAACTTGCCCAAAGTCACACTGCTATCAAGTTTCAAAGTCAGAATTTGTACCTGTGTCCTGGGCGGGGGGAGCTGGGAATCAAACTCAAGACGTTGTGTGTGCTGAACATGCATTTTACTACTGAGGTACACCTCTAATCCCTGTATGCATGTTCTTAGCTGAGTCTTGAACCTGTTTGTTTTTTTTTTCTCACTGTACTCTAGTCACACATCAGCATAATTATAGATCTAAAACCAAAATGATGGGAGCTGGTGGATAACTAACTTTAAGCAGACCTCACCCTCTAAAGTGTTCCATTTCCCTTTACATTTAATAAAACAAAATATTCTATTTTGAATCACAAAAGCCTAAGTGATGTTTTTCCCATAATGGCTGTTAAAATGACTTTTTAACCTAACTTTTTAAGTTTTTGAGTATAAAAATAAGGAAAATGTTGATATGTCCTGCGTATTTGGGTATTGATGTTGAAATATTTTATCGTTTCCCTTAAGACAGAAGGTCATCACTGTTGAGGACATACTTTATTGACCACACCAATAAGATACTGTTTCTAAGAATCTCAACAAAGTGCTTCTGATGGTTAAAGGCAGCCTTGAGGACTTTGAGAAGCCAAAGGTAGAATTTTTTTTCTTTCCTTTTTTTTCTCTTTCCCTTCAGAGGCTGTTTCCTAGGTATGGTCTAGTTTACATTACTAGTGATCTAAGTCATGGCCAATAGCCACCTTTCTAAAGACGCTGGTTTATTATTTAGGGGTAGTTCTCAAATTCTAGGAGACAGGGATTTAGCTCAGTGGTTCCGGTGCCTCCCTTGCAAGTGCAAGGTTCTGAGTTTGATCCCAGGTACCGAAAAAAAAAATTCTGGCCTCATTTCTGCCCTAAGTGTACACCCCAGTAACTGGTCCAATGATCAATTACTCAAATTTATTTTTGTCTCCCTCTCTCCTCTTCTCTCCACTCTGAGGTCCCTTGTGAGCGGGGAAATCAAGCCTTTCTTGTCTGCATACCCTCGGTAGCTATTTTGGTCAAATTGTAGGTGCACAAGAAATAGCTTTGAGTTGAGAAGAATTCCCCATTATATTATCTTCTTCACTCTAATCCAGTATATCTTTTATTCACCTTATGTCTTGACACTTACCTCTCTGATAAGAAAGCCTTAAGATACTTCATATGCAGAGGACCAGTTTTAAGTCATTACATATGATAAAATTAAGGTATGATTTTTACAGCAAATAATGTTCTTCAAGATAAGGGGATGAGGTCCTTTAGCTCTTTCTGTCTCTGCTTTATTAAAACTAGATAGTATCCAGCTGTCCATCTCACTGACCTTTATATCATGTAGCCAACCCAGCCCATGCAGATGAATTCAAAGTATAGTCAAACCATAACTGAGTGGGAATTTAACAGCCTGAAAAAGACTCTGCTATTAATAACCTGTAGGGAATAAATTAATTTTCAGGGAAATTTAGGATCATCACCATGGTCACAATATTCACTATCATTAAAACTTAATTCCAATTTTAAAAATTAAAAGATAAGCTTTTTTATCATATGCCATTAAAATAGAAAAAGAAAAAAAAAATGAGAACAAGATAGATGTGGCTGTCTATGCCCAGCCATGAGCTCTGGATTCTCAACCTGCACTGATTGATTTGTGACGGCTCACAGAAATGCATTTGGAATGCATGGAAAAGCTGCTCACTTCTTTTTTATTCCCTTGAAAAGAATGCATGGAGCATTTGTGGAAAAATTGGCAAGAGAGCGCGGGAAGGTTTATGGGCTGTTTTCACAGATTTGTAGGGGCGTGTGTTTAACCCAAAAGGCAGACCTAGCCTTTTCTTTGCCCTAAAGCTGAAGTCTGTCCTCTCCAGTGTGACACACAGAGGGATACTGTCATTTGGTCACTGCTTCCTCTCAGCCTTGCTTTCTCCACTCAGTCTACAAAACCTGCTACTCTGGGAATAACCAGCTGCTTGCAGTGCCTCTAGCCCCTACCTTGGCTTATGCAAATATCTCCACCAGCACTGCTGTCTGCCTAGGTAGAATTTGCTGTTCCCCACCTTGTACACTGGTGCATACTGTGGTCATAGCCTCTGAAATACTTGATTTACTTGTTTTCCTTCTTCTGTGTTATAGGACAAGTTTCTTGATGCCAGGGCCAGTATCAAGCATATCATTTATCCCACATCCCTTGGCCTGGCTTACTGTAGGTGCTTCACAGAACATCCTCTGGTGGTGGAGACACATTGTGTAGTCACAGAGTAATTACCATGGTAGCAGAGCACCAGGTCCCTAATTTGAGGGCAAGGGAGGCAATCTGAGGCATTAGTTGAATAAAGAGGAGGACAAAGGAAATAAAGGCTTCTAGATAATGGCATGTGTGAAGGTGAGCAATATGTTCGAAATACAGTGGAGAGGCCAAGGTGAAGATTAACTTAGGAGAACTAAGCAGAAGCAATAATCTAACTGCATATAATGAAAATTTTTAAGTGTAATCTGTCTCAGTTTTATAACCAGACAGACAACACTGAAAGAGAGATCCTAGGATTTGGTGGCAGCAAATGTAGAGTGCTCCAAAGTTGAACTCATTTGTTCAGCTAAACCAATTGTTTATCCCCTTTGGCTGGATTTGAGCCAGTGCCAAAACTTAGCTGAGGATTCTCAGCCCTGAAGTGGCTTGTGGTTCATGGAATGGAGCAGGCCTCCTTAATCAAATAAATGCCCTGAATTTCAACTCATTGGTAATCATCTTACTTTTCTTTAATGGTTTATTTCAAAATTTGAATAATTTTGCCTGCAGTTTTCCCTCTTCTGTGAGAAAATGAAAAATCTACTAAGGCTGATAAATTGCTAATCAGTGATTTTTCAAAAGAAACAGGACAGAACTCTTGTTGTCATCCTAGTTTTAGATTGTCAAAGCTGGCCATTTGGGATTCCATACGTTGGCTGCTAATACTGTCTACAACCTGTAAGACCAAGAAGTTGATTGTGTTTTTGTTGGAAAAATGTTTTTCTTTCTAGAGTATCTGGAAAAAGAATGGTAAAGCTGAATATAGCCATTCAGAGAACTTTTAGAAAACTGCTTACCAGTCTCTAGCATTGCTAAAATGTTACAAACTCATTGTTATTCATTTATCTAGAATTTTGGTTATGGGGGAAATCAACTTGGGTCTTCATATTTATTTTTAGTCTGTCATATAAGAAATTTCAGCCAGCACACTTAGGTCCTTGAAGTAATAAAAAAGCAAGAAAGTACCTCTAAAATCAGATCGTACCTCTGAGTTCCCCTCACATTGGACATATTAATCTTGAGAGTGAAGCACTTTCTGCTATGAGATGTATTAGAGATTGAGCCAATCTTCCTATATTAATGAAGATATTTCTACCCTTCCTAGCACTTGTGGCTGCTATTAGATGCTTCATGTATACATTTTCTTGTCCAGCTTAAGACCACACCATGATTCGTCCCTCTCCCTGGGGTGTCTTCTTACCACTAAACTCATGCTAGTCCACATAGGGGGCACTGCTGGGCACCGCTGCCTCTCTCCATGCTTGGGCATCCATGAATGCCTGGAGCCATATGAAAGTTTTGGATCTCACATCCTGTCTCTCTTGCTCAAGTGTTTTTTTTTTTGAGATTGTCTATTTAGTGCAGTTGCCTCAATGCAATCTGCTGAGTTTTACAAGCTTGCTGAGTCATTTTCCCACAAGTTTTCCAACCACTAAATAAAGCGGTCACCAGGGTCATTGCCATTGTGACCCATGTTTTTTATCAGCAGCCTCAAATACACAATGTTTTAAGATATATGCAGTATCCAGATTATATGCAGTCACTACCACTTTAGTGTTTAGACCTCCCTAGCAGGGCCTTCTGAGGCATTGTAGCTTTAATATGATTTTTTACACATATTTAAATTAAGATGTTGTAAGCCTGCCTTGTTATTTCACATTGAGAGGAACCAGAGCTATTGCCACCTGTGCTATAAGACATTGGTTCTTTGGTTGGAATTAAAGAAATCTGCCCTTCAGCAACTACAAAAGGATGAGTGTCTGACTGTTGTGTTTGTTTTGAAAGCAGTTAGTGCCTGGAAGGCCTATCTGGTAGAGTTCAGGGGACTAGAGTCCCTCCTAACCTTTCTGGTTACTTATGACCAAATTTAGTATATGCCAAACCCTAGCATCTCTGGCAGTGTGCTCTACAAACGCTCTCCATTCCAGCCAAAGTTACCTCCCTCAGTTCCTCAGACATGCCCACCTCTGTCTGCCTGCAAGGCTTTTATCTCTTATCTGGGCCAGAAGATTCCTCCTCCACTTAATTAACCCGTATGGCTCTTTAGAACAGTGAGAGCTTCTCATCACAGATCACACAGGAAGCTTGTTAAAAATGCAGATTCTTCAATAGGTCTGGAAGAGCCCTGACATCTGGCTTTTTTTAAATCAAGCTTTCAGTAAAGCTGAAACTACTAGTCCTTAAGGAATCTTTCTCTTATTCTCAGTTAAGTCAGCGTCCCCTATTTCTGTGCCCCTGACACTGAATACAGTACCTTTCCTTCCTAGAACACTCTTTACAACCATGTATTTTCCTTTATTTGTATCCTTTGTGTCATTTTCTGATTTATATTTATCTTTCCACTAAGTTGTAAGCCCCACCATCACTTAAGAAGGGTCACCTGTGATTTGACCTCACCCTTTGTTCCCAGGACTTGGCACAGTATGGCGTACAGGGTTGTAATACGTACATTTTTTTTCCTTAAATTCTTTTATTGGTACATTTTAGGTGTACAATACGTTTACATTTATCATTGGGTGCTTGTACCTGTACATGATGTATCTTGGTTCTTATTTTTT
>NW_004624774.1:2309494-2322441 GCF_000247695.1 Heterocephalus glaber
TGTAAATAGGGAAGGGTGGAGGGGTGAAGGGAGGGCTAGGAATGGGGAAAAAATAAGAACCAAGATGCATCATGTAAAGGTACAAGTTTCCAATGAGAAATGTAATTGTGTTGCATACCTGCAATGTACCAATAAAGAATTTAACCACAACAAAAAGAATAAATAAATAAAATAAATAAATAAAATGGAGTACTAGAGACATTTTAGTTAAATGGATGCACATTGAGGCCACGCTCTTAAATGAAAAATATATAGGACACACATTTTAAATACCTAATTGTTTCTCTTTTGTGAGAAACTGAAAGTGTAAATGAGGACCAAAATATATAATAGATAATGTGAAATAGGAAGAAGAGTTCCAAAGGAAACGGCGAGTCAGGGATAGGGGAAAAGAAAGAAAGGAAAGAAACAATATGAGAAAAGAAGAAAAATGCAAAGTTTTTTTTTTTTGTAAATAGGAAGGGGTAGAAGAAGGGTGGGAGGGAGGGATGGGGAAAGGGGAAGAAAACAAGAACCAAGATATAACCATGTACAGGTATAAATTCCCATTGATGAATGTGGTCATATTGTATACCTAAACTGTACCATTAAACTTAATAAATACAAAAATACAGAAATTAATAGGAAACCTTAATGATACATGAGGATTCCAGTAGAAATCTAAAGCTGGTTCAAAAGAGGATAGCAGAAACTTGTTTATATGTAGTCAATGAAAGAAAAAATGCTGAAATAAGATTTCTAAGTTAGATTCAGAATTGGGTGCTATTATACAGGGCAATAAAACCTTAACTTTTGAGATTATTTTTTTTCTTGTTCAACAAAAATTATTTGCATCTCTACCAGACAAATCATTTACAAACTTAGCAATTTTAATTTAAGTTAAAATCTATCTTTATGGAGTCTTCATCCTTATCAGTAATAAATAGTATAAGTCAGGCAAAACTTACATGGCCTGAGAAAATCATATCCTTAGAAAATAAGGACCTGAGTGATAATGTACCTTTCCTGGGCAGACTGGGGGCAAGGGTAGAGCAACATAAAATTGCCCGTGTTGGTTAACATGGGTTCTCAAACCATGTAGGAATGGAAATGAAACCTAGGGACAACTTGAAGCTAGAAGCAATTAGAACTGAGACCCCCACTGTAATCAGCTATCCTTGACTGGCACTACCATCATTGAAAGGATGTACTAAGTAAAAACTACTTTTCAGCACAGGACTACAATAGGAAATTCTACCTCAGCCTGAGACCTATAAAGAAATTGGTGATGACATTCAGGTTTATTCTACTAGTATCACTCAGCAATACCCTTCAAAAACTAGCTGAAGAATATGCATTCAACTTATGTACAATGGGAATTTCATAACTAAAGGACCCCTGCAGATACATGCAGCCTTTTAAACATACAAAGAAATAGTCCATCAGCTACAGTCTGTGAAAGCAATGTGCAGTAATGTCAAGACCCAGAAACTTCAAATAATAAAGCAATAATTAAAAATTCCATACAGACCATAAAATAATTAATGTTTAAAACAATAAAAAATGTACTGAAGGGAGGGAGGGGAGGAGGGAGGTTGAGGGAAAGAGAAACGGAGAGAAAGGAGGACCCAGGGAAAAGAAGACACCCTCCCAGGTCACACCCCCAGTAACCCACCTTTTCCTGGAATACCTCACCCCAGAACACATGAGACTTTGAGGGAGCATTTTCTGTGTAAACTGTAACACACACTATAATAAAATACCAGATATAGGCTACTTATAAAGAATACCAAACTTATTTAGTTCACAGATTTGGAGGTTCATAGTGCAAGATCAGGCAGCACCATTGGTTTGAGCTCTGGGACGTCATGGCCGGACCGTTTGTAGGTGTGAGCCATCATATTTCAAACAGGAAGGGAGAAAGTGACAGTGCAGTCTCCATAGTTCCTTCTTAGAGCATATCTGTAATGAACTATGGACCTCCCACTAGGCCCACCTCTTAAAGATTCTACAGCACTTTACAGTAACCCTATTCCTGAGGACCAAGCCTTTAATTATGATGTACCCTTGGGGAGCACAAATTATATTCAAATGATAGCAGTAATATTTGAAGAATAATGGCTGAGAATGTTCTAAAATTGAGAAGGATCCAGTAGCTATAGTCCTTTCCAAAAAAGAGAAATGAAGGTCATTCAGCCCAAATATATACCCTA
Organism: Heterocephalus glaber; assembly: GCF_000247695.1. The sequence goes on from NW_004624774.1 coordinate 2,311,687, forward strand.
CAGATACTACAGGACACACACCATGGGAAAGTCCATAAAGAACAACTTTTAAACAATAACCACACAACCAGGCCCCACAATGTGTTGGAAGGTAGTGAGTGAACTTCCTATCACTAGCCTTGTCCTCACCCTCAATTCCTGGTCACACTAGCATGTTGAATGACATGACTTTCTTCTGTGTGACCTCCATTGTGAATCAGTTTGAGACTGATGTCTGTTAGGTGTGGGGCATTTACAGTTGGACATCATTTCCTGCACTTATTTTTACCTTTAACTTTAGACTTAATCACCTCAGTGGTCCAAGTTTGAGGAGTTAGCCTTCTTTCTTCCTGTTTTAGGTGTGGGTCATAGTACCAGAATAGTTCCTGCTTGGCAGTCCCCTTAGGGATTCTACTGGCTTCGTGGGCAGGAAATGAAATGTCTACAACTTTGGCATAGACTTGATTTTCCTAAGCCATTCTTTTGCCTCCCCTTTCATTGTGTAAATGGATACATGTGTGTCCATTTTCTGGACTTAAATAAAGATCTGAAGCCATCTCACTTTGGAAACATCCCTGGGACTGAATCATTTGCCAGGATACCTCACTCGTGCACTCTCAGAACAGTGATGAGGGAATGGGAATGAGAGCTGGCAGGAAGGATGTGGGTTTTTAGAGCTAAGAACAATACAGGAAAATGCTCTACCCTGCTATATCATTTTTCATTTTTTTCCCATTATTTTTGCTCCATGTTTGCTACTACCAACAGTATAGACCAACAGTTGTCTTAGAGTTGTGATTTAATACACCTCCCTTCCATTTCTCATCAGGGAAGGGCTCCCTAAATATATCTTTTCTGGGTCTTCAGAGAAGCCTTTTTTGGTTCCCATTAACAAGAGTGGATTGCTTTCCCGGCCTTTTGAGGGGCTCTTCCTCATCAGGTGTCATCATTACTGACTTTTCCTTCTCTTCTCCTCAGCATCTGACTAGACAGTGCTTTGATGTTTGTCCGATCAAATGTTCCTCAGAGAATGTCTTTTCATTCGCTTTTTAAAAAAAATTTTCCTGACCTAAACACACACACTGTTGCTGTGAACAGTTGTTTTCTACCCCTGTCTGGAAACTAGATTATTAATTTTTTGTCACTGCTTAATAGAAATGCCCACATTTCAGTTTCTGCTGCATGTTCTACCCAGAATTTACTGGACAAGGCAAGGAGAGAAGCTGATGGGGGAGTTAGTCACGCAACATAAAAGCTTTTTCTTTTCGTAATGGTTTGGAGTGTGTGTGCCCTTCCTAAGAGGAGGAAAAGCAGCTGCCATGGCAACAGGTTCTAGTTTCCCAGGGCACTATGGTGGCGTTGGTCTTCCTGGAGTGTGGCAAGTGTGGAACAATAACTAGGAGCAGCAGTGCCCTCAGCACACTTTCTCATAGCGATTACTGACATTTCCCTGTTGGGGCTGGATGATATATATGGATGGTAGGCTTGGTGGCTTTGTTTCTGAGTGGTATAGAGAGAGCTGCAAGACAGCCAACATCACAAGAAAGGCTTTACAAAGGGCCTTCTCTGTGTTAAAAGAGAACCTGTCTAGTAAGGCTGCTCTGTTTCAGCCTTTGTATAAGCTACCAGTCCAGCATCTCCTTCCGCTTCCTGCCTCTCAGGATTGGGGCTTCCTCCTGGCAAACCTATCTGCCCCATTGGGAGTTACAAAAATATTAATGTACCTTGGCAAATCTGCCGCCTTCTGCCCCTTTCAGGGGTTTACCTTCACCAAAGACCTGAGTGTTGGCCCCCAGGCATGCAGAACATGATTGCTGTTCCTAACTTTTTCCTAGAGCAGGTTCTTACTAATCACTGACTTTCTATCAGACCCAGGCTGGCTGCATGATTTCCAGCCCCCTGATTACATGCCTGTGCCTGTTGTGTTGCCCATCCTGGCTCCAGGGAGACAGAGACTCTCACTGCTCAACTCACAGGTTCCCTGAGCAGGAAACTCGATTTCTTTTTCAGTCCTCTTCACTCAAGGCCTGCTCTGTTATAGTCACCCATCCTGTGGTCACCCATCCACCTCTTCAAGGCTTCTGTTTAAACTGCTTCTCCCCCTGCTCCTCCTCCTCATCATCCAGCTTTGTACAGCATTTCGTAGTTTTCAGAACTCTCTTCACCTCCTTTCCTCCCCTTATCCTTAAAATATCCTGGTGTCCCTGGGAAGCAGACCAAGGAGGAGATAGATGTAAGGACACTCTTGTGGCCTCTGAGGCAGTTACAAGCTTTTAAGTAGTGCCTCCATGTGTGCAGCACTCACTAGAGCCTGGTGGAATACAGTAACACAGTAAATCATGCTCATGTTCATGTCCCTCAAGTCCTTTGACTGTCAGCTTGGAAATACACCTAGTAAATGCTTCTCCAGCCTCTGTTCTGCCAGCGTGGGCCTACCTTGATGAGCAAGGTAGACAGGGTCCTTATCATCATGGTACTCACAAACCGGTGGATGGAGAGATACTCTGCATTTTCCTTGGCCCACTTTATCTGTGTCTAAATAGATCCCAGTGTAATATGGAGGCAGGGTAATTTGCCTTTGCCTAGCTTCATAGAGATCTCATATTAAAATTTTAGTAGTTTTTTCTTCTTTATTAAATTTATGAGGGCCGGGGATTTAACTCAGTGGTTTCACCACCTGCCTCGCAAGTGCAAGGTCCCAAGTTTGATCCCTGGTACCAAAAAAAAATTATGAAATATGTGTAGATTATAATTACAGAAATACTTTAGCAGTTGTAGAGCTCTGATTTTGAAAATGTAGAAAAAAGGTACCATCCTTGCCTGCTATGTCATATTATTTACCTGTTACTTTAGTCATTTGTTAAGAGATTAATTGCTGTTTCTGGACCCTTAAAGTTGTTGGATCAATATATATTTGGAAAAAGTTCAATATCATTGCTAATAAAATAAATGCAACTGAAAATCAGATAGGCAGAATGTTGTGTGCTCTTCATAAAACCTTTGAAAATGAATTTGCCTTATTTTGGTGCAAGAAAAATAAAAGACCCAGAGAAACAGGCGCATTAAAAATTCTAGGTGAGGGCCGGGGATTTAGCTCAGTTGGTTCCACTGCCTGCCTCACAAGTGCAAGGTCCGGAGTTCGATCTCTGGTACCAAAAAAAAATTCTAGGTGAGAATGTAAATCAGTACTGATTTCCTGGGTGACATTTGGTAATATGTATTAATAATATTTATATCCTCTCCCCCAGAAATTCTGTTTCTGTGAATTTATTCTCCAGAGAGATATGCACAAGTATTTATGTGCATAGAAGTTCACTGCGGTTTTGGTGAAAATAATAAAATCTTGGATACAACCTGAATATCTGCTAATAGGAGATTTCTATTTGATATCTCTGAGTCCTAACCGCTCATGAGCAGCAGGACTTCCTGAGCCTTGTTTTTTTCTCTCCCCTAAATTTTTTCAAACATAAGAAATCTTTTCAAAGGTGTATTTTTTTCCTCTTATTTCCCACTCTTGTTTAATGATTACTTCTTACAGAACTCAACCAAATGCTGGTGAAGTTTCATAGGATGCTGATTTGGTTGTCTCCCTGTAGGTAAATGTCTGAAAGGTGCCTTCTGTGTGCAGGACTGAGCTTTGAGATCTGTCCGGGTGTGTTTTCAGGAGAAGCTGCTTCCTAAATGATTCGAAACCACAAAGATGGGCAGAGGCAGCAGCCAGAAGCCACAGGGTGTTCTCATCATTGTGTGGGAAGCCACAGGGGTAACAAGGCTTCCAATTGTACTCAGCAGCTGTTGACACAAACTGCAAAATTGTTTTGGAAAAGGAAGTAAATGCTTCTGGAACATAATTTGTTGAGGTTCATTTTAAAGAGGTTTCAGGCAGGGATCACTGATGTTTGTGGTTGATGATACAACTTCTTATTGTGGGTGTGATTGGTAGTCTGGTCGTTGGCTGTGGAGTTCTACAGTTCACCCTTAGGTACACAAGCCTGGCTCACTCACCTACCTGGGTAGGCCTCCTGCCTTACCTAAGTTGGTCTTCCTCACCAGTTTTTGGTCACATGTTCCTGTTTTACTTCTTGGTGCCCCTTTCACAGTCTGACATTCTTACTGATTTGTGTATTATCTATCTTCCCAGTTGGAATGAAAGTGCAGGTCTTGTCGTTCTGGTTTCCTCTTGCGACCTAGTTCCAAGAAGAGTGAATAGTATCTCTTAGGTGCTCAGTCAGTATTGGGCGTGAGGATACTTGGCAGATAGAGGCAAAGGCAATTGGAACACCATAAGAGAAGAATGGCATGACATGAGCTTGGAATGGTAGGCGGAGGTCACCTCATATTGGCCATGATGAGGAGCTGAGTTTGCTTGAGGACCTGATGTTTGTGGTTTCATCTCTGAATTTCTACAGGCAGATTGCTAAAGCTTGTTACTGAAGGTTTTCCTATCAGGAATTTGCGTGATCATCTCCTTAAATTGCTACTTTAGCCTGCATTATATTTCTCTTCCCCATCTCCACTCCCATTACCTTGGCCTTCTTTATCCACTGTGCTTTTTGAGCCCAGCAAAGCAAGATGACAACAACCAAGGTATCATGCTTTCATGCTTGCACAGTTGAAAGTGTTTCAGAACTTTGTCACTAAACACTTTGACTTCTCCTTTGAAAACTGTCTGTTTGATTTACGCTTTGAGAATGACACTTGCTGAGAGCCTGGATGTTGGGTTGATCACGGACCCAGATCTCAGCTTCATTCTTTGAATTGTTAGGTATCTCTATAACCAGATACTTTCACTGTTCTCTGCCTACTGATATGTTGGTTTTCTCACTTTCGATCTCTAGTTTCCATTTGTTGACACTATATTTTGAAATTTACTTTCAAGGTAACAGAATGCCTTAAGTTTCTAGTTTTGTGCTGCCTGTGATGAAGATAAATCCAGTTTTCTTTTGCATGTGTTGAAGTAAGAACTCTATTGGTATTATTCCCTGATGAATCTATTTTTGTGATTAAGACAGTAAATAGAAAGATTTGTGTGTTCCCTCTTATTCTAACATCCATAACTATATGTAAACACAATTATCTTATATGTATGAGTAAGTAGGAGGAGCTGTTGTTTCTGTTATACTTGAACTTAAATTGAAATTTTAGGAGATAACAATTGAGTGCAGGAAGGAACTAGCAGATGTTGGCCCAGAGCTTTAGCAGTATGAAGGTTTGTATAATCCACTCAGACCTTTTTTTAAAACTTTTATGGACTGTAAAGATTGTGTTGCCTTTTTTAGTGAATTCTATTCATTAGCATTAAACATATGAACATATAGAATGTTGATATATTATTCAAATAAGTCTTCATGGATATTAGAGATCTGGGATGTTTTTTATTTTTCCTTATTGAAATGAATTGACCTCAAGCATGTTTCCATGGAGTCTCAGCTTTTGTACATGAAGAACCATAAATGTTTCCAGATACATAAATACCTGTTTTCCCCTATTAATTAGATGTCCACGTGCAATTTAAAAGTATTCTGATAGGACATGTAGGATAAGTTTTGGTCCTTTTGGTAGATTGGGCCTTGAAATAAAGCCATCTTTTTCAACCTCAGCCTCTCAATTTGTTGCATACTCATGACAAGGAATATAATTTTCTTTCTGTTTCCTTTTTGGGGTGAAAGCACACTGCTTTTCAAAAATATGTCAGTCAGATGGATTACTTCCCTCATTTGAAAGATCTCCATGAAAGGAGCTAGATTACCCAGGGTGGGTGCCTGTGTGACTGTATCTTTTTCTTTCTCTCTATCAATCTGTCAGTAACACTCTCTAACACTTCCCATAACTCCATTTGTAGATTTGGGATCTTGATCTTCCCTCCAAAAAGGATTATAGTCATTTCTATAAAGCAGAAATGAGGGTTGCATTTCATGGGAATCAAGAAGCTGCAAAGGCTTGTCTCAGAGCCACGATTCTTGCTGGAGCTAAACCAGATGCCCAGGCTAATCCCTTAACCTTTGACTCACCTCCCTTTGTTCCTATTCCTTTATCTGAAAAATGGGACTCGTAATACGGATCTGGATTTAAACGACTGCTATTTCTTTTAACTACTTAAAGATTATTCCAGTGGTTAAATTAAATAGCCTTTATAAATGTCTCATTGAAATGATTAATACTGCTGCTGTTCACAGGTGACTATTAGCTGAGTGGCAGGTAACTTGCACTTGGAAGCAGTCACTTACTGTAAGCCTCCATACAGGTTTGGCCAAGCATTTTGTTCATCCCACAGCCTTGCAATGAAGTTCTCCCATACAGCGACTGAGGGGTAAATGGGAACAACCCTGAGACTTACACAGACATAGGCGCAAAAGCACAGTGCCTCCCATTTATTTACTCAAATATAATATGAACAGTGCTGTATTTTGGTTTGTACATGTCTCGAATTCTCTCATTGGGTTTAATGGTAGCTTGTGAAGTTTTCTCCCTCTCTTTGAAACATAAGAATTTGAGCATCCAGTCTTATTATTTCAGGCCTTTCTGAGCCTACAGAGAGGGATGACTAGTATTATGTTACTCCTCAGATAGGAGTTTTCTAATTGCTTTTCATCTCACTGAGTGAAGAACAGAGTTCTCACAGTGGCCTGCAAAGCCCTCTAGGATTTGCTGCCCTCTAGTCTATTACCTCTCTGGCTTCTCCTGATACTTTCCCCCTTGCTCACTTTGTTCCAGGTACACTGCAACTTTCATTTGGTGTTGCCAATGTGCCCTACACTTTCCTTGAGGCTTTTGTACTTGCTATTTCCTCTGTCTGTCACTTTCTTTCCACATGTCTGTGTGGCTGGCTTCTTTACCTCATTCAGGTTGTCCTACATGCCTCCTTCCAGGGAGTCTTCCTTGATCTGATCAGATATTTAAAGATGCAACCATTTCCTCAGTACTCCCAGACTCTTTCTCCTGCTTGCCGTTTCACCATAACATCACATATTTTATTTACTTATTATCTATCCCACCACAAAAGTATAAAATATGCTCTAAGGCAAGGTATTGGGTGGAGGGTCTCTTATTTATCACTGTATACCTGGCACTTAAAGCAATCCCAAGCCAATAACAAGTACTCAGAAGTATTTGATAACTGAAGAATAGGTGATGTCCTAATGATCTCTGTGCTGGTTCAACTTACACTTTGATCCTAGGGTAGAAAGTTCTAAAGCAGTACATCCATGGCCTGCCTTTGTGTTAGCTTAAAGCCGGTAGTCTGCGTCATTGAAGGAAGTGTCACGCCAACAGGAACTGATGCATTTGTAGCTCTTGGTGACATCAGTTTGGCATGTACATATACAATTTTTGTTCCTCCTCTATTTGCCTTCTGGCATCTCGCGCTGCGTTTGAGAACTAACCAAGAAATCCATGATAATGAATGTGAAAACATTTTATAAACCATAAAATCCTTGGCAAATCTTAATTACATTGAGCTTTAGAATTGATCGTTACATAATTTGAAATAGTTAAGTAATTTTCCAGGAAGTAGGGCTTCCTGAGTCAGTTTCTCTCAGGCCTCTTTCTGTGTAAATGTTGCTCTTCCCCCGCAACATAGCTGCTAGCAGAAGACTAGACTATCCAGGCCCAGAAAAAGGTGAAAATTAATCATTTAATCCCTAGTAAGGAGTATACCCTTTCTTGCGAATAAGGCTATTCAGATACCAGGTAGCCAAGAGAGTGTAAGGCAAAGAAATTCAAATTGGCCTATTTTTGGTCTCTAAAAGGCTGTGACTAATTTACTGAGCAACTTACAACAAAAGTGTAATTCTTATTGTTAATTAAACCTGGCCTTTCCCAGAGGGATTTCAGTAAATCCCATGACCCTGATTATTATTACTGCTAGAATAATTTAGGGAGTTTATACTGTTGATCTACCAAGATTGACGTTGTTTACTTTAAAGGTCTATTCTTTAAAAAGTAATGTTTCTCTTTGCCTATAATCTCTTTAAAGTTAGATAATGTAGGGGCCGGGGATTTAGCTCATTGGTGCTGCCGCCTGCCTCACAAGCTCAAGGTCTGGAGTTCCATCCCTGGTACCAAAAAATAAAAAATAAAAAAAAATAAAGTTAGATCATGTAGAAAAGAAGCAAATATAAAATTATCACACACACACACACACACTGCATTGTAGAACATTTAAGAGCAGTACCTCTGAAATCAGACTGCAGATGCAACAGGGCACTGCCTCTTCTTTAATTATTAAATTCTAACTCCACTCCTTATTAGAAATGTGACCCCTGGACAGTTTTCTAAATTTGTTGGAACCTCACCTTTTTCATATAGGAGAATAATGAAATTTAACTCATAGGGTTATTTTAAGGATCAAATGAGATAATTGTTGGAGTGTTTGTGCCTGCCTCACAGAAAATACTGAGTCAATGTTAGTTGCTATTATTTTGATGACAATCATAGTAATAGTAAAAGGCAGGCAAAGAATAAAGGGATTTCAGAAAAGGATAAGGGAAAAAAGACACAAACTCTATCTTAGAAGGTTTAATATTGGAAGGACAGTAGCATTATAATGTGAGCATTATGCAGTATTATGTATTGTATAGTATGTAATGTGTATAATAATGATTATTATACACTATAAATATTTTATGGCCTTCATACTTTCCAGATTACTGTGGCCAGAGAGGGGTGCCTGGTTTGTTAGGTGTCATTCCTGTCAAAATGAGCTGCTCTAGCTGCACATGCCCCTCCCCACACTGTTCCCTGGCTTGGCAAAGGCTCTAAGACACCAATTGGTTGCATGAAAATTTAGGCATTTAGTGCAGCTGTGCTTTGTTGCACTTAGAAAAAAGTGGCCTCCTGAAGCATCCTGTGTTCTGTTTTCTTCCCCTCAAAATTTGACATGGCAAACTCTCTGCTAGTTACTAGGGATGTGGCAGGCTTATGCCATCTCTGTCCTTAAGGAGTTTCTCTCTAGTGGGAAACAGACAAGGACAATTTTGTGAATTATGGTATATTTGTAATTCAGTAAGTACTAGAAAAAAAATTGAGGAATTAGAATTTTAGTGAGGGAAATGACCTAGAGCATTTCCTGGTGAACCTTTTAGAGCCCTAAATGACAGAAATGGCCCGCTGCAGCACACGTGTCATAAGTTTGCCACCACTGACCTAGAGCATGTGTCTAGAAAAACCCCTAGGAGGAAATGAATGTGATAAGTAGGAAAGAGCTGGATAAAGAGGAGCTTTGGGGCTTCCCAGGCAGGGAGGATCAGCATTAGCAAGGAAGACACTAAGGCCTAAAGGAATTTTTAGTCCAGAGATCAAAGAGCATGGAAGTATGGTGGAGAACGGTCTCAAGATATCAGCTGAATTATGCGGGACCTTTTAGGACATACCAAAGGTTTTCTCTTCTTTATCAATTTTTTATTATTACAAGATACCAGTCACAAAATTTATCATCTATTTTCACATGTACAGTTCAATAATATTAATAAACATGTATTATGCAGTCATCCATATCTAAGACTTTTTATCTGGCAAAGCAGAAACTCAACAAAACTCCCCATCACCCTCTCCTCCCACTCCCTGGCAACCACCATTCTACTTTCTGTCTTTATAATTTGACTACCCCATATAAATGGAATTAGTATTTGCCTTTTTTGTGACTCATTTATTTCACTTGAGGTAATGCCCTCAGTTCAGCCATGTTATGGCATGTGTCAAAATTTCTCTCCTTTTTAAGACTAAATAATAGTTCCTTGCATGTGCGTACAATTTGCTTATTCATCCAACCACTCACCCACTACTCCACCCACCTATCCACTGATCCATCTATCCATCCATCCATCCACCCATGCATCCATCCACCCATGCATCCACCCACCCATCCACCCACCCATCCTCCCACCCACCCATCCATCCATCCATCCATCCATCCATCCTTGGACACTTGGAGTGCTTCTACATTTTAGCTCCTGTGAACAATGTTGCCATGAAGGTGAGTGTATCAGTACTTCGCTGAGACCCAACTTTCATATATATTGGGAAGCAGAATTATCAGATCATGTGAGAATTCTTTGAAGATCCATCATACTCCAGGCCAAGGGTTTTCAACTGGAAATTTAAAGTAGCCAGAAGCCTTTGGTAGGTTTTAAAAGAGAATAGAGTTGGATTTGAAGAGGGCAGAGTAGAAATGGAGCTGCCTGCATACACTGACTTTAGAATAGCTCTGCCTTACACAGCAAGCTGTATGCACAGAGGCACCTTGTCTTCTCTACATTCCCATGTCCCCTTTCCTTTTCTCCAAAGAAATTTCAAGACCAGGTAGTCCTCAGTAAGTGGGGTAAAGTTGGTTTAAGTAGTTCTGAGCAATGCTTAATGTCTCAGAAGTCATTTTTACCCATTTGAAATATAGTTTATACATCTCACCAGAAGCAGCAAACACATTCCAAGTTATTCACAGGGCTTTGATATCCATGGATGGAAGTAGTGCAGCCTGGATGAATATATGTATGGCCATATTTTTTTTTGAGTTATAGAAACTATGTTGACAGTTCTGCTTTCTGCTTTATTTTAAATTCTTCTTTCTCAATCCAATAGAGTTCACTTTTTCATTATTAGAAAATAGCTCTCTGCTGGGCCTGCCAACTATAAATGATATGTCATCATTTAAGGGGCAATATCATCATTTTCATAACTTTGTCAAGCATGCAGCCATATTTCTCATAGGAAAGGGAAAGAAACAATATTTGGTCCAGTACAATATTTCTCTCTCTCTCTCTCTCTCTCTCTCTCTCTCTC
>NW_004624774.1:2322544-2346535 GCF_000247695.1 Heterocephalus glaber
CCTCTCTCTCTCTCTCTCCCTCTCCCTCTCTCTCCCTCTCCCTCTCCCTCTCTCCCTCTCCTCTCTCTTCGCTCTTCTCTCTTTCCTCTCTCTCTCTTTTCCTTCTTCCAGCTGAGTAATCTGGTGGTGGTGAGCAGCCTTTCCCTTCCTATTGTAACCACTGCTTTTCTGACACAGTCTCAAGCATATGTATGTTCATTATAATAGTTCTGTATGTTCATTTTTTATAGTTTTCTGAGGCAGTAATGTCTCTTTTAGTTGAAGTTGAACTTACCCATGGTCATGTAAGCAGCAGAGGAGAGGATGGGCTCTGCTGACTTAGTTCCCTCTTGGTTCTTCCCTTCTTTAGCTGTGTTTCCATAGGCAGATTACTTAACTTTTCAGAGCTTCAGTTTCCTCAGGTCATGTGACAATTCCTGCCTGTTGGGCTTCTCATGAAGGTTCTGAAACACTATATAACAGTACCCATCATAAGCACTCAGTTACTCAAAGGTTGGAGTCTGGCTGCTCATTAAATAACTATCCTCAGGAAGAAAATACAATATAGTTGATGAGTATGTCCCCAGTCAGTACCAGGCAGTTTATTTTATACTCATTCTAGTGCCAGGCTTTGGGGTAGCTCACAGAGCTGTATTTATGGATCAAATGGGATTTCTTGACAGAGTCCTCCTTGGCATCATGTGGACTGGTCTCACATCTCCAGCTCTGGAGGATACCAAGGCAGCACACACAGTCTGACCTAGGAGGAAACACATGGCACTGAGGGTGGGGACTCCCCACATCCTTCCCCATAATGCACTAAGGATGGATTTTAAGTCAGTGAAAGAAGACAGATTAACAACCCAGGAAACTTATGCTAGCTAAGCACAAAAAAAGTATAGTTCAGGCAGCTTCATCTCCATTGAGTCCTTCTTGCTCCAGAATTTGGAGCTTCTCTGAGAAGGTAGCAGAGAGCAAAGTGGTATTCATTATTGTTTGAGGGCTCACCCCCTTTCAGAATTGTTAACCTGAGGCCTGCCTGGAACCTGCCTATGTATTTCAGAGTGCATTCCAAGGTCATGATCCAACCCGTAGTCCTGAGGCACTTCTGAAAAGGGGAGCAGTCAGTGTGGAAATATCGTATAGGGTGGACTGGAACATATCATTTAGAAGAGAAAGCTTGGTGTGGCTGCCAGTGGTCCAGGTAGTGCCAGGGGTGCCCTTTTCAGGGTGCTGGGCTTTGGCTGCTTTGGGGAGAGCTGGTAGGGAGGCAGCAGCATGCAGGTCTTGGTATTGAGGTAGTGTGAGTTTGCTGACTTCTTTTGGCTTCTCAGGAGACTCTCAGCCTGTGGTGCCATACATGCGTATAAGGAGATAGAGAATGAGTACAGTGTGCTTTGTGCTTTTCAATAAATTTAAAGTATTTCATGATTAAGAGAAAAAGAATAAAAATAAGAAATGCACATAAGTACTATAACAGAAGTCCTTGAAATAGAGGTGGAGGAGGTGGGGCTCCTTGCCCCAGGCAGGATCAGCTGTGTGAGGTTCCTAGACAGATACCAGGTGAAACCACTAACTAGAAATGCAACTTTCAATTGGCACTTGCTGTTACCATCACTGCTCCCTTCACTGCCTCCATGACAATAGTAGCTGTCATTTATTCAGCCATTATTTCATGCCAGGTAATTGACTTACATAATTATGCTTTATCTGCCTTCCAGCTTTATGAGGCAGGTATTATTATTCACACTTGAGGAAACAGGTTTGGAGAGGCCATGTGACTTTCCTTGTCATCTAGCTGGTTCTCTTCCATCTGATTCCAGCCACTGTGCGTCTGTCTCTCTTAGCTTTATTTTCCATATTTATAAATTGGGGATAACATTTATGTGCTAGACCCCTACACCGGTGCTTTTTAAATTGTAAAAAGTGGCTTGTGAACCAATTTAGGGGACAAAAACCAATAAAATAGATCATACCAGAATGCATTCCACTTAACTGTTTCTGAAACTTGTTGCTGACATGTTTCTCTGTTATGTGAGTACATACTAGTGAAATATTCTATGGGAAAATATATTTCATATTTTGGATCATTGTCAAAAAGCTTGAGAGCTACTGTTCTAGAGTTAAGATGGTCAATTAAACATAAAAAGTTATTGCAGAATTATTAAAGTCTAAAACACACTGCAAGTCTAAATTATTATTTCTTAACATTGGAAGCTGACACAAATAAGGGATGGTAAAAAAGTTGTGACATGCTGTTACTCCTCCCATCTGATCCATTGCTAACCTGTCACCACATTGTGCCCAGTGGAACTGGGACTCAGCTTTGACATTCCTCAACGTAGCACCCTAGGCCTTAAGGTAAAAAATCATTTTGAGAACCCTGCAAAAGCTATGTATTATTGGAGTAGTCTGGGGTTATAAAATATTGCTTAATATTCATATTCAGGACCAGTCTGTGGTTATAAATTGTTGCTTAGCATTTACAGAGCTCTGGCTTTCATATAAACTTGAGGAAAATAGGTGAGATCTCTATGACAGCATGAATTTTCTTTACAGGCCCCCCAAGTGTTGGCTACTGTCTGCTCCCTCATAATATTCCCCCATCACCTTCACCATCTTCATCTGGAAGTAATTAACCTTCTGCCTTTCAAAAGGTGCATCAGCCAATGTTTATTAAAGAAATATCTAGATCTAGATCTAGAGATATATGGATTTACAATGTGAGGTAGGCTTACAATGGCCACTTGCACAGTCAGATGTGGAAGAGTGCAAAAGGTCTGTCTAGGTACTACAGACCTGGAGGATCCAATCAAAAGTCAAAGGCCTGGAACTCACTGTAGAATTGCATGCGAATCTGTATCTGGAGGCTGAAGGGTCTGCACTGGGAGGCTGAAACGTCTGTGTAGGAGTGCTAAAGAGCCTGCCCTGGAAGCCAGGAGACAAATGTCCAAAGTGATGGTGCAGACTGGGGCTCCTCCAGGTGCAGACTGGGGCTTCTCCAAAGAATCAGAAGTGAGACTTCCTTCTTCTTTTCCTTCTTCTTTCATTCAAGCTACCAGCCTATTGGTTGGTGCCACACAGGGTGGGTCTTCCTTCAGTCAGTCCATCACTTAGTCACACATTCAGAACTATGCCTAGCCAATCATCTGGGCATTTCTTACTCAAGTTGGCATAGCAGTTAACTATCACTATGGGTGTCAGACCAATCTAGAATGTCCATCCCTTTTCCTTTGAAACAAGTGACAATAAGTAGCTCTGCCAAGGCCTTTTTCTTTGGAACACATTCTTACCTCAACTGCAGTTTGTGAGGAAATTGCAAGGAATCCCCCGATATCATCCCTGAAAATGCACACCTCGGGATGCATTGCTTCTCAGCTGAAAACTTCAAAATCACAACAGGATCCATGCCTCCCCCAAGTGAAAAATCACGTGTGGGCCTGTTTGCCTGCAGTCTGTGAGGGAAGCTTGCAGATTGGCAGTACTTGGACCACAGCAGAGTGGTCCATGTGGACACAGAGATTTAACAGGCAGGTATTGAAGGCCCCTTCAGTGCAGTGTGCAATGCACAAGAATGTCTGTGTGTGGATTTTAAATCAAGACTCAACATGACATTCTGAATTATGTGAAGAAGAGCTTAGGCAGTTCAATTACCAGAACAGAAAGCAGGTGCTTGGTGTTTTATGGACCTTGCTAATGAATGAGTCCTGTAGCCTCTGCTGGACCAGCTTCCCAGCACTCTGCCAGCCTGCTTCCCACACATCTGTAAATCCATCAAGCTGTAATGCATGGCTGATGCCAACAGAGGCTGCAGTCTAGCCCTTTCTCTCTGGGACACGTAGAAATCTCAAGTCATTAATAATTCATTCAGAGTAATGAACATAGCTATACCAAGTTGTGAGATGTATTAAGTGACAGATCAATTTATTACTTCACTGTGCCAAACAATAATGATAGTTAGTGATGAAAAGATGAAGGTTTTTCCCCCTAAAAGTTTTTCCTAAAACTTAGATCAATGTATTTTTAAGTTCCAAAATAAAATGGATCGTTAATAGGGAAATGAATTCTGTTGAATAGCCTCTAGCCTATTTATATTCAGAGTTGCTGATCCAGAATTACTGTACCTTTTTTCCAAATGCCTTTGGGCATTGGGCCCTGCATATCAGAGTAATTATTACTCATTAATTAAATCTTAAGTGGAACACAGCTTGAGACTTTGAAAAGAGGATTTGGGATAGTTCAAATGCATTCCCCCAAAATCATCAATAATAATTTGAGGTTTGTGATTAAGTAGTTGGGGTGAGACTAATAGTTCAATGTCTACTAAGAAGCTCCACTCATCCGTTAATGCCTCACTGAAATTCATTTGTGCCAAGTACTGTGCTTGGCACTGGTTTAGCCAAATAAAAAACCACAGTCCCTGTCCTCAGGCAATGGTAGAGACATCAACACAGTGGAATAAATGCAGGAGCAGGCCAGCATGTCTGCCTGCATCAGTGGTGGAGGACTTCAGAGAAACATGGGAGAAAAGCATTAAGGAAAGGGGATGCCTTTGAGCTGAGCCTGGAAGATTAACAATTTTCCAAGCAAAGAAGAGTTAGAATATTGTAGAGAGGAAATAACATGAACAAAGGCAGAGGGGTGTAAAAGTGGAAATAGAACAGAGAGTGAATTACTCATCATTGCATTTCCTGTGCACTGTCACATTTATTCTGTATATAAACATCATGAAATCTGTGTATCATTCACCCCAGCCTCCCCTTTTATAAAGAGGAGGAACCCAAAGCTTAGGGTTTTAGCATAATGAGTCACTTCCCCAGGGATCCAGAGCTGGGAGGTAGCAGAGGAAGGCTTAGAGATGAGTTGGGGAAATGTGTGCTTTTTATGAATTTCAACTTTGGGTGTATCTCAGTGGTATAGAGCTTGCCTAATGTGTGAGACTCTGGGTTTGATCCTTACCATCTCAGAAATAAAGGATGGGGCATCAATGGTTTATTGTTATAATTATCAGGACCATTAAACAACAGCATCATTGCTAAACACTTCACATATGCTCTGTCATTGTATTTGCTGATAACAACCAGGAGATATATGAGACTGTTGTTTCCAGCAGGAGAGTGTCATGGTCAGACCTGGATTTCAGACCGTAACTTGTGGTGGCAGGCAGGATGACACTGAACCTAGAGGTTCTAGAATCAACAGCTGAGTTCTTAGGCTTTTTTTTTTTTTCTTTTTAGTCAGATGTAGTGTGGAAAAGCAGGATGGTGATCATCATCCAAACCATATATTTTTATATTGGCCTACAATTGAACAGTGCTTTCACACAGAAATAGCTTGTTGATTCACTTGCACAAGGGACTTTTGTGAAAGGAGGGGTAAGTCTAATGACCTAACTCATTTGGGAGGGAAGTAGGAGGACAGAGAATTTCCTTCCCACACATAGGACCTGTGGTGGAAAGTAATGATGTTATAAGCAGCTTGTAAATGTGCATACTTGATGATTGACTGAGGCACAGGACCAAACCCTCTCCTCCTTGCCAGGTATGAACTTGACCATCTGCATTACTCTTTCAGAGTAATGGCAATGCAATGTAGTTCTGGGAAGAATATGAAGCTGTAATAAACCTGGAAGACTCAGCTAGAACTGAAAAAATGTTGATAAAATATCTTAATGTGGACCAGAAACAGGATACCTGTGGCAACTGCTGCAGGTGTTGCTTAGCAGCCAAAAAGCAAATTCTCTTCCTGACTGGGCTGAGCCATCATTAAAATTCCATAGACACAACCGCACCCTGCCCCTTTCAGAGAGGGAAGTTAAATTACTCTTTTAGCCTGAAAAATTATAGAAAAGCACACATATGCTGATAAAATTGGCTGATGTAGTATTTCAATAAAGGCTCAGTTTAGAAATTGGCACTCAAGGTATATAATCTCTTTTCCTCCTTCCTACAAAATAGAGGTGTACAAGAGAAAACAGTGCAGGCATTTATAAAATTGTGAGGAAAAAGTGCTCAGTATAAATAGCACTAAATGGTAGGGAGTTAGGTCTGTGCAAACTGCCCATCTCTGCCCAGTTTCTCCCTAAATTCAAGTTAATAATGAATAGCTTCCTTCGTCTAACAGGGGATTTAGGGATGCTCCTGATATTTTCTGAGCAATAATAAATGGCATGAACTTTTAACTAATTTCTTGTCAGCTATTCACTTGTGTATTTTTAGATACCATGCCAGCAGATGAACAATTGGGGTTTAAAACTAGATCATAGTGTGGCCTGTATCACAGAGTTCACATATATGGTTTGAGTAATTGTTTATTTAAAAATATGTGTATGTATTTAGTAAATTACTCAGACCCACATACTGTGTTTTCTTGAATTTTGAGAATAAATGACAGTATAAACACAGCCACATACACGGGTATACAATAGTGCTTTTTTATTTCTGTTTATGCCACATTTTCTCTTAATGTGAGCCACATGTTTAATCTAATGGGACTTTAATATTTTGAGTCTAAAGTACTGAATTTCCTGACTTGGTTTTAAATACCAGATCTGCCCATTTTAAAAATTAGGTCTATTTTTTACTATGTTTGTAAATGAATTAAAGCAGTCAAGAGTTTTTTATATTTGCACTAGAAAAAATGCTAATGATCACAGTGGTTTAAGGAATAGCCAAGAACTTAAGTTGTAACTAAGAAAGATTAGCAGTTACTCGGACTCGCAGAAGAGAGCAATTCAGATGTGCAGAGATTCATAATTTGGCAGGTAGTCATTTTGGCCAATTGTTTGGTTGTTTCCAACTGGAAATCATAAGGCGTATCAGATCCTGAAATAGCAAAATAGCCTGGATGCTGAATGAGACTTTGTAAACTTTGGGAGGTGAAATACAGGTAAAGTCTCTCTTAATTCATACTGTCTAAACACGCCCCATGTTCTGGCTCCTACAGAGAAGAAATCTACAGATATGAAGATAGTAAGGTAGGAAGGGCATAAGGAGGCCGGCTGTCCCTAATGTACTGTCTCATTTTTGCCTTTTTTTCTTCCTTTTTCCCAGTGTTGCTAACAACCACAAGCAGAATTTGATGACCGTGGCAAACCTTGGCGTGGTGTTTGGACCCACCTTGCTGCGGCCTCAGGAAGAAACAGTAGCAGCCATCATGGATATCAAATTTCAGAACATTGTCATTGAGATCCTAATAGAGAACCATGAAAAGGTAATATATAACTAGTCCCTGGTAGGGAACAGTTTACTCTGAGGAAAGCTACGTCAGAATTGGCCTTCAGGTTGACACAGTTTGCATTGGTAATGGTTCTCGCACTATGATGACGATGAAGTTGCTGACTGTGGTAATATAGTGGTGTTGATAATCAGAAGAGTGCTAGTAGAGGTGACAACAGTGGCAGTTATGGTGACAGCCATGGTAGTTATGGTTGTGAGCCTTTATTTTGTGCCAGGAATAGTGCTAAATGCTTTACGTATGTTGTCATTGTATTCTCATGATAATCTAGTGAAGGAGGTACTATTATGAGCCTCGTTTTTAAAACATCTTTTGCCCATTTTTACTTGGTTGTCTTCCTAGGAATTTATGAGGCTTTTAATATTGAGACTATTAACCTTTTTTTATTTGTGTTACAAGCAGTTTTCCATACAGTTTGTCTTTAGACTTAATAAGTGATATGTTTTTTGTACATTTTGTGTGTATCTGTGTATGTGCATGGATGTAGTCTTTTCTTTCAGGGTATTGAGGTTTCTGGTTTTTCTTAAGATTTCTCCTGCCCTACATTATGAAACTGAATTTTTTTTTTTTTTTTTTTTTGTACCGGGGATTGAACTCGGGACCTTATGCTTGCAAGGCAAGCGGCAGAACCACTGAGCTAAATCCCCAGCCCTGTTCTACATTATGAACTATGTTAACTCAATTCTAAACTGAGAGTTAGGGACATGAAGCTTCCTTCATCTGTTCCACCTCGGGGTTCCTAACAGCAAATTCCTATGAAGCTTCCTTCTCTAGGCTTATGCAGGGCTCCTTAGGCTATCATTTGGCAGCCATGTCTCTGAAATCTCCTAAAAAATACTCCTTTTCCTAAAGGAAAATTTTGCCTAGAATGGTGAGTTAATCATGGAGGATAAGTCTAGAACCTGACTCCAGTGGTACCTAGGTACTCATCGTTTTTCGGTTCCCAGAGGCCCAAATACCAAAAAGGATGAGTGTCAATCAAATTGTTTGGGCTGAAAAGGGAAGTGAGTCACAAGGCAACTGACACTGACAAATTCTAACTTGCATATGAAGTTCCAAACAAAGAAGGAGTGCTGGGACAAAATTTTTGCCTCAAAATTCATCCAGTACCAAATTAGACGAGTTTCAAAGCAGCTGAGTACCAAGGTATGAATGTGCATTAGCTACACTGGTAATACAAGCCACCATCACTTCTTGTCTACGTTTTTATAGGAGCCTCCTAATTTGCTTCCATCTCAGCCTGGCTGTTCTGATAGCCATTGAAATGAGATTTTTAATATGTTAAATCAGATCACATCAATGGCTTTCCACTGTATTTAGTGTGAAGGTTAGTCTGTAGAGGAGCCTAAAAGGTCCTAGCTGGCCTCTGGCCTCCCACTGTTATTAATCTCATCTGATCTCCTGTATCTTCCCTGTAGCCACTCTGACTGCTTGCTGCCCCTCGGACATGGCAGGCACACTCCTGCCTCAGAGCCTCTGCATTTGCTGATCCCTTCACCCGGAACACTCTTCCTCCATGAAACCATGTGTCTCATTTCCTGGATTCCTTGAAGTGTCTGAGTGAGGGTTACTGAGAATTCTCTGTGTAAAATGACAGACAGTCCTGGCCTCCAGCATTCCCTTTCCTCTTTGCTTTGCTTTTCTCTTTCTGTTGCACTTATCACTTTCTAACATATTATATAACTTATTTAGGTCCAGTTCCTCTCTCTTCTCCACAAGCATTTATGCTTCACGAAGGCGAGCACTTGTTTTGTTTGTTGTGTGGTTCTCAGTTCCTGGGTAGCCTCTCAGGACACAGGTGTTGGGTGAGTATGACAGCCTTCAGAATGGCTGCCAGTGACCTTGTCTTCTAGTATTTATGTCCCTGTATAGTCCCCCCCAACTCTGAATAGGGCTGACCTGTGTGATCAACAGAACATTGCAAAACTAATGATGCGTGATTTCTAAGATTAGTCATGAGAGGGCTTGCACCTTTGTCTTAGTTTCTATGCGTGTTTGTTCTGGGGAAGTAAGCCTCTGTATTGTGGGGGCAGTCATGATAGACCCTCGGGGAGGACCTAAAGCTTCCTGCCAACAGCCAGACCAGGTTTCCAGCCGTGTAAGCCTGTCAACTCTCAAGAGATGCCTCAGTCTTGACTGGGCCAGCCAGTGTTTTGAAGGCAGCCTCATAAAAGGAACTTGAACCATAACTATCCTGTTAACCTCCTTCTAAATTCCTGACCCACAGGAAAGGGGAGAGATAATTTATTGTTTTAAGCTAGTAGGTTTTGGGAATAATTTGTTATGGAGTATTCTGTAAGTATTAGAGAACCTGTGAATATAAACATTTACAAGATACCAGCGTCTCCTGAAAAGCTGTTTAAGCAACATAGTCTTCCTCTTATAGGGCTCATAAGAGATTCAGAAAACTAATAATTTATTGGGAAAAAAATGCCTTCTTTCTGTCCTTAACTTTGGGGCCCAATCTATCCATCTCCTTCAAATATAGGAAATCAAGTAGAAGGGTAGTTTATGCTATATATGAGAAAATGAACTTATGGAAAGGGAACAGACTATATATACTAGTAATTAATAACCTGGTTTCTAAGGGCAAGTCCCTTGGGTTTAAATCCACTAGTTCTTATTAGCCCTGTGATCTTGAGCATCTCAATTATTTAACTTCTCAGTACTCATGAGAGTATGTTCAGCAGAGCCTGACTTACCTTCATATTGAGTGAAATGGAAGCCACTAGATGGTTCATAGCATAGAACCATACCAGCAACAACCCCAGAGTATTAGGGACTCAGGACAGTAGAAGTCTTATCTTTTGCCCACATTACAGTTCCATGCAGGTATTCTCAGATGACATCCTCTGTAGTAGTTCAGCAACCCAAATTCTTCCCATTTTATAGCTCTGCTTCTGAAGATTCTCCACAATCAATAAGAGTGGTAAAATTTTTATGGACTATTCCTAAAGGATACTTGCTTTATTTTTTTTCCCCAGTGTAAGTGGAGTGAAGGCTAGGAAAAGCAAACTAATTGTATGCTCACAAGAAAAGGAAGCAAATTTAAAAATTAATTCACCCGTCTGCCACATTCCTTCAATTGGTTTTTGTGAGAATGATTTGATTTCCGTAAAGGACTTAGTCAAAGTTCTGGATTATAATACGCTTCAATAACTGCAAGCCACTTTGTTTCAGCAGCCTCAACAAAATTCTTTGGAAATAGAGCTGAAGATTGTCTTCAGATATCAAATATACCCTTTCTCCCAAATAATACTTTTTATAATTTAATCATATCTTAACTAAAATCATTTAAAATGTTGAGACCAAACTCTGTAAAGAACAAGGATTTTGATCGTTTAATGCCCTTAAAGTATGTATCCAAGTTTATGGTAAACAGCATCTAAGGGTTTTTGAACTATAACTGTTTTGAGTGTCCTTGGACCCATAAAAATAGCTTGCCAGTTGCTCCTAGTAATGTTATTGAAAGTTGTATAAACAAGTAGCCATCCTGTCTTGGACACAACATATAGAAACAGAAATATAAAATTCATGGCAGGGCCTATAAATATATGAACAAGTGGCTGATGAAAATGCTTACCTAGTTTGGTGGATTATAAATTATATTACTCTTTGATGTTGATTTGGTGTTGTACATATAAAATAGTAGTACAGTGCTTCATTATGTATTCTTCTTCATTAGATCCCAGAGGTAAGGATGAATCACAGCAGGATTTATGGTTCTGTGGAAGCCAGTGAAGGAGTGAGAGTGAAAACATTCCAGGAATAAAGTTTGTCTCAGAGAGTTAGTGTACCACCAAGGCAAGACTTTTTAATATGGGGTTTATGGTAGGCCACCGTTATATGCAAGACCTGTACATGTGTGTTATTGTAGGGAGAAAATTCTTAATATCCATCAGGTTTGTCTTTTGAGTAAAAACAACTTAGAGTAGGCAGCTTGACTCCTTTTTAAATGTACCTTCAGGCATAGCCTAGTACAAAATGAGGAGATGCTGCCTCAGTCTCTATTGGAAGTCTCTGGTGTTTGTCACACAAGAATCCTAAGCATCCTTGGCCATGCTATGGCCCTCAGCTTTCTGGAGACAACACTCTGGATAAACTCCCTGACGGCAGAACTTAACTGTAGCCATCAAGTCCAGGGCATAATTATGTCCTTAGAAAATATTATTGGAGACTTATTCTTCAAAATCCACAACATTAAGGTCTTAGTTTACATTTAATAGCATTCCTTTAGGTTTGGCTGTAATTTTCTAGAAACACACAAATGTCTAGAAGTAACTACTTATCTGAGTAATTTTTAGTGTTAGAATTTGGACAAAATCCTGAAGCCTCACTTGAAGAAATGGCTTCCAGCTGCACCTTTTCATCTGATAGCATCTGCCCTCTGGCTTGAAACAAGTCCTAATATGGAGTTTAAATATATGACCCCACAGTGACTAGAATATTATTCTCTCATATTGTGAAGAACATTTTATATAAGGTAGTAACTTTATGCCTTGGAAGAGCAATGAAAAGAGAACTAGGAATAAATAGAAAATAGTTCTGAAAGGAGGGTGTGGAAACCCAGGCGTCTAGCCATTGGAACCATCTCATAGAGAGACAGAAAATCATAAGATGCCTGATGCCAAGATGCTATGTTCTAGTTTTCTAGAACATAGCAAATCATTTCTAAACATAGTGATTTGAAGCAGCAACATTTTTTTTTGATACTGGGGATCGAACTCAGGACCTTGCGCCTGCAAGGCAGGCACAGTGCCACTGAGCTAAATCCCCGGCCCAGCAGCAACATTTTTATTGCTCTCAATTTTCTGGGTCAGAAACTTGGGGAAGGCTCATGTGTGAGGCTTATGGCATCAACTCGAGTAGTTTGACTGGGATTAGAAGGTCCAAGATTGCCTCACACCAGAGGTCTGGAACGTTGATACTGGCTGTTGGCTGGAACATCTTTATCCTCCTCCACATAGCATGCTCTCCTCCCTTTCTCTCACTACACATGATCTCTCATCATTCGGTAGTCTAACCAAAACTTTGGAGATGTCAGAGGACAAACACAGAATTATTGGGGACTTAAAGTTAGGCCTGGAACATGGTGTCACTTCCACCACATTCTGTTGATCAAATCAGGCACCAAGTCCAGCCAGATTTAAGGAGAGGCTATTAAACTGCGTACTGTGGTTTGAATATGGTTTGAGTGTTGGATATGGATCCCTGTGTTGAAATTTAATTCTTATTATAAGGTATTAGGTGAAAACTTAATCTGACTGTGGTGTTTTGATGTGGGGTCTTTGAGATATGAATAGGATTATCCAAGGGGGAGTCCCATAATTAAATTATTGGTAGTCTTTCTAAGAAGAGGAAGAGACCAAAAGAGGCGCGCGTGCGCGCGCACACACACACACCACACACACACACACACACACACACACACACACCCATACCCTGTGTTTTGCCATTTGATGCCCAACACCACCTCAGGACTCTGCTGAAGAGAAGACTATCTTCAGATACAGCTCCTTGGCCTTGGATCTCCAGAAGTGTGAGCCAAAATAAATCTCTGTTTTTTGTTTGTTTGTTTCTTTACAAAGTTACGCATCCTTGTGTATCTCATTATAGTAACACAAAATGAAGTAATAAACTACACCTTTGAATGAGAGAAGCAGGGTATACACACAGATGTAGGAAAATTGTTGGCTGCCAACTTTGTAAGCAATTTACCATACTAGGTGGGTTTGCATGTATTTAGTTCCCTGTGGGGAAGAAAACCTTTGTATTATTAGTAGCCTGTGCCCAATGTGGGAAACTCCTCTGTATTTTTTATGGAAAGTATTCTTGTTTCTACTCAGCACTGCCATTTTTGACACAACCAAAGATTTCAAACATTTGGTAGTAGAGGCTGGTTCAGTTTTTAGGTACCCTTTGTAAGCCTCAGAATGGAGAATTAACTCATAAATATCTAACCTGGAAAAATATTGTCTCTAAAGCTGACATTTTTTTAAGAAGAAGAGAAAGGGAGAATATTTAATAGCCAGAATATTCAGTTTATTTAATCTGATAAAATACCTTTTTTTCAAGAGAAGGAAAGAGGTCTCTGTGTTTTAACTGGCTGAAGCATGGGATCTTTTCAGTCTCTGTCTCTTTTTTACTAAAGGCTAACACAAGACATTCAGCAAGAGAAAGACTCAGACCTCGAGATAGTACCTGTGAGTCTAGCAACATCTCTCCTGAGCCTCTTGTTTCACTGAGAACCTACCTGTGTGTCCCTCCTAGGAGCCTTAGTGATGTATGTCTTGTTACCACCAGTTTGGTCTGAGAAAGCATATGTACCACATACTTTCCCCATCACAATGGTGTAGAAACTCTGCTCCACCTCTTCTAGCAGATTCAGAAAGGAGAGTAGTGTTTGGCACAGTTTTAGGGTACAAGCATTCTAGAATAAGAACGAGCAGAAAGGAAACAACCAGAATATGTGGTGTTATGTTTATGGGCTCATGGTAGTTTTTCCATGTTGTTCATACATAACTGATTTATTCAGTGGAAGTAAATGGATCTTGTTATTTAACATAGTCCAGAAATAATGATGATGATGTATAATAGCCAAGTTTTACTTTTGGCTTATTATGCACAAGGTATTGTGCTAAGCAGCTTTATAGATAACATCTCATTTAACTTTCACAGCAACCCTATGAGGCCAGTGTTTTTACCTTTGTTGTACAAATTATGATCCTGACATGTAGAGTTTAAGAAGTAACTTGTTATGAAGAGAACTAGGGTTGGACTTAGAACCACTTTTAGAACCCATACTATAAAAATCTACTCTAGTTAATCTCTATTTGATGCAATAAACATTAGTGGGTATTGACTATTGGCCCAAGAGAAATAAAATAGATTCTTTTATCAAAACACTATTGTTTTATCGTGATATAACGATCCATAATATAGTGTGCTAGATGGCAGCCAGTAAGATGAATAAAGTACAGTGACATCAATGAAGAGAAATAATTTGATTCAGTTTGCACTGGCCTCTTGTTGATACATAGTTTTCTAGGCAGACGAAGAGTTGAGATAAGAGGAACCGTTTTCCAGGGAAACATTAATCAAGTTGTATGCTTTTAAATGGCATAGTTGTGAGAGGACTGTGGGTTACATGTTAACAGGTAGGGGAAGATGGTGCCAGATGGCTGGATTTCATCCATTTATTACGGATCTTGAAAGCTATGTAAAACGAGCTGAATTTATTCCTGAAAACTGAGAGCTCTCAGAGGTTTCCAAATAAAGGGGTAAAATTATTGTACCAGTACTTTAAAAAGACATCCCTGAAGATTGAACCAAATTATATTCTGGTTGCTGATATAAAAGTCACCTGTTAAATGAGTGACAAAACCATGATCATGCAGCTCAGAAAGTGTAACCTTCGAACCCATAGTCTTCATCTAGAAGGTAGAGTGAGTTCCTAATGACCTGTATTTGGTTCTTCTTCCCGGACTTCCTAAGGAGAAATGCTAGCTCATAGCATCATTTCCCATCAGTGTTTCCATGCCCTGGACTCTGCCTGGAATATATGAGAGCTAAAGAAAAACAGACTTGAGAGTATGACTCTTTTTACCTATAGCCAAGTTTGTATTGAGAGCTCAGAGGGCAAAGATTTTAGCTCTTACCATACTATTCTCAGGTAATAAATAGTCAAATATTTAAAATTGCCATTTCTGTATGGACAGAATCTCTTCCCTAACTCATAGCTTATCACCCCAAGTTCTAAAACATCAAGTAGGCAAACACTTGGTGTTATAGTAGAAATAATATTTATATACTTCTAGTTAATATTTTTAAATAAAGCAAAATATTGAATGTTGTTACTGTCCAAGATACCCCAAAGTACAGAAATTCTGCAATTTCTTACATAATTTTCCTTTTATTTAATTTTTAAAGTTTACTTGTCAATGACTTTGAAAATTTTGGATGGCTAGGGAAAATATCCACATCAAGAAAACAGGTTGCCTTCTTGTCATGGTTTTTATTAATGTAACATTTCAGGCTCTGTGTGTGTGTGTGTGTGTGTGTGTGTGTGTGTGTGTGTTATACTTTACTGTGAAGTTCCAGCACATATAGAGGGATTAGAGCTGTTGCTTTGTAGTTACCCCACAATAATTCATTTGACTGTGGCATTGGAAAGGGTTTCTGTACATGAAGCAGGACATGCCCATTCACCATGTGCTTTTGTTGGTACTGCCCCTCACTACCTATCAGTACTTGACAAAACAAGTTATATTCTTTTCCCAGTCTACCACTGAGCTTAGAAGAGGGAACCTACTGTAAACACCAAATCCTAAGCAACCTTGTGTTCCCAATAAAATGGTGGTGGCTTTCCATGCAGTTAGTTTTTCTTGGATCCACTAAACTTCTTCATCTGCCTTTATCAGAATGTTGGCGGTGCTGGAATCCATTTCAACTATATTGGGCTTTGTACGCAAAATGTATGTCAAATAATAGTATGTAGTTGATTTGGCAACTGACATATTTGGCAGTTGTGTTTCATTTCCATGAAACTTCACAACTTATATACAAAATCAGTAATAATAATAGTGTATAACCAGATACACTGAAATAGTTCTTGTATTCCTTTTAGTTCTGTCCTTCTTAGGTTCAGAAGCAAGCTAGATTTTATTGTGTGCTAAGTAACCTACAATGCCTCTGCCATAAGACTTTGTTCTTTTTTTAGTGGGAAGAAAAAAATCATTTTCATTAATATAGTAAGTTTGTGGATCTGAGCACATCTATTCTCCCTATTAATCCCTAGAAAAATGAATAATTGTTTGAATTGGGAAGTTCCTTTAATGTTGCTCAAATAGAGGTGGAGTTGGTTGTATTTTAATTTATTCCTCTCTGTCAGCAAAACAAACAATCAAACAGGAAATGGAATCTTTCTGGAGAGAAAAATCACAGCCCTCTATATATACCCTCAATTACTAATTGTAATTGATTTCTTTTGAGAGAGTTTTTAATAAAGTTCCCCAGACTATTTTCCCAATTGTTGATTCCTCTGCCAAAATGCTGATATCAAGAGGACATAGGACTTCCAACTGTCCTTAAAAAGCCTCTCTGCGGCTACAGCTTCTGAATTTGGATTCCTCATAGTTATAGCAAAAGAGCCCTGCTCGGTTATGCTTGCCTGGCCCTGCATTGCAAAGTTGCAGGGTTTATAACCTCTGCCCTCTGCAGTGCCGTCGTGAGAAATGTGAGCAGTATGTGACCCACACTAGTAGCTGTAGCCCTCCATTCCTCAGGCAGATGTTTCTCAGATTAAACAAGCAGGCCCCATATTATATGCAATCCTGATCTATTTACATCTCTAGGAAAAGCTCTGTGTCTTTTCTTACATAAACCTTTCTGTTTTGCATTGTATTCCTCAGGCCTCTCTGGGTGATTTATTGTCTCAGAGCTACTTTGCAGTTATAGACCAGAAGCTCTTCATCATGACCTAATTTTCCTCCCATAAAAATCACAGCACATAATAAAGAGTACACCACACACATTACAGGGAGACTCCTAATCCTTTTAAATTGCAGGGGTGCATGGCAGCTGGGGTTGGGAAAGGTGTAAAAGCGTGTATGTGACATGGCTAAGAACAAATTCCAAGGTGTCAAATGTCTGCAATGTCAAGATGGGCCAGAGAGGGTCCAGAAAATACATGAATTTTGCACACAATGCAAGGGAAAAGAAGGGCAAAGTCTAACATTGCTGTAGGCAGTTAAGATAGATGTTTTGTAAAGAGCAGTAATTAAATATATGCTTATAAATTAAATCCTTGTGTTCCAACTGTAAATAATTCATTTTGATTCTCTAGTTATTTCCCTTCTTACACTTTATGTCTCCTTTTTTATTGTATATAATGAAATCTTTTGAACAGCAAAGGCCAAACTGTTAGGTGCTTCTGTCCTCACTGCAGTCCTGGAACCTTTTGCCAATGAGACACCTGAAGGTCAAAGTGTTACATAATTTGCTTAAGGTCATAGAGTGACTAAAAGCCTATCTGCCAGACTCCAGAGCTTAACAGTCTTTCCATTTTGTCCTCTTGTCTCTCAAATTACTAATAGGTATGAAGACAACAAAATAGTAGTACCTCCCTCATAGAGTTTTTATGAGTAAACTAATCCAGGTAGATAATCCACATAAATAACTTAGCATGGTAAGCACTGAACAAATTTTGGTTACTTTTATTGTCATTTATACTACCACTTACTCCTGCCTACTCTTTGCAGATGCTGTGTTAAGCATTTTAAGTGCATTATGTTTTCAGCAGCGCTGCAAAGCCGGTAGGTGATAGATCCCCACTTGCACAATGGACGCAGCCTCACAGGGGTTAAAGACCTTGCCTTCACCTATTTTTTACTGTGTAGTAGGAACTCAAGTCCATCTGGCTCCGAAGCCTGTTTGCTTAATCCTGGTATGGATCCCTTCAATTCCCTTCCTATTGTTTTATATGGTGATATGACAGTGGGATGGATGCCAGTGATGGCGAGGTCAGTGTAGCTCTTGGTGTTATCTGCTGAGGAAGCCCCACACCCGGGACAGAACCCAAGGGGTCCAGTCCACCCCTAACTACTCTCTTTCATGGATTAAGGAAAAATGGTGGCTTGATGTTTATGGATCTAGTAATTCCACTTATAGGAAGCATGAAATTAGGGATGCTTGGAAGAGTTACCAAAGTTGTATTTTTATAATTATGTTCTCCAGTATCTTCCAGAAGGCTTATTGTACTCCTAATTTTTATCTGAGTTGGAAGTAATTTTTAAAGTTGGACAGTGTTAAGAGGAGACTTAGGGCACAGAATGAATCTGCCCTTTTTGTGTTGATTTGGAAAGTGTAAAATGAGAAGATTATTCCAACCACATCTTAGAGCTCCATAAATCCATTGCTTAGGGTTTACATGAGCTCATGCTCCCATCATTCAACAGAGTCATTTGTACAGTGATTCTTCTTGACAGCCTGAAGAAAACCTCATTTGATTATCTTGAAATCATCTTTTCTAAATGAAATAGGATTGGAATAACCAACAAAACAGAAAATAGCTTAGATTCTCAACAGAATCCCAACTCGAACTTTTGGCACCGAGGCAAACCCTTGGCCTTGCTATAAGGTGGCCAGAAAATCAAATTGCATGTGTTTAAGTTTCATCGTTAAATGAACAACAGCAATTTGGAGGATGATTTTTCAGACTCCTTAATGAACATTTGTACCTCCTCTTCTGACTTGGCCTCATTTACAGAAGTGCCCTTGCACCTTGAAAAAACATGTAGTCATAACGATGGTAGTCCTGTACCTGTCACTTTACATTTCGCAGTGTGCTGTCTTGTACATTATTGTTTTTGATCCTGAGAGCAGTCTGATAGAATTCTTGAGGAGCCTATACTGGACTCACAATGAGCTGGCTTTTAGGACTGTAGCTGTCACTCAGAGTGAAAATCCTCATCATGTTCAAATAACGTTTCCTTTGGAGAAAATAGCCAGTGAGTAGAGGGAGATCCTCCCTCAAGTGTTCCCATGTTTCTTCCTGCTGTGTCCCATATAAATATTGTTCTAGAAGCAATTTTGCATGGATCTGTCTAAATTCACAGTTCTTCCTCACACACTTCTTTGTTCTCCAACATTTAATATAGTTCTTAGGATGGGCCAGGGATTTAGCTCAGTGGTTCTGCCACCTGCCTTATAAGCGCAAGGTCCTGAGTTCGATCCCTGGTACCAAAAAATATATATATATATATAAATATATATATATATTTCTTAGGAAAGAATCAATACTGCCATTTTTATTGACCACTGAAATTAAAATGTATGTATACTATCTTTTCTTCCATTGTCGGGAAAGAATCTCATTCTTAGTAACACGTTAGATAAGAGAGACAAAATCTGAAAGGCAGAGATAAAGAGAATGAGGGGAGAATTGGAGAAATAAGCCTTTCTCTAACTCTGAATTCATTTTCAAATGCTCTTAACTAGGGGTTGCTGAAGCTGCTTTATCTGAGGCCAGAAGCATCAGGATGCCAAGAAACATTTTCTGAAAATCATACTTGTGAGTTTGGGGGCACTGGCTTCTCTATGACAATTGGCTGGAGAGAACAAGCTGAAGGAATGGCCACTGCAGCCCCACATTCCACTCTGGTCCCTCTGTTGCTTAGCCGTGTGGCAAGTCAGGAAATCTCTCATTGTTGAGCAATCATCCTATTCAAGGTCCATAGTTGACCTGTAGCTTCAAGATGCGTCAGGTGAGGCACCTAGCACAGTGGCTGGCAGGTGAAAGCATACGTATCTAGAAGGCATTTTAAAATGTTGATGATAATGGTGCACAGTTAGGATGTTGCCTGCAAATGGCCATGGCTCGGCATGGTTTGGAGAACAAAGGTGAGATGGTGCAGAAAGGCTTCTTAGAGGTTGTGGTCCTTGAGCTCAACAACCACAACTTATCCCGTTTCTTTCAGTGTAAACTCAAAAATAGACTGAAGACATGAAGCTCTGTTAAAATGATTAGGGTTCTAGCTGTTCCGGAAGCTGGGATGTCTTGTTGCTTTGTCTTTAAGTCTCCTTTTCTCCCCCCACCCACTCCAGTTGATCTCAGCTATGTGTAGTAATTCTGTTTATTTTATTGCAAATTTTCAGTCCTCTTAGGAAGATATGATAATGCTGCCTCCAGACAGCTGTGTTTGGGAACAAAACTGACTTAACCAGCTGGCTGGCATCATTGGAGCCCAAGGACTTGCCAAGCCAG
This sequence comes from Heterocephalus glaber, assembly GCF_000247695.1. The sequence continues at coordinate 2,342,523 of NW_004624774.1, forward strand.
GGAGAGCAGCTGTTTGGGCTGAAACTCTTATAATTCTTATGACTTTGCTTTCTATATAACAGCTTTTGAGTTTGCTTTTATATGCACACACAAAGGCTGTGGAACCATGAGAAAGCAATTTTAGGTGTCTAGGGCCACCATAGGTGAAGGGCAGGGGACAGCCACCACCTTCCTCTTGTGACTCATAACTATTGGAAAGAAAAGCTCCAGAAGGAGGCTAACTTTACAGAGTAAGAGATGATAACCACTAAATCAATAAGTTTTGGTATTTCAGTACAGTGAGGACATTATGTAACTAATAATCATGCTTAAAAGTTTTTAAATGAAGAATAAAATACTGCAATGTAGTATTAAAGTGTGTAGGTCACACAGTGGTATAAATAATATAATTCCCAGTTTGGAAAAGTGTGTTTAGCATTAAATGAAAATTCATACAAAGCACTTAACACAGTGCCTGGTGTATGTAGCAGATACATAGCAAATCATAGTTACTGGAATGCAAACTCCCTAACCATAGGAACATATTTGTCTCATTAATTCACTGTTACACCCAGAGTGCCTAGTGCAAAGTAGATGTTCCAAAGAATTTTGCCAATTGGTGGAATGAGTCTTATTATTATATACACTTAAAAATGAATCCGGAAAGAACCCTGTATTATCATCTGTATTTATATCTATAATTGTAGCAACTTTGTCTCTTTGTGTTCATGGTTGGTCATTATAAAGTACTGAGGATATTAGCTGTTGTGCAGGATTGCTGAGGGCTGAGTGAGCTACCTGCAGTGCACAGAGTGCAGTGACAAGTACCTCAGGAGCTGGTAGTGGGGAGTGGCTAGTGTACTCATGACAAGCACCATACAAGTGTTGGCTGTTATAACTAGTAAATTCTGTAGAAAAAAATGGAAAAGTTATCATGATTTTTGACTATAATTTTCCTCTCATTTTTTAACCATGAACTTAAATGATAGTAATAGCCCAAAAGAAAAAAGTCATAAAGAAATAAAACTCAAATTCTGATCATGATGATTTCTAAATAGTAGAATTGGGAGAGTTTTTCTGTCTTCTTGAGACTTTTGTACATTTTCCAAACTGCAATAGATAAATAGGCATTTTTTTAACCCGGTGGGGAGCAACCTCCCCCAGTACACACATTACTACCTCCCCGACCCCCTCACCAGTCTTCAAACAAGGAAATGGAACTGAGCCTCAGAGATAGAGCAGAGAAGCTGCACTGGAAAGGATGCACCCTCTGAGGCCAGGGAATTACAAAAGACACGGTACCCTGCTCTGGGTCCTTCTTGGGATGTTAAATACATGCTTCACAGTCTTAAGAAAGTTGACAAACAGTTGTTGAGAACTGGGAAATAGAGCCAATAAAGAAAGAGCCAGATATGGTGGTGTATGCATATAATCCCAGCACTCTGAGAGGCTGAGGCAGGAGGCTTGCAAGTTTGAGCCCCACCTGGGCAACATAACAATGTAGTGAGACCCTGGCTCAAGATTTTAAAAGGCCTGGGAAGGGGAAGGAATGAAAGGAAGAGGGGGAGGGAGAGAGGGAGGGAAGGAGGGAGGGGAGTAGGAAGGTCAGTTTTGATTGATTGGTTCTGGAGAAAAGTGGTCAAAAAACTTCTAAGAACTCTTAATGGACAGTGGTTTATCCTTCTATCAATTTCTTTCCATTTCTCCTGGAGAGAACAAAAAAGAGATCCATGAAAATTACGGTAGGTGTTAAAAAGGGAAGTGAATGGTAACCAGACTGTGGGGTCTAATGAGAGTTCCTAGAACTGTTTACAGGGAGGCCCTGAGCACATGCCCTGGCCTTTTCTAATCTTTTCCTGCTGATTCTAAGTCACCAGTACGCTTTCACTTGTACCAATCCAGGCCTAATTCACTATGACCTTTCCATGAAACTTTATTTGCAGATATTTAACACTGTGCCTGATGTGCCGCTCACCAATGCCCAGCTGCACCTGTTGCGGAAGAAGAGCAGTGACTCCAAGCCCCCATCCTGCAGCGAGAGGCCCCTGACGCTCTTCCACGCCATGCAGTCCACAGAGAAACGTGAGTCCTTGCTATTGAGGGCCAGTGTGGTGCTCAGGGCCATCGGGGCCACCTCCCACTGCTTGTGGGGCACTCCTCTGGCCTCTGTGTGCTGTCAGCCTTTTGTGTTCTTGTGGACTGTTTCACTGTGCCCTTTCAGTTCCATTGCTCAGTGACCCTGATTGGGCAAGAAGCAGCATTGCTGTGAATGAAAGCAGGGCCTGCCATGGAGTACTCTCTCTCCAGATCTGTGGGCAAACACCTGAACCTCTATTCCCCAGTTACACAGTAAGAGGTCAGCTTCTGCATCACTTTTGTGGACTCTCTTTTGTTGGCAGCTCCCATAGAACCAGTTTCCTCTCCTTTTCTCAGTTTGTAATTGAGTGCTCATTAGAGGGAATCATGTCCTACTAGAATGTGTCTCTGTGATACTGGGACCTTGTTGTGCTTGCCCCGTTACTCCACCTCTCTGTCTAGTGTGAAACTGGCACTTAAAAATATTTGAAATTAATTAGTGAACTAATTAGAGAATAATTCCTCCTTGTTCCAAATAGCAGAGTGTTATCACCACAAATATCTCAAATAATTTTTATTTCCATGAAGTTCCTTGCAGTAATCACATACTGGGCCTAAAATATACAGTCTTGTTTCAACTTTTATAATAAGAGTCTTGTGTAATGTGGCAGTGGAAATCTTGAGCTGTGCCCAAAAGCCTCAGTTTGCTTATCTATAAAATAGGCATAATAATGCCCACCTCATAGGGGAGTTGTGAGGATAAAATGAAATTATGCATTTCAACATCTGATACAAGGCCCAGAACATGGCAAGGCCAAAAACTAAGAGCCCCTGCTACCATTAGTAGTTATTCTTTGATCACACACAGATACCACGGCCGGTTTGTAGATGCTGCTGATGTTTATGTGATGCCTGCTGGGGCTGGGCATACAAAAGCAAGGTCTTGTGTCTCAGGAGCTCAAGGCTAAGTGAGGGAAGTAGACCAGTGAATACACTGTGGTTAAGTCACCACAATAACTGCTCTCATAGAGAAATGTACATTAGGTGAGGTAGAAGAACGACCTGGTTGAATGGCAGTGTTGCTCTAGGCTGCCCAGGTGGGAATTCTGCCTGTGCTGTTCACCAGCTATATGTGATTTGGGAGGTCATGTAACATCTCAGGGCCCTTGATTCCTCTGGAAAATGGGAAGAATGTTTTTCCAGGATTTCTCAGTTCTTTGTGGTGATCAGGTGCTGGGCCCTAAAATATGTAGTCTTATTTCAGCTTTTCTAATAAAGAGACTTGTGTAGTGTAATGCAGTGCAGTGCAGTGCACTGTATTCCTCTGGAAGTCATAGGGCTGTTGTGATGATTGAAATGCTTCAGATGGTGCCAGGTGGAGAGTTGGTACTTGGTAAATGCTGGATGGTGGTATAGTCATCATCATTATCACTACTACTACTAAGACTACTGATCTCCGTGAGATACAGCAAAGGCACAGAAAGGATAGTGACCCACTTCGACTTGAGGAAAAGAGGCTCCATATCTGGAATGGCATCTTTCTCCCTTTTTCTCACAAAAATGTTTATGATACCCTTGTATTTTAAAAACAGTGGGCTGGGTGTGGTGGCTCACACCTGTGATCCCAGCAGGGAGACTGAGGCAGAAGGATCACCGTAAGTTCGAGGCCAGCCTGGGCCACATAGCGAGACCCTGTCATCAATCAGTACATACATACATACATACATACATGCTTTTTCTTTTTTTTTTTAATTAAATTCTTTTATTGGTACATTGTAGGTATACAACACAATTACGTTTCTCATTGGGAATTGTACCTTTACGTGATGCATCTTGGTTCTTATTTTTTCCCCATTCCTAGCCCTCCCTTCACTCCCTCCACCCTTCCCTATTTACAAAGACTTTATTTCCATTTTTTCCATTTCTCATCATTTTTCCTTTCCCTTCTTTCCTTTCCC
>NW_004624774.1:2351860-2411558 GCF_000247695.1 Heterocephalus glaber
TTTTTTTGATACCAGGGATCTAACTTGGGACCTTTTGCTTATGAGGCAGGTGCCGGAACCACTGAGTTAAATCCCCAACCCTCACTGCATTTAAAGATGTAGTAGCCCATAATAAGGCCACACCTTAGTATTTCGCACCATTTGAGTTGCTGCAGAAATTTTGTTTTTATAAATAAATCTGTTATCATTCTTGTATCTAATTCTGTTCATATATATGATCATTCCCTTAAGATAAATTCCTGGAAGAATTCCTAGGTCAGTGGATATGTATGCAGTTAGGGTTTTGACTCCATCCCCGCACTGGCTTCCTCCTAAAAGTCCATGTTCCTCTTGGACATCTGGCTGGCTTTGTTCTCTCCATGGTCTGCACACGGCCTACGCCTCTCCATGTAGACCAGGGAAGATTTAAACAGCACTAACCTCACCCACATCTGTTGAGCAAACGAGGGATCAGACTGCCTGGTGATGTGCTTCTTAGGTTTCCAAGAAAGCCACGGTCACCTAAGGTTTCCTACTAAGCACTGTACAGGGCAGATCGGGACAGACCAGACAGTATCAGTCAATTTCCCTGAGCCTAAGATAGTGTTGGGTTTGTGGCCAGAGTGGCACAGAAGCAGCCTCTGGACAGGTCTTCAGGCACACTCTGGAGCATGCAGGGAGGTTGGAGATGAGGAGAAAATCAATTAGATGTGTGTTCAAGATTAATGTTATCACACAGGGCAGAGTGAAAGTTGAGGACATGTACAAGCAGACCTGGCAAAGCTGCAGAACGGGCTGCTGTGTCCCTGTGTGCAGACAGCAGACAGTGAAGCAATGGGGCTCTGCTCTCAACGTTAGGAAACACTCCCCGGAACAGGCCACAGTCTCCGCATGCTCACAAGTTAGCGGAGGCCTAGCTTCTCTGATTTCTCAGAGAGAAGCATATGTATATATAATCATACATAAACATAAAAGCATATGAGTGTATTTTACTGTTTGTTTTGAACACGCCTTTGTTTTTTCCTTGGAATCAGGGATGATACTGAGCTGTGAAGAAAGTACCAGAGCAGGGGTGGTAGAGTCAGTGTTTCCAGGAGGACTGGGCCAGGCACTGGAAGGTTCTATGGGACCTGTGCCTCCCAGGTTGTGATCGAGCACCCATCACTGTTAGACCAGCAGGTGCCAGTGCACTGTAACGTTGTCACACACTTCACCCTTCCTTTTGGTCCACGGACAAAGAAAACTTTATCAAAGCGTTCTTTGGAGTTAAAGTACAGGTAAAGACTATAGAGGTAATTTGTGGGAAAAATGCATATTCGTGTAGAATGATGTTCTCCAGTTTAAGGCCTCTTATTCCCCTAGCTCAGTGCTTCTCAGTCTTCAGCCATTTACATAAACCTCTGCTCACTCTTGGGGCCACAACTACATAACTCAACCCTGTAATTTGTTTAATACACTTCAGTTAATTTCAAAGCAAACCACTTCTCTGCATGGTCTTGTCTTGTCCTGATATGTAAAATCTCTAAAAACATGAATTTAACGGTCTCATTGTATCATTCTCTACTGTATATCAAAATAACCATTAAAATAACAAATGTTCATCCACATCCCACTTAGAATTCTCTTGTCTACCACTGTTAATTTTGACTGACTCCAGTCTTTCTTCTTAGTGTAGACAAACTCATTTCTTCTACTTTACTGGAATTGGGTTCAGAATATGTCAGTGGCTGTTTATGTTGCAGTGGATGCTCACCACTAATCTGTCGGTATCCTGCTGTGCACTGCAGCTCATTGTGACACCTGTCCAGGCCTGATGTGACCTTGCCTTTCTTCAGGTTCTTGCCCCAGAGCAAATGCCCTGCTAGAGGATTGCACAGTGTGCACACACATTCACACACGGCACATGCATGGGCATAGATATATCTCCTCTACCTTCAAAATTGCCAGGCCATGTTTTTCAGAAGCTCATTTCCTCTTATGTCTGTCTGCCTGATCTCCGCTGAATCCAGTTATGCTCCTTTATCTCCTTAGTAAAGTACTTGCAGGTTAATATTTTCCCTGCATCCCACTGACCAGTCCCTTTGCAGTCCCCAGTTGAGATGTTTAATGGGGCTGAAGCTTCTGAAGTAGCCCCTTTGGGCACCTCCCTTGGAGTTTCTGGTTGTTTATCATTAACATACATTTACCCCACCTCTATCCAGTGACCCTATTCTATGCAGAAGTTCAGCCCATTGTTTCCTCTCAGAGGTGAATTTGTGCTGGTACTCATGGCTTTAAATTGTCATTTTCCTTCCTTTTCTCAGAAAGGACACTCCTGAGGGTTACCTTGAGAAATCTGTAGGCTCTGTCCAGTCTTAGAGTCATGGAGGTAGTCTAGCATGTTAGATAACAGTTATAAATGTGTGTCTTATTTTCCAGAAGTTTTTTCCTTCTACGTAGGTAGACCAGTTGTGTGACCCAGTCACCTGTCCACAATTTTCTGCTTTATGAGAATGAGTAGAATCTTCTCAGATGACTTTCTTCTTTTCCATAAAGGTAAAGCTGTCTTTTTGATGACAGTGGTGTCTTTCCAGAATGACCCATCACATGATTTCTCCTGCTCTGTGCTGGGTAGAGATTGAGGTCAATTACAAGGCAACATATGACTTCTTCTCCCATAGACAGTGTATGGTGGACGTGGGGTTGGAATGAAATGGAAGTGGCCTGGGAGATGAAAACTTCATGGAAAAGAGCTATGAAAATGATGGGAGAACACAGAATTTAAAAAGCATCATATCAACACATGCAAATCATCAGGAAACCACTGACTATTTCAGTGAAGAGTGGGCTAGATATCGTAGTTGTTGGTAGCTTGTCAAGGAGAGTTTTCTAAAATGAGAAATTTTGAGAAAGATACCAAAAGAAATGAATGTCCTAATCTGGCCCAAAAGATAGAAAGGAGGCCCATAGTGTATAATGGAGCAGGTGAGAGAGTCCTTTCTGCAAGCACCCATAGAAATTGGTTTTCTGTTTATCTATGTTTAATATATGTGACTACATAACTCAGTCAAGTGGTTTCTTGTGGTGGGCACTGTGTAAAGCAACATCATTTAAACTTTAAAATTACCTGACACAGATAATATCCCTATTTTTCCAGTTGGGAGGAAATAAAATTTATATTAAATTGTATGCTCAGGGCCATCCAGCATCAAAGTAGTTGCTTCATACCCAGTTAGTGCATCTCAAAGCTATGCTATTAACCAATACGTCAGATTTCTGGTTTCAATGGTGGAGTAGTTCCAGAGGAGAGATGGTTCTGTTAGGGTTTTCTACTGTGACCAAGTCTGGAGACACAACCTTATTTCCAAGGGAAAATGGTTTCTCATGATCCTGGAGGTTAACCTTTCAGTAAGCTGGAAGTCTGCTTATTAGAAGCTGGGGAGTTGATGCAGAAGGATAAATGGATGCAACTGATAAAGAACACTGAGGCTCATTCAATAACAATTTTTTTTAAATTGTAATATGCCAAGAGGCCTGCTAAACCTGTCATTACCTCATTGTATCCCCACAGTTAATAGTCCTGAGAGGCATGTTCTGATCCACATTTTCCAGACAGGTAAGCTGAGGCTGGAGAGGTTGAGTAACTACACAACTAGCAAATGGCAGAGAAGGAATTTGCCCAGCTGGTCTCCTCTCCCTGCACATTATCTTCCTGAGGCCTCTTTGTCTGTTCTTGAGCCACAGAAGTGAAAAACTTGATAGACTGAGTTACAGAAGCAATAAAAGCCGTCTGACTCAGCTTCCGGTGCCACCATGGGGGCAGTTGAGCTATAGTGAATGGGCTCCTAATATGCAAATTGGCAGCATGCAACCACGTGATAGCCTTCCCTCCAAATCTAGCACTGTCTGTGCAAAGAGCTGTATGCATTCAGTTGTGGCTTTAATATCCCGGGCCAAGGCAGTCACTCTGAGTTGCGATCACCTCCAAACAGATGGAACAAGGTTTTTCAACTGCACTGCCAGACGGATAGTAGCAGAGGAGATTACTGTCTAAGTGAGAGATACTGACATACAAGCTGCACTTTTTCAGGACAGCTATAAAAAGTAGAACAAGAAAGAGTGGAGAGAAGTAGCAACAAGAGCTTATACCTTTTAAACTTCTCCCAAGAGGTCACAAAGTGACATTTATAACTGATTTTGTCCCAGATTTTTAATATTTATACCAAGATATTGAAATGAGTTTCTTAGAACAGTGTTTTTTCTATTTGAGTCTATATCAGATTGCAGGGGCCTTATTAAAAATATAAATGCCTCACCTCCTCCCCAGGAAATTCTGAGTTAAGAGATCTTGCCTCAAACTTAGGCATCTGTACATTTAAAAGCATCTGGCAGTGTCCATACTAACTAAAGTTAGAGAAGCTCAGCAAGGTAGGGACAGAGAGGTTGCTGGTATCCTGTCATTAACCAGACCATGTCTGTGACTCCCTGTCAGGGTTTGGAACAGCCTAGCATAGTGATTGAAAACAAAGGCTCTACAGCCAGACTGAGTTGTTTTATTGCCATCTCTATCACCTACTAGCTATATGGTCTAGAGAATATTACTTTCCCTTTCTGTGCCTCAGGTTGTCATCTGTAAAATCGATCACTAATAATAGCTGCCCTAGAGAATAATTAGCCTGATTAAGTGACCCAGTGCATGTAAAGCACTTGACACTGGGCCTAGAACATGGTAAGCACCTAAGAGCTGTTAGCTTTGATTATGATGATTATTATCAGGCTGTAGTTTTACCTTACAGTTAACTCAGGAAATAGTCCTTCTTTGGAGCCCATGGATTCCAAAAGAGAGGCCCACAGTGAGGGAAACACAGAGTAACACTGGTTTCAGAGGGGACCTGTTTGATGCCTGAGCACAAATTCACCAGCAGCTTGAATTACATTGCACGGAGCTGGGGGTGGGGGTAGGAATGGATTCTTGGGCATTGTTTCACATGGATTATGTTAACTAGCTGCAGGAATTATAGCTCTGATTAATTCTTTTAGTTCAGTTAATGCATCCTGGACTCTCTCCCAGGCCCAAAGAGAGACTGAGAATTCAGATGATAGCCTTCTCATGTGGGTCCTCCTTGTTGAAAAATGATTGGGAATTCATACTGTCTAAAGGCTTACATAATGCCTTTCTGTGAGGAGCCAGAGCTGTAGCATGTTCCATTTTTCAGGTTGCCTCTGGAGATCCTGGGCCTTCTGGACACACCTGTTTGCTTTGGCAGAAGACATGTTTATCCACATAGAGTCCTATTGTCACACAGGCTGCAGAAGGTGTAATTTGGCCCTTAGCTTAATTATGTGTGGTTACTATGTGTGACTGAAAACCACATAGTTGATGTAGCAATTTAAAAAATGATGTGTGGAAAGCCAATGTCAAGAAAAAGTTAAAGATGAACCATTAAATAAAAAAAAAAATTAAAGGCTCATGTCTCTGGAATTATCACTAAGTGAACAAGCAGATGATGCAGCATTAGGTGCAATATGATTCTTCTTTGTTAAAAGAACAATGTGTGTATGTCTATATGTACTTCTGTGTATAGCAGAACAACCGAATGTTTAGATGCCAAAATAAATACACCTAGAGAGTGCTCATACAGGATATTTGTGCATGCTTTTCTATACTATCTAAATTGTAGAGGAATGCCTATTTATTAGGTATTGACTTGTTTTTAAGTTATTAAAAACAAAACTCCCTAATTGTACCTTCCATTTACTATCTCAAGTCTATTTTGCAATGAGTCATGGTATAAAAATAAGTGAGTACATAGCTTCTTTCCAATGAGGACTGAGTAAGCAGCCTGTGTGTGGACTCCCTCAGATACTAGGCAATGATAGGGCGCTCTACTCGAAAGTAGTTCTCAAGTAGAAAAGAGAGCTAGGTTGTGAGCACTAGAGTGTCTGTATAACTCTGATAAGCCAACTTCCTATTCATCCATTGGCTAAAGGTTTGCTCCTAACTTTCTGGAGGAGGGGGGTGTTTGTTTGTTTTTAGTGGTGGTATTTTGGGGCCTCTCCATTGTTCCACCATGTTTCCTTCTTGGGAATAAATTCAATCCTAGGCTTGCCCAGTGCTGTTCCCATTCCCTTTGGAATCCAGTTTTATTGGCATTCTTTCCTTTTTGCAAAGGAAAGTGTTATTACGAGTGCCTTGGGAGGAACATAAGTCATTTGATCCACATAGGACCAGAACCAGAGGCTGTTTTGCTGAAGACAATCAGCCAAAAGTTTTGTTATCAGGTGTTGTGTATATGATGAAAACAGTATGCTCATATTTTTTACTTATCAAGTCATTGTTTGATCCATTCATCATTGCCTAATCTGCTTTTTTCAGATTTTTTTAAAACATTGCCCAAACTTTTTTATATGTCCAAACATATTATCCAAACTGGTTTTTAAGATTATTTTTATCATAGAGACTGAGATAAGTCATCATGAAATCAGACCACTTCACATTTTAATGTGGCTTGGCATGCCACTATTATTAGGAACAAAGCTATAGGAAAAAAGAATGCTTCAGAAAGTCTGCTTCCAAGCTTCCCATGTACTTGGGTGTTACCCAGAGATGGTAAACTCAGAAATTGCTGTGCACTCATCATTTTTTATTGCAAAATTCATTAAGCTGCCAGGCTATTATCATCCTATCTTGTCAAGATGATACATTACAGACTTCATTGCAAAACTTATAACAAGCAGAACAAAGTACACTTCTCTCCCAGACACAGTTCAGGAAAGCCTTGGATATTTTGCTTGTGCCTTCCTATTTTTGGTAGAAAGCTGTCTTTGTAAACCTCTTTCTGGTAACTCCCTTTTCTCCTCCTTTGATCATGTGAAAAAAAAGTTTCCTCCTTTTGGCCCTGGCGTCATGAGCTTCTGTTAAAGAACAGTCTTCTTCCCTCTTTTTTTGACCTTTACTCTTGAGTATGTTGAAACGGTGACATACTAGCCTGAATTCTGACAGACTTCCATCCACAATGGGAAACCTCCTCCAAAGTGATGTTGAAGATCTGTGTTTCATATTTACCCTCCAGTTCTGTGTATTCAGTGGGCCAGACACGCTCAGGCCTGCCAAGATGTGTGAGTTTGGCTTGGCTGTGGTATGCTTTCCTGGCCTTGCCTCTGGCTTCTGTGATAAACAGAGAACCTGTCTCCCCTATGTGATGGAGTTGCCATTAAAGTGAGTAGGAGTCACTTGGTAAATATGGAAAGTGAAGTAGCTTAGCTCCCAGATTTCCATGGCAACTCCCAGAACAAGTACAATATCAACAAAATTATTCTGTGGTTTTCCTTTTTTAGTTGCAATGATTTGGTTGCATACTCATGTTTTTCCACTCCTGATTTGTTCAGAAAATAAAAATGCTGCCCACTCTCAGCAATACTTTTGTTTCAAGGACATTAGTGGTCCCTTTCTGAAGCACCTGAAGAACTCAATCAAACTACATCTTTCTGTTCCACCAAAAAAAAAATGATTGCATATTATTCTCATATTTATTTTTTATGTTATAACTGCGCAGTTTGGTATTTATGATGCATGGGGTAGACACCAGAAATGTATGATAAACATTAACCTTACCAAGTCACTTTAACGGATTCCTTGTGGCCAGGCAATATGTGCCCGCCCTTGAGTAGTTTGCATCCTTAAGGACCAAGTTCAATCCAGTTTGTCAGTGCTTTAAAATACATGTTCACAAAAGCACCCAGCACATTACTGATGCATATTTATAATGGTTTTGGGATTTATTTTATCATTTCCTTGTTTTTGGACTCTTGTTTTATGTTCTGTTTTGTTTTTGTTTTAACTAATATAAAGATAAAGAGATATTTGTGTTGACAAACATGTTTGTGAAAGCCAAGCATTCTCACTGACTATAGCCTGTCTCAGACACTCCTGAGTAGTGGACATTCTTTTTCTTTTTGTCATTTAATTGGTCACTGTGATCTTGATTTGACTCATAACTGGTTGTTGTATTTCTTTGAAGTCTACTAGCCTGTAATTTTTTTCCTCTAGGAATGTAATTGCCATCAGTCCTTCCTATACCTTCTAATGAGGATGCCAGAGTTGGACTGATTCATCAGTGACTCAGTGAAGTCCAGCTCCGTTATTTGAAAAATTTAGTTTATTTTTATTTAAAAGAAGTCCTCTGAGCTGCCTGTTCTTCTGCTTCTCTGTTAGGAGCAGGTACTTATTTGCCCCCAGGACAAAAAAAAAAATCCTCTTGTTTTGAATGACGAAACTGAATCATTTTCTCTTTATTTCTTAAGAATTTGTCTTGCTATAGTTTGCCATCACCATTAAAACATTTGGTTTGCTTCTGATTGTACTCTCCACCTCTTCTTTGAAATAATCTTTACCTTCTCCCTCTATCACTGTCGGGACTGTCAGCATCTCAGCTTAGATCTTCCACCCAGGAGTTCTCGTTCTCATTTGCTGAGATCACAGATGAAGAGAGTTATCGCTACCATACAGTCTTGTAGTCAGGGAATGTCAGGTTTCTTGATTTCCTTGTCATATAGTCCATCAAGGAATACCAGTAAAAAAAAATCTGCCTCTTCGGATGCATATATTTGACAATCTTGACTATAAAGTTGTGAAATTTTATGATACATATTTTTGTGTATTTTTCTTGGACAAATAACTCCTTTCTCTCATCTTTTGTTTTGGCTGTTCTGTTGTTATAGTATGGGTTATGCATCTGTGAAAGAATACTTAAAAATTTATTTATTAAAAAAAGAATACTAATGTCCTATAGTAAATGAAATACTAGAAATCTGCAAGCTCTATTTGGGTGTAGACATTTGTTTTATTCCGTTGACTTTTCTAGTCCATAGAAGGTCAGATCCGTGTTTTCCACCAGCTTCCCTTTTTCTCTTGCAGGCTTATTTCAGACAGACATGCTACGTTCCCTTTGCTGTAGCCTTCCCCATTAGGTCATCGAGTTACCCAGTTTTTAGTACTCTAACAGTAGATATTTTCATTAAAACATCATCTAAATTCAGATTTTGGAATCATTTTATTAAAATCAGAACTATGATAACATTTCTTATAAAGTAAAACTTTTATATAATGTTATTTTAAATTTGGTTTCAAGGTTTTGTCTTAAATTGCTCATAATCCACTGACAATAAACAGATATGTGCAAATTGATAAATACTCATGTATTTTTACAAATAAAATACAAAAACATAATATAGAGGTCTTAAATATCTGGCAACCTTGTTTGCTATTTCCTAGGTTCTCAATAAACATGAATTGAATTAATGAAAATTAAGGAAGTTTCATTTCATATATTATTTTTTCTAATGAATAATAAGAGGGAGGGGGAAATGTCCTGATAACATTTTATAAAAACGAATATACTTTTAGCAAGGTGTTATTTTAGATTTGTAGGATCATAACCCTCTCACGGACAAGTGAATATAATCACAAGAGATATGGGAACTATAGTTTTTCTCTTCTGTTTCCTGAGAATTCAAAAAATTAATTCATGCAAAGTTGGTTCTTCAAGCTTCACAAACTAGAATCAGTAAAACTATTTACCTCTCTTCCCATATGAGGCAGAAAATGTCTTCAGCTGAGGGCCAAATAAGAGCTGTCTGCACTCTCCTTTGTGTGGTTCAACTTAGGCTCTTCACAGTTTTTCAGGAATCTTAAGATGCACATTTTGTACAAAGGAGACTTTTACTTATACTGATTCACACTAACAGGTGCTATATTCATTCTCTCAGTGCTCCTCTAATTATAAATTTTGAGGATTGTTTCTCTTTCTAGTTGCAAGTTCTGGTTTACAGGCTCTGTTAGTCTTCCTGCACGATATAGCTCTTACAGTTTCTTTTTCTGTCTGGTTGCTTCTGTTTGAAACTTAGTCCCTTAAATTATGACTAGCTCTGAACCTCAGTAATAACTGTAGTGATATACTGGTTTGGGTTTTTTTTTTTCAAAATCTACATAGAGTTTAGAAATCTCCCAATAGCCTCACAGGATTTTTATATTTTCTCTGGGTTTTTTTTTTTTTACAGGGAATTAAGAATTTGCCAAGATATTAGGGGGTATTGTAGTGTGAGTATGCATATTTAATGTGAAGATTATTCTGATATCATTCCATAAGCATAATTTGTTTTTATAGACATGATTAGTGCAAGAAGACAAGTATTTCTTATGATATCACCTTTATTGGTTGAAGAGACCTGAGTTCAAATATTAACCTATAAATTGCCAGGTCAGTGACTCTGGTCTGTCCTCCTAGCAATACACTACACCTCTAACTCTTGTCAAAAAGGCCCAGTAAGAATTAACCCACATTTATTTCTTGACACATGAAACAATTGCCAGGAACACCCATTGATTTCAGTATGGTACATCTGTAATGAGTGGGGCTGAAGAATGATACAACAAGACTATGATATTCTACTGTGACAGTGGGGCCTGTGCCATTAAGCTAGATTGTCCCCTGAATGTTTCTTCAGTGTATGGTTCCAAGTTTTTGAAGATGAGAAGAGACAGAAAGTTCTTTTCTTTGAGCACTATTCTAAAGTTTACAAAACACATTCCTGCATATGATCCCACTTGATCCTCTTGACAGCTCCACAAGCTGTGCTAGGCTGCTGTCCTTCTCCCAGTTTTGTAGATTCATTAACCAGGAATCTGAGATCAAGTGGAAATTGCCTGAGGCCACACACCCAATCAGGGTTGGATTCTTGAACTCAGGTTTTCTCTCTCCTGCCTTCATAAGATTCTCCTAGCACAGCATATGACTGCTTGGACCATGGACTCAGTTTTTTGTTTTGTAAATGCAGGCTACTAGGTAGGCTTTTATAGTTCTGTCACAGAATTAACATGAAGTTAGACATCAAATACACGAAGCTAGAGGCAACACAAGGATGTGTCTGGGGTGGGGTCAGGCATTTAGACTCGGAGTATAAGGAAGTTAATTGATGGCCAAATACATTCTGTGGTGAGGTGCTATAGAGTTGGAGGAAGTTCATAGCCTGGAAAGTATTAAAGGCAGGGTTTTTATAGTGAAAGATGAGTGTCACAGAAACCAAGGCAATGTGGCTAAATTCAAGGGGTCTCTAAAGGCTGTTTTGTGTTGTGACCATCCACTAAAAGATGGCACAACTTATGGTGCAATGGTAGGCCCACTCTTAGGAAAAGGGCTGGTAAATATTACAGGGAAGGTGGATCCTGTCAAGATGAGGAAGAGGTTTTTCCCTAAAATTTTATGTTGCCTATTCCCTTTTGACTCTGTTTCCCACTTTATTCTTTTGTATGTCTTTTTTAAATGTTAGAAATCTCAATCAAGCCTCATTATTTATAAATTTTGTATACATAGGAACAAGCTATCCCTATGCAATATTAATACAGGGCTTGTGGTCTTTTCTCCTGCAGAGGAACAAAGGAATAGCATCATCAACTCCAGTCTGGAATCTGTCTCATCAAATGCAAACAGCATCCTTAATTCCAGCAGCAGCTTACAGCCCAATATGAACTCCAGTGATCCAAACCTGGATGTGGTCAAACCCACCCGGCCCAACTCACTGTAAGTATGATGTCCAACTGCCTTGCGTCTCTGTTGACCATTCTGCAAGAATCTACTCTCTGGGTCCATCTGACCTTGAGCCATTGTCCCATGACTGTGATTTAAACTTCTCTCCAAACATGGATCTTGGCTGGCTTGCTGTGGAATTTTTAAGCATCATCATCCCCAAGGAGAGTCACTGTTGCTAACATGCTGCTTCGTGGTCTTGGTCACCTTTGATTTACTGTCCCGCTGAGATGGCTTTGGTGATGGCTACTGCCTGGGCTGGCTGCTGGGCATGAAAAGCAATTTCTTTTAGTTTCCCAAATACCAGGGACTGTGGCAGCTTAGTAGATCAGTAGCCAAGTCTGTTGAACTCGTTAATGTGTGTATTAGGAATGTTCATTGCTACCTCTGTGCCTCCTTTCATAAAGATAGTTCCAGTTGCCCTTTGTATCTTTGCATTCTCAAACCTTAGTGTGACTATGATCTCTCACTAGAGACTTTAAAAGGGCTCTTGTTTCTTCATTTTGGACCCTGAGAACCCATAGTCAAAATAGGCATTTTATGGGACTGGTTGTCCAGTGCCCCTTCAGAAACTATTCTAAAAGGGCCAGAAAGTTCTCCCTTGTGGCTCCAGTCTACATTGCTTAGCGTGCTTCTTCAGGCCACAGAATAAATCTTGTCAGCTAGAGCCTTTCCAAATGAATGTGAGGCCATGACCAGAACAACTGGACTCAGGCTACAGCTATAGAAGAGTCAGGAAAAACCATGTTGACTTTGCATTTCTCTAGTGAAAATAGTTTGAGGCCCAGCCACAGACTGTCTTCAGGCAGTTGTTGCACTTGATGAGACACCAGCATGCAGATAAGATACCAGGAGGGCAGCAGCCTTTCCCTGCTCTTCTGTATGCTATGGTTGTATGCTAGTGCCATGCTGTTCCATCTCTTTAGGATATAGTATTTATGTATCTGTGAAATGAGTCTAATAATTTTTGCCTTATAACAGGCTAAGGGATATTAAATGCTTGGGAGGAAAAATACCCCAAAATGTATGTAAGATGTACTTATAATGAAAATGTAGCTACGATGTAAGATGAAATCTTAAACTGAGGAAATCAGATCTCCTTTTAGTTCTTGGCAGTTTTTAAATTGTACCAGCATTCAGGAAGTTTGATCACTTGCCCAGTATTTGGTGGATAATGTTGTAGCTCACCAAAGCTCAGAATATTTGGGTTTGTCCAGCTTGTGGGCAGTAAGTCTGTTCTTGTTTTTCATTACCAGATTTGCCTACAGGGCCTCCTGGCCTTGACAAATGCTTTTTCAGGTTCTTTTATACCTGCTTTCCTGGACTTCAAGGAGATTCTTTTTTACCCCCTCCATTTGATTTAAGTCTTTGTACCCAGCAGTTGCTAAAGTTATTTGTTACTCAGCATGAGCAGAGTTGAACTTCTAGACCACGCTGCTTCATATTCCCTGATTTTAGCCAACCAATACCAACTAGTGGTCTTTAATATCTGTTTTTAGCTGCTGGTTGCTGTGAGCCCCTGAGTCACTGCTGAGAACAGTGTGTTCCAAGAGGTTGTTTGGGTAGCTAAGTGAGGGCGGGGCAGGGGGGATATGTCTTTTAAACAGGTCCTGGAGGAGAAGCCTTGAATTTTTTATTTTTTGAGTAGCCATATCATACTGAGGGCAACTGCCCACTTCACCCAGGACAAATTTGGGGGGATTTCCCAAGAATGGAGGGTGAGGATGGGAATAGTTCTACTTGTTTGTCTTTGGAGGAGGGTCGTAGGCAGAGTGTGGGTGTGCTTCCAACAATACTGCTATCCTCAAGCTGAGTGAGTCTGACTGATACCTGTGAGTCTTAAGGTCAGGAAGGCTTCTACCATGAGGTAGAAGCAATGGTGGTACCAGAACTGGAACCAGCAATTGCCTTGCCCTTGAGTGAGGCACATGCCAAAGCCTTTTGCAAACAGGTTCTGTGGCCATTTCTAAAATCCAAGGCATTTTTCTGGGTTTCATCCTCCCCAGTGTTTCTTGCCTGAGATTTGCCTGGTGGACCATGAATGGGAGTTAGGCAGTCCTGACAAAATAGAACTCCTAGTACCTTCCCTGAGAAAATTAATCCTGAGAAGCCTGAGAGTGCATTATGCCATGGTGATAATTATGCCAGGCTCAGTCATACCAAGCAAGACCTTAGTCCTAAATCCCTTCATTTTCTACACCAATGTTCAGTTTGAGGTGTTCAGAGATCCTTAAATGGGAATACTTGATGGAAACAAAAAGCAAAGGCATAGAGTAGAGGGCTACCATTAGCTATTAATTAGGCATAAAGTAAAAAACCAGTCACCAGGAAACTACTTATCCTTTTTATTTTGTTCATTATTTTTCATGAGGAAAGAAATTTGCTGCTCATGATACTTTGCTGTATCATTAGTAAGTCTTTTCATAATTCTTTTAGGACAGTGATGGTGAACCTTTTAGAGCTTTTAATGATAGAAATAGCCTGCTTTAGCATACATGTCATAGGTTCACCACCACTATTTCACGAGATCAGGGCTCTTTTGTTTGCATGAATATAAAACTAAATCAGGCATCAGAATTAGAGATGCTGCCATTCTACCCATGCTATGGCATGGCTGCTGTGTTTAATTCTTTGGCAGGTTCTTATCTAGACTCCTGGAGTAGCTATTGCTCCTAAAGATCAAGGGACAGTTAGTGAGCCGGGATCAACGTCCATATGATCTGAAATTCCCAACAAGTCTTGCTGAATATCTTTTGTGCCTTAATCTGTGCTAAGCTACCTTGGGTAAAATAGAAAAAGAAAATTCCTGCCCTCCCTGAGTTTATAATCTAGCTGTGGAAAGACAGTGACACAAAACAGTGCTAAATGGGTCTCATAATTCAATGGTGTCTTCAGAGTTCAGTACTAATGGAATATCTGTGAGTACATGCACCAGGTCAGAGAACTGGGCAAGGTGAGGCAGATGAAGTGTGAGGTGAGTGTTAGTGAAGATTTAGATCGGTGAGTGAAGAGCATTCTAGGTAAGGGAACAAGAGGTAGAAATGACCCAGCATAGATAAAAAATCCCAGAGACATGTGTATTGGGGGAGGGAGCTATAGTTTTTCCCCTACCATTACTATCAAAAAACAAAAACAAAACTTGAACTCATCTTTAAAGTCAGGAGACTTCATATAAAAATCCACATTTCATGCTGAAACAACTGGACATTCACATGCGAAAACATGAACCCAGACATGGACCATATACTTTTCACCAAAATTAACTCCAAATGAATCATAGGTTTAAATGTAAAATTCAAAATTATTAAAACTGTAGAAGATTATGTAGGATAAAACCCAGGTGACCATGGGTGTGATAACTTTTTAGATACAACACCAAAAGCATAATCTGTGAAACAAAAAAACTGTTAAGTTGGATATCACTTAAATTAAAAACTTCTACCCTGTGAAAGAAATTGTTAAGTTAATAAAATGATAAACCACAGCCTAGGGGAAAATATTTGTAAAACACATATCTGATAAAGGACCCATATCCAAGATGTACAAAGAACTCTTCTTAACATTAAGTAAAGCAATAATATACTTAAAAAATGAGCAAGAAATCTGAATAGATATCTCACTGAAGAGATTTACATGGCAAAGAAGCATGTGAAAAGATGTTCCACATCACATGTCACCAGAGAAATGAAAATTAAAACAATATGAGATACTACCACACTGCTATTAGAATGGCCAAAATCCCAGAACACTGACAATATCAAATGTTGGCAAGGATATGCAGCCACCCTCTCACTCACTGCTGGTGGAAATGCAAAGTTGCAAAGTGGTATAGTCACTTTAGAAGACAATTTAGTTTTTTTCTTACAAAAATTCAACATACTTTTACCATCTGATCCAGTAGTTGTGCTCCTTGATATTTACCCAAACAAATTGAAAACTTATGGCAAACAAAACTTATGACAAACATCCACATAGATCTTTTGGTTAACTTTATTCGTAATTACCAAAACTTGGAAGCAATCAATATGTCCATCAGTAGATGGGAGAAGGTAAACTGTGGTGTATCCAGACAATGGAATGTTATTTATCATTAAGAAGAAGCGAACTATCAAACCATGAAAAAACATGGAGAAAACTTGAATTCATATTGCTAAGTAAAAGAAATCAATCTGGAAAGAATATAATATGATACCAACTAAATGACTGAAGAAATAAACTTGGTTTAATAAAATGATCAGTGGCTGCCAAGGAAAAGAGATGAACATGTAGGATGCAGGAATTTTTTAAGGCTGTGAAACTATGCTGCATGGTGGGTACATGAAATTATGACTTTGTTAAAACCAGTAAAACTATAGAACACAAACAGTGAAACCTAATGTAAACTATGGTCTTTAGTTAATAATAATATATCAATATTGGTTCATCAGTTGTAATAAATGCACCATACTAATCCAAGATATTAATAATTGGGGAAAGTTAGAAGGTGAGAGAGGAGGAAACTTGTTTTGCATAATTTTTCTGTAAAACCAAAACTGCTGTAAAAAATAAAGTTACTAATGTATTTTTAAAGTCTAGATGTCCAGCTCTTTTTGAAAGGTAGAAGATTCAGCTACATGAAAGCTATGTGTTACTTGGTAGGAGAGGATGTCCAGTCCCCACCCTGTCTCATTGGCTTGTGTTACTCCTTTGGATTTTCTCCCTGCAGTACTGCAGTAGATTAAATAAGGCCAGAATCTTTGCAGCCCCTCCCATTAAGAGCTAGAGCCCTTGAATCTAGGCTGGCCTTCACCCTCGGACTTGATTTAGCCAGTAGAATGTGATAGGAGTGTCATCATGCAATGTGCCAGGCCCGAGCACGATGCTTTGCAGTTTCTTCTCTTGACCCATGGAACCCAGTCGCCAGGTACAGAAGCCTTTTCTAGCTTCCTGGAGAGGGAATCCCAGCAGTCTCAGCCAAGTCTAGCCCTTGGGCACCCATCAGTTGAATGCAGCCATGAGTTAATCCAGGCAAGACCCACAGAAAAGCTGCCCAACCAGTCCATAGATTCATGGTAAATAATACACTACCTAGAGTGGTTTAATACACAGCAATAGTTAAAACAATACAAGGCCTGTGATTTTGTGATCTGGGAGTCATGGACAATTTCCAGGGGAAGGGACTGAACTTCTTGGGTGGGACAGAAAGGTATGGGAAGTTCTCACTGTAGTATAGACCCACATGGGAACTCGCCTTTCAGTTTTCAGAATCTTCTTTGAAAGAAAATGACTCATGTCTGAGAGTCTAAGAAATTAAGAAACAAAACAAAATCCCTAGCTAATGGCTGAGGCAAACAAGAAAGTTAGCTCAAGCATTGGAATGAAAAGCAGGAAACCCTAGGTTTTAATCCTGGCACCAACAGGGACTGACTGATAATAGAAGTCCTTGGCTTTGAACACACCCACCCCCCACTGCCTGGGGTGGAAGAAATGGGGCTGACCCATCTGCAAGAGTGGAGGTTGTTCAATGGGTGCTTACAAAAGGCTCCAGAAGTAAAAGTTCCCCTTTCCTTCCACAATGACCAATAGAACTGGCATCATGCTGAATCTTTTCTGCAAGATACTGAATTTTGAAGGATGAACTCAACAAATGCTGGGAAAGAAGTCTGGGGATGTCCCACCAGGGACATTACATCCTCCAGTAATTCCCCAAAAGTAGAAACTTCCGGGAGGAAGATGCTTTTTTCAGGCAGCTGAGGTAGGGGTGGAGGGGCTTGTTAAGAGGAAAGCAGGCTGAGAGGGCTGGGAATGCGTACTGGTGGAACCCAACCTCTGAGTTCTCCCTATGTAATACCCACACCTAAAAAATAACAACTGCTTGGTAGCCTAGTACATTAGACTGATTTTTTTCATCACTTCCCCTTAACACACATATACACACGTACATTTCCAAGTTATTTCTGGTGACCTAAAAGATGTGCACATGCCACACGCCTGCAGGTTCTGCCAGAGTCCACTGTTCTCGCCCATCTTAGTGGCTAGTGAGCAGTTCAAGAGCTGCTCACTGGAATTCAGAAGATAAACAAGGCCTGCTTCCAGGGGAGTTGTTTCTCTGAAGCATTTCTGGCTCCCTCTGAGTTTGATTCAGCTGTTCTCTGATGAAATTTGGACGATACTTCCCTAGAGAAATGTCTCTAAAATTTTACTTATCTTCTGCTTATTTAGTTAATATTTGTTCAGATATCAGTTGAATACCTATTGTGGGCCAGATGTTGTTCTGAGTGTTGAAGATACAGCAATTAAAAAAAAAATCAGAGGGGTTGGGATGTAGCTCATTGGTAGAGCACATGCAAAGCATCTATGAGGGTCTGCATACAATCTCCAGTACTGAAAGAAAATAAATACATTGAGAGTTTCTGCTGTCAGGGTTTACATGCTTTTGGAGATAGAAGAAAAATCTGTGTCTAATGTATCAGATGGTGAGAAGTTCTGTGGAGAAAACTAAGGTAGAACCAAGGAGAGAGAGGTCTGAAGGGAGGGAAGGAAGTTGGTGTAGCTCTCTGCCCTTGAGTTTCCTTATCTGTAAAATACGGTAGTCAGACCCTCCTCAGAAAGTGGGGTCAACATTCAGTGAGGTCATCCTTTGTATCTCATTCACATGTTTAACACTTATGAATGGTGGCAGTTATTTTGCAGAGCTCCTTGTACAAACTATCCTTTCTCTTTCTCTAGCCCCTCAGCCCTGGTATGCACTTTGCCTTTGTGGAGAAGTGTCTCAGCTGTTTGCTCCACTCCCTCCCACCAGCTCCCTTCCTCCTCTGTGAGAGGGGAACTGTCTGTTGCTGCCAAGGAACTGTTCCTGCAGAGGCAGGTGCTGCTCTGCCTCTGTCCCAGGCCAGCTGGGGTAGGCATGCCTGTTCCTGGAAAATTTGGAAATTTCCTTATCCCACAGGTACCTGATGAGCTAGCTGTGTGCATGGCTGTTACTTAGTGGCACAAAATGAATCACAAAATGAATAATATGCATTAGATAAGTGATCATTTATGACACTTTATTCAAAAAAGTCACTTTATCATCCCAACACTGTTGCCTGCCAAAAGAGTTACACCCAAACGGGCAACTGTGATTTTCCTGAAATTGTGTATGTATTGGGGGGGGGGGGGTTCTCTCTCATTTCAGAAAGTTTTGGTTTTGATTTGGGTTTGTGGTTTTCTGTTCAGTCTTTTTTGTTTTGTTTTGTTTTTGGTTGTCTTTTGTTATTTGTTGTGCTCATTCTTTGGAATTTGGGCCTTTGAGAGAAGTTTTCCTCCATGGTTAGATCAGCTGGGTGTGAAGGAGGATCTTCATGTTAGATTGAGGATTCTGCTGCTCACCGACCTGCAAGTAGAAAAGGTCTCTTCAGATTGTTTTGCCTGCAAACTTGGAAATAACTTGAGAGCATAATCGTTTTCTGTGGGAATTGTTTGGCTTTTCTTGCTCCTCCTCATGGTGACCCTGTTGATCTCAGCTTACTGACGCTGTGGTTCCTTGGGTGTGCCCCAGACCCACCCTCCATCACCTCAGGTTATGGGGGCTGGGAAGGCTACAGTTCCCCCAAGTAACATTCCCTTGGCATTTTCAGAGACTGTTACTGATGTGCCTCATCATCATCTTTGTAAGTGGCCTCAGTCGACATTTCCCTTTTCCTAGACAAGATCTCACTCACCAATCAGAAGCCCAGCTGCGCTTCACTTGGTTGAGGGTGGAGATTCCTGGCCAATGCACCATCTAATTTTTATGGGGTAAATGTGTTTGGTTATTAGCAGTTCTTTATTTTTAAAAAATATGCAGTCTGTTTCAGGCAGCCCTCAAAACCCACGAGCCAGTAGGATTTCTTTCCCAGGCACCTGGAATATCATTGGCACCAGGTCTCTACAGCAGACGGATTAAGGTGGAGGTTGGGTCACATTTTAACGCCTGGCCACATCCGTTTTCCAGCACAAATGGAAAAATGTTCTCTCTTACACATGTTCTTTTCTTTTTCCCTTTACAAATTAAAATCTTATAAAGGGTTTTTTTTCTGTAAACTTATTAATCTTAATAAATAATCTAAAACAATTTCTCAAATTTGCCATGACATATAACACATTTTTAAAGCCTTGAGGTTTAATTACAGTTATAAATGAATGAATTTCATTCTGAATTTAGCTGTCCTCAAATGCCTTATGGCACTTTGTTTTATATGTGCACGTAGGTGTTAGACGATTTAAATCTGAAATTTTTTGGTAGACACTTTAGGGAAGGAAATAGCCTTAAGATTTTGCATGCCTTTCAGCACTACTATTCCTGTAAGGAACTTTGAAGGAACTTGATGGTGCTATTTTTCTCACTTAGAGTTAATATGAATTGGGGGGTCTTATTGATGGATTCAGATTTTAAATTTGGTATATTAAAATTACATTAAAGTTAAAACACTGCTTTTTAAACATTTTTAGTGAATCTAGGAGGCAACTGTTTACTTAGCGAGGAAAGCATTCCTAGTTGGAAACAGCTTTGGGATCGTGTTTTTAACCGATTCTCTGTTCTAAGGGTCTGGAAAGGGTTGTTTGCATTTTTCTGAGGCTTCATTTGGTCTCTGTTGCGCTGGCCTTCCAGGGCACAGTCTTCGATGCAGTGGTTCTAGACAAGGTCATGGACATCACCTCAATG
This sequence comes from Heterocephalus glaber, assembly GCF_000247695.1. The sequence goes on from NW_004624774.1 coordinate 2,372,069, forward strand.
GATGTTCAGATCCTCTTCCAGCCCCTCACTGGAATAGCAGGTCTGGAGGCAGGGCCCAGTGATCTGTTTTTCCAAACTCTGCAGGTGATTTTGGTCTGTGCTAAAATCTGAGAGCCATAGTGGTTTAGTGTGTTGGCTCAATGGACTTCAGCAAGAATAAAATCAAGACTTACCTCATTGAAGCTCTCAGGGTCAGAAGCAGCACCATGATTGTCCATGCTGGGATGACAGTGGTAGTGCTTCCTAGAGCTCTGCCCCTGGTCACAGCTAATGTGGCTGAGGAGGGCTGGGTTTGCTTCTCAGAGGAACCCAATTAGCTTACTAGTGCCGCACTCTTAGATTCCCCAAGGAAACCAAACCATCTCCTTTGCAGACACATGCCTTTTGGCCACAAATCAAGAGGGGGTGGATGCATTAGCTAAGCCAACAGATATCTTCATTCAGCATCCACTGTGTGTATGTAACAAAAGAACAGGATGCTAGTGCGTATTGATAGGAGAACAGCTTTCAAGGGTATGTGATCCTGAAAGTAGTGGATCTGCATCAACGTGAACATAGGTTAGAGATTTTTAAGTCAATATTTTCCAAACTGATGCAGGAAAAGGCAGGCCACAGGGGGCACTGGTCAGGCCAGAGCTAGGTTGGACAAGGTTCAATATGTTCTTGATTAACAGGGTCAAGCCTTGCCGCTGCCATTTCCTAACAGTAAACTTGGACAAGTTATTTGCCTTCTCTGAGTAAAACCTTTTCTGTGAATTGGTAATGGTAAGAAGAATATCTACTTTCAAGATTGCTTTCAGGGTATATGAGACAACACCTTCATAACACTTAGTACATGGTCTGGTTCAGAGTAAACAGTAAATAAAAATGGGGTCCTACTACAAGTGTCTGTAATAAGCCCCCCTCATATTTGATCAGGTGCAATGGACAGATCAGACTGAGGTTGGGGAGAGTGCAGCAAAAGCAAGACTTTATTTCTCGATCTAGCAAGAATGGGTGGCAGTTTAACAGACAGACAAGCCCACCCCAGAGTGGTTACACTAAGCAGTTTAACTCCTAGCAAGTAGTTCCCTTCCCTCTTTCTTCATTGGCTTGAATACTCCGGGGAGCACAGTCTCCTTGATGGGTGCCTATACCCTTACCTGCCCCCTCTGAATATTTTGGGAGTTTTAAAAGCAAATGATTAAGCTACATGGGTAACTCTTTTTTTTTTTTTTTTTTGAGACAGGGTCTCACTGTGTAGTTTAGGCTGGCCTTGAACTCACTGAGTAGCCCAGGCTAGCCTGGAACTCGTGATCATCTTCCTGCCTCAGCCTCTGAGTGCTGGGATTACAGATGTAAGAAGTTAAGGGTAACTTCTTAACTGCCAGTGCTTTTCCAGTCAGAGTTAGCATAGTGAATTCCATACTTTTGACTATGTATCCTCCCACCTTTGTTGAGGGACCTCTCAGATGCATGGCTTCAGTCATGCCCTCAAGCTAATAGATTTTCACTCAGAGTTAAAGACCTTATCCTGAAAGTAGACCACTTTAAGTTTTTATTTCTTTTGGTCATGTGCCAAGAACCCATATTTTGGTCAATAAAAATTAACTGTATTCAACTTCATTTCCATAGAATTATAGCACCTAGTGACATTGTAGCTGTCTTTATTTGTGTAATTATACTCTATATGTTCACACAATGATGAAATAATGTAACAATGCGTTTCACAGAACATATGACTTTATTTTTATACCATTTGCTTAGATTGCCCCACAAATGAATAAACCCTCAGTGTTGATTTTTTTCCCCCAGTCCTGACAGTAGATGGTTGCTCAGTATTTATTTTGTTTGATCCTGATGTGACAAAAAGCAACTCAGATTTAAAAGTTATGATTATAATTTTTAAAAATAATTAATATGCCTAAAACTGAATTAACTATAAATAATAAAATACACCAGAATCGATGAATGCACTCAATTACAAGACAGATTTCAAGTTGTTTGAATAGTCAAAGACATCAGTGTTTACCGTAGGAAGCCTTGTCAAGCCACCTACCCTATTGTTTCTGCATTGGGTGGAGCCAACTGAAAGTACACTAATTAGGCTAGAAACTAATTGCATTCTCCAATCTTCACTGGGGAATAATTTAGCCTCAGGAATTCCTCTGTATCCTCTGACTTTGTGTTAATTTGACTGACATTATGGCAAAAAGGAAAACAGTTTCTGAAGGAAAGCCATTCTGAAATTCTGCATCTTAGTCATTCACTGTATTCGCTCTCTGCTGCAGATCCTCTTCCAGTGTCTGTCAACTTCCTTCTCAAAAAAGCAGTGTGTTTCTCACCAAGACATTGTTTCGCTATTTTTTCCAGGATTGTTTACAAATCAAAGACAGCTGGTGCGTTAGTCAGCTTTTCTGATGCTGTGACAAAAAACCCGAGAAAAATAACTTAAAGGAGTAAAGACATTTTTTATGATGGTTTCAGAGGCTGCAAGCCATAGTCATTGACTCCATTGCTCCTGGGGCCATGGTGAGGCAGATCACCGTGGCAGGAAACATTTGTTTTAGCAAAGCAGCTCCCCTCGTGATGGAGAGGAGGCAGAAGAGCATGAGATGATGGGCTTGCTGCACTTTTGTAGGCTCCAGGATCCAACCCGGTTGATCGTGCCACTCCCCCAGAGGGTGGTCTCCTCCCTTCGTTTGCTGGCACACATGCCAGTTATCCCTGGAAACACCCTCACAGACACACACACTGAATGTGCTTTACTAACTTCCTAGGCATTTCTCAACCCAATCTCTTTGACAGTCAAGATCAACCATCACAGCTAGTGATGGGGCTCTTCCTTAGCTGTTGTCAAAAATGCTAAGAAAAAGGATGAGATAGCTGCCTACTCCTAGACTACCTTATATTCTCTAGTTGCCCTATGCTGGAGAAACCATGTCTTCAGAAAGGGAGATGAAGTGGGGGGCAGATACTGTCCACAAATAAAGGCATGGATGGGATGTTCATCCAAGGATGATGTATTAGGAGCCTAAGAAAAACATCAGCACAATCAAAACAGCCTGTTTCAAGGAGAGGTTTTTTGTTTTGTTTTTTTTTACAAAAGAATTGATGCAGTTGAATCATAAGACATAATACAGTATACCAGGGCTAGTAGCCACCAGTCAATCACTACCCTTAGGCTAAAGAGATGTGAACAGAAATGATACCAAAATCTAGAAGTGGCAAAAGTTGGATTGTCAGTACCCTGACAGATGCAGTGACTCTTGGCCACGAGGTGGTCACTTGGTTGCTAGATGGAAGTAACCTCAAAGAAATGGAGTAGATGCCTTCATCTTCTCCTTCCTTTCCTGCTAATCTGCTAGTGCTTCCCATTGGTGAAACCGACAGGAATTCAGAATGTATGGAAATCCTTTTACTGTAATCTGTGCTAGTTAGCTCTTGAGAGAAGGGCAGGATGGAGAATGCACCTGGAAAGGCAAGTAATGCTGTTCAGCACAGTGGCAATGGAAACAGCAGGGATAACCATCAGTAAAGGACTGCTTAAAAAAACCAAGAGCAGAGTGCCAGCCAGGACAGCAGAGGTGAGACATATGTGCCATTCTACAGTAACCTTCCAAGGCCCATTAAGGGGAGAAAGGCAGATGCAGGGCACTGTGCAACTGTGGCTCTCCAGCCAGTCTGCACATAAGCATCACTTGGGGAGCCTAAAGTAAAAACTACAGCTCCTAGGCTTTCTCCTGGGAATTGACCTGAGTGGGGCCTGGGTTTGGGTTTTAAGCTTTCTGAGTGATTTTGACATGCAACTGGACTTGAAAAGCATTTGTGGGCAGTATGTAATACTATTTAGATAGGACTCCAGGGCTATAGACACAGATAAGTTGTGTACATGTCTGAAATATTCCTAGAAAGATACAGGGGAACGAATCTGTAGTTGTCTCTGGAGGAGGCAGATGGCACAGGGTCTATGAAAGAAGGAACAGCAAGTTTTCCTTTCGATGATTGCCTGTCACAATGTGGGGATCTTTCACATGTGCTGCACTGATTGTTCACCTACCCAAACTCCATTTACAATAGATGCACTTAGTTTTGAAATCACCATTCATTCTTTCATTCTTGTCAAGCTATATAGATTTTGTTTTTGTGAGAAAAAATTCCTTTTTTAACATTTAAAAATGTTTATATCCTCAGTAGCTAGAGATCTAAGTATGATGTTTTTCGATTGAAGAATAAAGCCTATACCAAGAAAGAAAGTATTATTTTGGATGTGTTGTAAATGAAATGAGAGCCATTGAATCATCCTTTCATTGGCCATCTGACTGCTCTCCAGGCTGGCTTGTCCCAGGCTTCAGGGCTCCAGGTAAGTTTAGTAAGTATAACTTGATCCAGCAGAGGAAATCTGTTGCAGACTTGATTAACAGCTTTCTCTCCACCCCCCTCCATCCTAACTAAGTACAGTGGATCGTATTACACTCTTGCCTCTGGATTATTTCAGATTTCTTACTAAAACTGGGAAGCCCTAACTTAGGAAACCACAAAGTAAATTTTAGCATTGAACAGCTACTCATGTACTTCTCCCACAGCCCCCAGCCAACATTGTGAAGTTTAAGTAGTTCATTTATTTTGAGATATACATATATACTTTTCTTTCATTTGATCTTCATCTGATTTCTACCCAGTTCCCTTTAAAAGCTCTGTTTTAAAGAAATATATAATGGAAAAGTCTTCACTTCTGACCTTTATGAAGATACGCTGGAGTTACTCAATAATAATCAGCAGTTGCCCTGGTAACCTCAGGCACTCTGCTTAAATCACTTTTTTTTTCCAGTGATATTCCCATTTATTTCATTTTCAGTAATGTTTTTCTTTTACATGATTGAATACATATCTTGCTTTAAAATTAACAGTCACAGTTGAAGAAACAGTGGCTTATTTTTCTAATTAAGTTACCAAGCTACTGAATCTTAAGGCCTCAAACTTAATGCCGCACCTTATTATTTTCACTGAACAATAAGATCCTCTATTTTGATTATTCCTGGTGAGCAGCAATTTTGTTTTTCCAGTGGTTTCCATTTGCCAAAGAGTCATGACAGGTGGTTCAACATGGTGCCCACCACTTCCAGGGAATTCCGCCTGATGAGTCCTCTTTCCCAGTGGAACAGCCGTGGCAGCCTCCGCCCAGAGCTCAGCCATTGGGACTTCTCTATCGGGGCTGGCCAAGAAGTCCCGCTTTGGCTGCCAGGGCCTCATTCTGCTGAATATGGTATTCCTGAAATGTCGGATATTCTTTGTGGTATTTCTAAATATTTCTGTAAGCAATGTTCCGAACAGGTGATCTCTTCAGGTTTTACTTCTCTTGTTGTGAAGTCTTTCACACAGTCCAAAAAGCAGGTTTCTGTAAGTTTATTGTAGGTTCCCAGGAATTCCCTAAACTGTTTTATCTGATCAGATTCTGATATCTGTGCAGCCATATTCTTTTGGTTTATTTATGAGTCACCTTTTCTGACGCATGAGTTTCCTGAGTCCCTGAGAAGCAGTTGTCCACCCTCTGCTCAGGGTTCCAGTGAGGCCTGATTTCTACTCAGTCACTGGCTTTCGTCCTTACGAGGCTGGGGGGACTGCGATGACTGTCAGCCTGTCGGGGTTACAGCGGGCGCCTTGGCCGGAGAATGGCAGAGAACACGTCTGAATCACTTTTGTTTTTAAATCACTTTTACTTATCACCATCTCCTGTCTTCAAGAGACTAAGATCACCTGCTTCATGCTAATGAAGAAAAGGCACATTTTAGTAATTTTATAATCTGTTGAACTTCTATTGTAAGGGAAGTGGTACTGTTTGTGAGTACTCACTAAAACGAGTTTTTGTTATTGTTTTGTTGTTACTAAGGCAGTGAGATTGAATAGAATTCACCTTAGATTTTGTGCACATTGGAAAGCCCTGTTCATTCTGTTTTGTTCTGCTCTGTGCTCTTAACCTGAGAAGATTTAAGTAGGTGAAACTTCCACACTAGAATTTAAGGACAGCAGCACCAAGGGATAGAACGTGAGGCAAGTCTGTTTCAGTGTCACTGACATGAAATATCACTGACAAAGATTACTAGAGCCCACTAACTCCTGCACTTTGACTTGAAGAGTACTGCTTGGAATTTGGCAAATCTGAAGCTGAGACACAGGAGACATTTATCTTCAACTGAGTTTATTGGCTTCCACTCTGTCATGGCAGAAATCTACATCCTCCTGTAGAATCCATATATTGTAATTTAGAGCATTGGCCTCATGGTAGGAGCTTCAAATAATTCTCTGCTTTTTCTGGGGAAAAAAAGAGTCCTGTTACCACTAAATAGACACATCCTCTTACATTCCTCTCTTAACCCTTTCTATGAATCTGGAATTAGAGGGAATATGTCCTTAGTTATCCCATGGTAAGACTTACAATGTTCAGTTATCACAGTGAAAATAAACTGGCAGTAGATCAGGAATCAAGAAGTGGAGTCATGGGAATTGTGGACATGCTAATCCAACAGAGACCAGATCCACACGTTAGTGACTGACATAGCCGATGCAGTCATCCAGAAGCAGTTAGACCCCACACTATCCCAAGAGAAAATTGCAAGCATTTAATTAGTACTGAACTCTTGCTAGTTGCTCTTGCTTTATTTTTTTTCCTGTACACTTACATCTCCATATAACACAAGCTTACTTTAGTCTTATGTTTCCCTTTGGAATATGGCACCACCAGTTGAATTTTGGCTGCCATGGCCTAATTGCAGTCTAGAGCACTCATTAGAATCCAAAATCAGTATCCAGAACCAGCCAGATCTGCCAGACAGTCCCTTCCCACTTGAATCATTATTCCATACTCTCTGAAAGAGACTAAATTGTACTCTCCCTTCATATCTCTTAATGCTCAGATGGAAGAGATCAGATATACATACATGAAAGGCATTGCTGCTGTTGCAATACAGATTCTAAGGAGTGGGCTGGTCGTGTACCCAAAAATAGATAATGTTGAAGTTATCTTTGCAATTGTGCATTATGTGGGCAGAGTTTCCAGTAATCCCCCTAGTTCCTCTTCTAGATCTGCTTTAAAGTTTATACTGTCTTTGTCTCCTTGGTCTAGTTTACTGTGAGCTTGGGAGGAGGAGCTCTAGTTTTATGACCCAAGTTTTTTGTTGTTGTTGTTGTTGTTGTTTTGGGGTTTTTAAAATTATTTAACATGTTCACCATAAGGCTTCCTGCATCTCAGACTCGGCAGATTGTCAAGTGCTGGGATTAGAAAAGATAAAGCAACATCCCAAATGTATTTCTTTTCCCCACAGAGATCTCTATGGCTCCAATGATTTAGATGCCAAAAGGCTTAAAATTTGGATTTTAAGAATGATATAGGGAGAAAAATAGCAAAAAGTAGAGAAAGCTGGAATTTGATCATTCAAATATGTTGCATTTTTGAAGGCCCCTTCTTCTCCCCGAAGACTTTCTCATTAGGATATATCTGTACATTTTTTCCTTCCCAATTAACAGTTTATTAATATTTTAGTGTCAAAAATCTGTAACAATTTTTTATATAAAGCCCTAAATCAAATATCTTGTTAAACTAAAATTTAATTCAGACTTGTAGAATTGTTTTCTGATCATATATGGGAGAGAAAATATCCAAAATTAGTAGTTCTTTAAACCCTCCATCAATATAAATAAGAAAAAATAAGTGAAGTGAGACTATGCCTCACTGTGGCTTAGGAGAATTTTTGCCAGTAAATTTTCCTGTGATACCTAAATCTCTATATGGGTCTGAGGATTCTTTTTTTGTTCTTTGTCTTTAAGACGATTCTAAATTAAATGCCTTTTTCCTTACCAGTCAGTTATGAATTCTGTCTTGAATTTCCACGTGAATTAGTTATATATTATGCCCAAAAGCAAGCAAGCAAGCACTCTGGTTCACTGTTACAAAGAAAGGCATTCTTCAGGCTGTATTTTTCTTTGCATCCCTGTCTGATTTTTCCAGGCTCTTCTTCCACTTCCAGAAATGTCAACTCCTGGAGTTTATTTTTTTCAATGCTCTACCAATTCCAGTGGCAATACAAAGGGAGGCTTAATAAAACCAGAGTTGATACTTTGAACACAGCTGGTCTGAATTGGAGCATAGAGAGCTCTGTCTGTTAGCCATAACCTGAATGCTCCTATTGAAACTCAGGCAGAGCCAGCTTTGTACCTCATTCCACGTTTTTGGTTCTCCTCATACAAGCAAGTTCATAATGTAACCATCTGAACTTGGCATGTCTCATGAAGAATTAGATCTCTATGTGCAAAAATGTTCAGGGAACCCTAAAAGCCTCATCTAGAATCTGAATATGTAATCAGCATGTTGGACCCCAAAACAGGAAGGCAGTGTGATTTTAAGCAGAACCTATTTGTATGTTGCCACAGTCTTATGCTTAGCTTCACTTGGATTCATGTGGAAGTACAGGAATTAGTAGATAAGAAAGAAAACAAAATCCTTGCTCAGTTGAGCTAATGTGGATTTTGCCACCTATGGAGACAGCCCTTTTTCTCTGGAAAGCATTACCAGATTGCTTTTCTGCGCAACACTATGTGCCTGGCCCGGTTCCATGCTGCATCTGTGAAACTGGATTGTGTGTTTGTGCAAAACCGGGGGCAGAATCAGGACCCCAGGGACCATACTGTAGTTTTGCAGAGTGGAGATACAGGTTGAGATCTTTGGTGACAAGATGGAGAAGGGGGTGGAGAGATGAGATATTATCGGTAGGGGAGGAACTTTGGAGGAGCAGAAATATCTAGGAGAAAGTTTTATGAAGCTTCTCGTATGTGGTATATAATATGAATCCTCTTCCATGTCACCTCATGAAGTCTTCCGAAAAAAACCAGTTCCTTGTTACCCAGTCTTTGACAGTATTAAGAACTTGGGCCTTGGGGACAGACTTATTTCATATCCCAGCTCCACTGCTTATTAGCCATTTTACAATGCACAAGTTACATGACCTCTATAATACTCATCTATTTGGTGGAAATAATAATAGTATTTACCTCATAAGGTTGTCGTGAGAATTAGTCAAAATAGTTCATGGAAAATACCAGCACATGAATGCTCAGTAAAAGTTGTATACCGCAGGGCCAGGGATTTAGCTCAGTGCCGCTGCGCCTGCCTTGCAAGCACAAGGTCCTGAGTTTGATCCCTGATACTGGGAGAAAAAAAAGTTACTTACCTACCATAATTATGGTCATAGTTGTTCTAGGAATAATAGGATTTGGAATATCTTTGGTGTTTGCACTGAGGTGCCAAGTCCTGCTTTGTGATGGACGAAGGGTGAGTAGGGATGCTTCCCACAGGATCCACTTGCACCTGAGGTATAGAATAACACTACACCCAGCCCAAAGTTTCTGGACCAGCTGTGCTGAACCTAGGGCACGTGTGCTGCAGTGGGCTATTTGTTATCATTAAAAGCGCTAAAACGTTCGCCATCATTGATTCTAGACCAAACCTAGTTACTTACCTGGCAGTGAGCACAAAAGCTCTAGCCAGCGAGTCACAGCTCTGTCAGGTGTCTCTAGTTCTGCTGGACACCCTCCCGGTACTATTCAGAGATGTTGGGGCCCAGGCAGAGCAGGAGCTCCAGGAGGGGCTGTAAGGAAGAAGGCAGGGACCAGAAGGAACTGCAGTAGCTTTCTCGGGTCTACATCAGCATTCAACTGCTTGGTGTGTTGGCCGCTCAGTCCAACTGCTTCCGCCTAATGTTCTCACCTGACCTATATTTCCATTGTGCGCATGTCTTTCCTTCTTGACTCCGCTTCCTCATAGATATGGATTGCCCACACCCCTTATGGCCGTAGTGCTGCCTCAGCTTCACTCTGCATAGAATTTCACCAGCAGCTTCTGCTGAATTTTCTACTTTCCAACCTTATTTCCTGAGAAAGAATCTGATTGGCTGAGGTCAGCTTTCTGCTGAGCCAGGTCACTGGCTTGTGGCCAGCTTATGGACCAGAGAGTTTGAGGCTGGAGATTCTAGTTTAATCACCTGAAGCCAGAGGGCTGGGTTACTCAATCTTTCAGCAGGAACTGAGAGTACAGGAGGTTCTAAGGTTGCCACATCCAGGAGGTACCTTATTTTGTCCACAATTATACTAGGTTTTTCATCATCCAGTATTTTGGAAGTAACACACTGTAAGAGGTAGTTATATTCAGAGAACACAAAGTTCATTGCTGATGGACAAGGTACAGAAGAACTTTTTAAAAAGTCATTAAAAACTAATCTTACAGAGGCCAGGGTAAACAGCAAGCTACCCTTCCCACCACACAATAGCTCCTTTGGTCACAACTATGTGACAGTACAAGGCAGTAATTGATTTTTATAATCTCCACTCCTAGGTAAATTACTTTTGATATACTCTGGTTTCGAAAGTAGAGAAGTACGTGCTCTGCCTTAGAAAGATTTCCATTGAATATAAGAACAAGAGTGTTTAAATAATTACTCCTTAATTTGTTTTAGAGTTACTTGATGGAAAACCTTGTTCTTCATTAATGTAAATTTTGCACCACAATTCCATATGACCCAGAGATGGTAACAGTGTGAGAAAACAAGGGGAAGCACATGACCAAGGCAAATCAACCATGTTTTCATAGATGTGTTTAAAACCAGAGGTGTTAAGTCTTGCCCTCCAGCATGGTCAGCAGCCATGGTCCCTACCAAGTCCAGTTGCTGCCATTCCAGTGCGCAAGAAACATCTGGGGGATAGTGGGGGCAACTTTAAGCAGAAGGCTTTCTTTTCTCTTTGTGTAGTTGAGGAGTTTCAGTCTTCTGTGACCAGAGTATCCATATGACTTTGCATTCCCCCTACCCCTTGGTACTGAGGATCAAAACCAGGGCCTCACACATATTAGGCAAGTGCTCTGCCACTGAGCTACATCTCCAGCCCAAACTTATCTTTTTTATTCTCTCAGTCATTCAATAGTTTTCACTGAATGCCTTCACTGTATAAGCGAATTATAGCCATGCTTCATTCTATTGTGCTTCACTTAGTGAGATTTGCAGATAGTACTACTTTTACAAATTGAAAGTTTGTGGCAATCCCACCTTGAGCAAGTCTGTCAGCACTATCTTTCCAGAAACTCAGATGATTGTTAGAATTTTTTAAGCCATAAAGCATTTCTTAATCATGTAAATTGTTTTTATACGCAATTCTCTTGCACACTCAATAGACTATGTTATAGTGTAAACTTAACTTTTATGTGCACTGAGAAACCGAAAAACTCATGGAACTTGCTTTACTGTGATAGTTTGCTTTATTTCAGGGATCTCAAACCAAAGTCACAAAGTCTGAAGTATACCTGTAAAGATGAGTTAGATTGGGATAGGCCCCTTAATGGGGACAGATAACAGAAATATAAAATAACTGTAAGACCAAGTTGAAAGGCCTAGATGGTACAAAGTAAGTGCTGCTGGATCTCCCAGTCAGGCAAGGTGACTTTGGCTTGAATGATCAAGGAAGGCTTAATGATCATATTGGCATCTGACCTCACAATCTTGAAAGATGAGTTGATTTAGATAGAAGAGCAAATGACAAAAGGCTCAGAGGTAGTAACGTACAAGATATTCACAGGGAGCTGTTCATAATTAACTTTGTACATATGCTTTTCATCTATAATATTACAGTTGTTTTGTTTCTTGTGTCAATATGATTTTTACTTCCTTAGGCGGTAAAGCTGGGGAAGCCTAGTCATGTTGTCTTCCCATTCCAGAATTTCATGCTAGCTGGATCCCCATGGAACATCTTCTACCAATTTATCCTGTGTAATTAACTTGCCTGAGACGTTCTCTATTTTCATCACAGTTTGCTTCACAGTCAAATAAGCCTCACCATCTGGAACTTCTTTCTTTCTTTTTTTTTTTAACACACATTTTCTTCCACAAAGGGCCTTTTTCCATTTCTAAGTGTCACTTAAGGTCCTACAACATTCTGCTTCATTGTCTTTGCTTTAAGGTTTATATTGTAAAAAGCCAACCACAGAGATTTGAAAACAAGCTCTATCCCTCTTTTCTACATTACTACCCCAAATCTGACAAATTTTGGCACCTTCAGCTTTCTACAAGGGCAGTTTTCCTTGAAGTTAGGGTATATCTCTAAGAGACTAGCTGGCACTGAGTCCCCAGAGGGTAGAGCAGCTCGGAGACTATTGCAATAGGCCAGATTCATAGTGAGATTAATAAGGAAAGAGAATAAATAGTGATCACATAACCTTACTGATCATATAACCTACTTAGTTTTACTCCTTAGATAGAATTGTACGTTTAACCTTCAGTTACTGTGCTAAACCTGTGAAAGTGCATTTGTTGTTCATTTTCATTTTGGATTGGTAACATCGATTCTTTCTCAAACTGTAAATGAACTATGGAAACTGCATTCCAGACACTCAGCTGAAGGCTGGCACACAGCCCCAAAGCACCTAAACTTACTATTGGGGACTTTCATTTAAGAATGTTTGCATTTCTCTTGGTCCAGAGCCTCTCTGGGCCTTGACAAAGCCTGACTATTCCTGTTCTTCTCACATTTTTCCAGAAAATGAGCATTAATATAACTGACATCTTTTAAATGTATAGACAGTTGTTATGTTCAAGATCTTATATGTTGACATGGCCAAATTTACCAATCAGGATTCTTGGTTCCAAGTAACAGAAAAGCTAATTCTACTATCTTAGGCCAAAGTGGAACTTAGTGGGTCACAAGTGTACCTGAGAAGCCCAGGAATGTTGGTGTTCAGCATGGTTGCATCCAGGAACTCAGATGTTGCCACTGGGATCTGGGCTTTGCCATCTCTCAGTTCAGCTTTCCTCTGGGTTTACTCTCCTCTTAGGTTATCCCTGATTTCTTTCATTCCAAGATGAGCTCTACCAGCTAGACTTATTTCCATAGAAGTCCAAGTCCAGCACAATAGAGCCTCTCATTCCAGTAGCTTGAACAATCGTCTGAGCCTAATTTCTTGTGGCTTAAGCCCATCTTTAACTAGTCTCTGGCAAGGAGTGTGTGATGTTCTACTGGGCTAGGCCTCAGTTGCCTATTCATCCCTTGACTGGGTAGGAAGAAGAGGCTTGACATGCAAAGCACATGGACTATGAGAATGGCGAAAAGGTGTCTTCAGAGGAGAGAGCCCCAGACCACTGGTGTCCACTACACTAGGTTTTGCTTATACCCACTTCATAAAGGACTTGGTGACTATACTACAGGATACAGATTTTTCCTGCCTCTTTCCAACTCCCTAGGACTTCCTTATATGTTCTCTGCCAATGTCCCTTTTTCAAGTCCAACTGGTTGTTGCATTATTTATTTTATTCCCAGTTTATTGAATAATATCTTTTTACAAAGTTTTAAAATGAAAATAATGTCATCTTTTTACTTAGCCCTGGACTCAGTTGATTCATTTAACAAACAATTTTGAGGGGAAAAGGCTCTCATTATCAGGACCCATTATAGATCATTAAAGAGCATATGGCACATAACAGTGTGCTAGGATAGCTTCTAGTAGTTTAATGACAGTATTGTAAGGAGTCTTTCTCATCATCTTAGAATTTGATGAACCAGAAGTAAAGAAATTGAAAAGGACTGGCCCCTTCCCTTCTATGAGAGCCATAAACATGCAACAACGATGTGCCTTCTGGCTCAGTGGCTCTGAGAGTTCCTGAGGTGCAGGCAGCTGGTTGGTGGCATCTCCTGGTGGCCTGTCAGAACAGTGGTACAACCAAAAGCCAGCTTATGAGCTATGCAAAAGTCTCCGACTTGTGGTGACATTGTCCAAAACCTTTGAGTGTGAATAGAAAATAATTTTCCTGCCAAGATCACATTGACCTCCTGGAAGATTCCACCTTATTTGGATCCTCCAGTGCCTGGTTTTCACTCCTGAGAACAAATTTTGCTCTCAAAGGTTGAAATCAAATCTCTATAGATAGAATGGTGATAGTGATAAATTTACATTAAGCACCAGTGTGCCAGGCATTTTACATGTACTTACTTTTATTTCATCATCATACCCATTAGGTACTATTATAACCCCTACTTTACACATAAGAAAATAGGCACCAAGAGGATACCTAATGTATCTGAGGGTAGAGCCTGGGATTTGAAACTGGGCAGTTTGGGTGGTCCAAGTTCAGTATTCCCCCATGCCTAGCCAGTATGTTCAGCTGCTTCCATAGGCCACAATTTGACCTGAGGCCTGTCTAGCCCCTGGCCAACAAGTCCCCTGTGGTCTTGAGGACTAGTCTCTCATTCCTTGTCATGGCTTGTGGCCCTAGATGAGAGCCACTCTTGAGATACTGAGATCTGACAGGTATGCAGAAAGGATTCTGATACAGCCCATCCAGAGCAGGGAGCCAGTTGTCATTTTGTTCCTTCATAAGGAACACAGCTTTATAGCGTGCCTCATTTCTCCCAAGTTTCAAACTTTACGGAGCCCTTTCTTCGTATTCCAAGTGTGTTGGCAAAGGTGCTACATCTCCTGAGGCATTCCCTACGCCTTCAGTCCCAGGTAAGCTGCATTTTTCACATTCATGAGATCTCTTTTACATTTGCCCATTCCTGCCACTTAAAAGAACTAAAGTAATAACTCCCTCAAAAGCTGACCATCTGGTTGTCACTACACTTCCCTCCAAATTGAAGAGGTGGCAGGCAACAGTATGTTTGCAAGCCCAGCATTTCTCTGTGGCATAGGCACAATCTCACGGTCTACTAATTGCATTTCCAGTTCGTTTTTATGTCTGTGACTTGAGAATTGAACTTCCTCTTAATTTTTTTCTATTTCCTTCCTTTTATTTCTTGGAATCCAGGTATAATTTTCCCCCTTAGGGCTGGACTAATTTCAATACACTTATTAAAGGATGGCTTCACAGCACGGGAATCATATCCATCTCAAAATCTGTGTTGGCAATCATCAGACACTCATCTCCTCTTGCCAGCTAAAACTAGGGCAGCATTTTCAAGACTTGCAAACCTTTACTAAGTACAGGCATTTGTTTGTTATTTCAAACCTTTGTATGCTGACAAGCTTGGTACGTGTGCATGTGTGTGTTTAGAGCACAGTTTGGTGACATGTGCCAGATATCTGGTGACAACTGTTCTTTGAGCATGACTGATAACCAAACAAAATCCAGGAATGTGAGCCGCCTTATTCTTCTAAAAGTACACACATGGTTAAGTAAAATTGGGATAAATAATAACATCAGATTAACAAAAGCTGAGAGGAATAGAGTAATTCATCATAAAAGTGTCCTGAACCATCTAGCAGCCAAGCCAAAGGGGAAAAAATTGATGGGATGTGGAGTTTAGTTGTCTTCAAAGAAAGCATACCAGTTCATCTTGAGTTGCAAGTTGTAATATTAATATGTCATATGAAGGCCTATATTAATGATTTTGAATAGCATAGTAGATAATGTCTTTGATACCAGTTTCATGCAAAAAATACATGGGGTTGTACATATGCAGCTGTTTCTCCTACTAGCTCTGGTTAAATGTAGAGTGTAATGTTAAACTGAAGTTTTGAAAGGTACTTCTTATAGTGCTTTCTGGCGATCTACCTGGTTGCACAATGATGGATAGAAGACAAGATTCCCCTCAGAGCAAGTGTCTCCCTAGTTGTCCTATCCATGCATTTGACAGAAGTTATACCACCAGTGGTTCTAAATTGAGGTTTATAGGACTATAAGGACCTGAGTGCAGATATCCATGTTGTTGATTGGAATAAGAAGCCAGAGCCATAATCCATGGTTTTATTGAGGAAATTAGGCTGAATGGAATCCATGTTTCCGTGGAGTTCACTTGCATTGACCAAGCAGTTACCAAGTGCTGACAGGGAGCCTCCTCCACAGTGCTGGGAATTTGGTGTTCAGTGCCTTTGAAGACCTAGGTCCTTTTCAGGGAAGGAGACAGTGATTACAGGGAAGTGGGCTTAGGATGCAGGAATATCCAGAGGAAGGACACTGAATCTCCCCCTCTGTGCTACCTCTTAGGGAGTGAGTTAAAAAGTCCTTGTGTGGGCTGCTCATCAGTCCTCGAGAAAAGTTGGGCTGCTTGCGCCACGGATCTCCCCAAGTCCCTGGGTGGCAGGCTCAGGCTCCACTTGCTGCCGCTGCCCTCTCGGAGCTAAAAGATACCTACTTACAGATAGTATTATGAAATTAAAGGAATTTCAACATAAGAAAGTGGCTGTTGCATATAATCTTCCTGGCACCAAAGAAACTTATTTTAGAAACTTGGAAGAGAAATTGACCCAGAACAAACTCATCTTGAAGGACAAGCTGAAAACCTTGCTTCATTTGTGTCAGTCCCAGGAGGACATGGAGCTGGCTAAAAATGTCATTCACAGGTACCATGCAGAAACTAGAAATATGACTTTGGGGGAATATAAATTTGGATCAATTTTCATGAGGCTGTGTTATGAGATGGATCTTGAGGAATCTGCAGTGGAGCTCATCAAAGATCAGCATTTACAAGGTTTCTTTTCAGACTTCCCATCATTCAATATTTTGATGGATATGTTATTTATGAAGGGCAAATATGAAAGTGCATTGGAAATATTGATAGAGATGAAAAACCAGGATGTGAAGTTCACCCAGGATACCTATGTCCTTGCTTTTGCAATTTGCTACAAGCTGAACAGCCCAGAATCTTTTAAAATCTGTACTACATTAAGAGAAGACACCCTAGTCAAAGGAGACATTGTCTCCAGGAGAGCATCTTGTTTTGCTGTGGCGTTAGCTCTGAATCAGAATGAAATGACCAAAGCTGCATCCATATTTTCTCAAATCATGAATCCAGAGACCATAACCTACACTAATTTAAATATCATGATCCATATTCAGTCAAATATGTTGGAAACCCTAATAGAGATACTATAAAGTGCTGCAGAAGGAAATTTATCCAGATTTGTGAAAAGACAGGAGTTCTCCGAGGAGGTGCTGGTCAAAGTGAGGGAAAAAGTGAAGGATGTGCTCAACCTTGTGGACAGATTTGAGGAGATCTATGGGAAACTACATATACATCGCCACGTGACTTCTTACACTCTGGATGCTCTGTTCTGCCATACCCCCAGGGACAAGAATTCTCATACTCCACTACTAAACAGGAAGAGGGTCAGCCAGCGTACCTTCCAGCCCCTTAGCCAGCGCCTATGGGCCAAGTAACCCTATTTTCAACTTTCCTCTGGGTCTGAGGGGCCTGCTTCAAGTGAACAATTGGCTTCTGTAAGAAATCAGGCCTCTTACTTCAGTGGATGTTGTGCTAACACTTGGTCTCCCTATGTCACAAGTTCATTGAATGATGGCATGCTGAGCAGAGAAGTTTCTTTGTTGTGCTGCTGTGAAGATCTGGATCAAGCAAAGAAAGCTCAGCTCCCTCAAAGGCAGTCTTCCCCTGTGTCACTGTTGAGGAA
Organism: Heterocephalus glaber; assembly: GCF_000247695.1. Next base: position 2,389,482 of record NW_004624774.1, read on the forward strand.
GGAGTATGATTTGAGTCTTCAGTGCAGCTTATAGCACCTGAATAGACTCCAGTGCACATCATCAGGAATGAACTACACTAGAAGTGTCATCTTCCCTGTTTTTCAAGAGAGTAATTGGTTGTAATAATACCCTCGCTGATTTTAGGAGCTCCAAAACCCTGTCCTACCATGTTGGGAAACAGCCAAGGTTTTTCTCACTGCCCTGCCATCATTTAATTCTCTGACCCTACATAGAACACTTGAGCCCTCATTTTTCTATCTGCAAGTAATCGTGCCTGTGTGTGTTGGCATAATGACTTGAAATCTTCATCCAAGTTTCATTTCACTCAAGTATTCTCAAAAATAAGAGAAATAAAAAGGTACCTGAGCAAAAAAAAAAAGTCCTTGTGTGAAGACGGAGGATATTGTTGGCAAATGGACACATACAAGCACTAACAAGGAGCTATAATATCATGCACTCAACAACCAGGTCAGTCTACAGGATGTTTATGAAATATGGAGACAGGGAGAGTAGAATAGGGAAATGGAGCTTTGTGCTAGAACACAGTTCATAAGAGGTATATTTGTAGGTAGGACCATGATGCTTTTCCCCTTATCCTCCAAAAAAAAGTTGTTTTATTAATAATAGTTAACATTTTCTTGAGCTATTACTTCACTTTGCTTAGCAACTTACATACACATTATTGTACTTAATCCTCATTGTCCCCCTCTGAGGCAGATATTCTTTTCCCCATTTTGTAGACAGAAAGTAAAATTAAAGATGAAGTAGCTTGCCAGGAATCCAGGCAGTCCACCACCATGCCTGGTTTAAACATCAGTAATTTTTAAAAGGAAGATGGCAGGAGGAAAGATAAAATGTCAGTATTCATTCACTGCTTCTTCTGTTTATCAAACTCCACATTTCTGTCCCATTCAAAAGTAAAAGATAGGAAATAACCTGCCTATTTATTGGTAAGGACCTGGTTGAATAGGTTGTTGCATATCTCTGCAATGGAAAGCTATATCGTCACAAGAACAAGGGAGCAACTTTCCATGACCTGAGAGAGCAGTTTCCAGTAAACATGGCTAGGGGAAAATAAACAGTGTTCAGAACAATGTGAATAACTTTAACCTTTTGGTTTTTTTTTTAAAGAGGAAAGGATGTGAAATCTTACACATAAGTTTGCGTGTTTCTTTAATATCTGTAGAAGAAAACATAAACTCAATAATGATTTGTTCTGGAGAAGGGGTCAGTAAGAACGGAGGCTTACTTTTCCTATCCTCCCTTTTATACTGTTTGGAAATTTTGTCAACTGATATAATAACCATTCAAAATAATACATTAGTATAAAAAATTAAAAAGAAAACTCCCCAGCCCCCTAAACAGATTGATGGAGATTCATATATACTTCTAACTCATGGTTATGAATTATCCGTCATAAGACTATTTTAAATCTGTAGCTTATAACCAGGCAACTCTGTAGCAATAGAGGATTACCTGAGATCATAAGTAATTGGAGCTCTCATCCAAATACTTGCTGATATACTACATCTGAGTTTCTAAACAAGTGAGCAAAAAAGCCCCATATTGAATTCCTAAGCCTCATACCTGTCAGGGACTGATAAGTGCACATGGGCAGGTTCTTTGATATGTGGCCAAGTCCATTATAAGAGATAAGCAACCTGAAGTGCAAACCTGTGATTTAACTACATTTCAAACTTGATAGAAAACTACAGGATGAACGCCAAAGAGAACCTATGTGCTCAGAATTTATCTGTTGCTCCAGCTCTTTAGATTTTCCTTTCTTATAAGAAAGGAACTCAAAATTTATGTCTCATGTTTCAGATTGTTTGGTGACCTAAGGGCTAACTTTTACTTTTTGTGTTTCACAAGTGACTAAGTGTGGTATTATTAAAACCACTAAAAAGTCAGGCATTTAGGGTCGTGACTGCGGCTGGCAGAATTTATAAACCATTAAAAGGATTTTTTAAATCTTGAAAGGTACCCCATAAGAAGCATAAACATAATGCTTAGGGGTATCTGCAGATTCAGGGCTGTGGAACTTTGGTGATGTAAAGGAAAATGTGTTTGATGTGATCTTGTTGTAATTAAAAGATATCTGCCGTACTTCAACTTACCACATTTTTTTCTTTCTCAAATTACGTAAGATTGTTTCAAAAATGTTTTAGAGAAGTGAAATTTTTTGTTTTTGTTTTGTTTTCACCAAATTTTTAATTATTGGAAAAGGCTGAAAAATGAAGCATTTCTTCTTATAAAGAATAATCAGTACTAAAATGTAAAAGATTCCTAACAAATAGCCTAACTCTGTTAGCCTAAAATTAAACTCCTGGTCTAGAAGTTCTATACTGTTGTGTGCTGTTGCTTGTAGAGCAAGGGAATATTTTTCTTTTGTTTTATTTTTTGCAATGAAAAAGGCTTGGGTTTCCTTATGATTCTTGTCTTAAGCTTGAGAGAGAACTGCCTTAAGGAATTTTTTTAACCAACATTCATTTCCCCTTCATTTTTTAAGTTCCTCATCTATAAAATGGCATGTGACAATGAAACAGAAATATCTTTATGAGATGTAGTCTTTTTTCTCTAAGCTAAAGTTAGGGCAAATGCTATCCCTTAAGAAGAATGGAGATCACATCACCTGTGTAGTGAGACAGCTACTTCTCAGTTGACTGTGGATAAGAGACTCACCAGCCAACTCTAGTTTCCTATTTATGACCAGAAGAGTATTTCTTAGATGGAAGAAATTACTCCAATAGAACCTTACTTTGAAAGTAAGTTTCACATGGAAAATTACCTCCAGACTTGTTAAGTGGCCTTTTAGGCAGGATAGTGATGCCCAAACACCATAATGTGAATGTTTCCAAAAGCTTTTTCTGTCCTTCTTCTAATTCATCTTACCAAGAATATCACTTCCATGTTCATATGCATAAAAGTAGAAGTCCTTTCACCACTGACTATAAAGAGCCAGTCTAAAAATGAGAAATTAATTTAGCTTAGCCCTAGGGTAGCTTAGAAAAAACTTTTAAATGTTAATATTAAAAAGCACTTAGAAAGACAGTTCATTTTAGAGCCTGAGGAGAGAATTCTTTTAGATAGGGGCTTAACATAAACCTAAGTAGCTGGCTATTAGTCAGAAGTCTAGATTTGGCACTAAAACTTAAATTTCAGTACTATAATGAAAATTCCACCATAAAAAGGCTCCGGTGTCTGATTATCATCACCCTTACACAGTTTTCAGTTCATAATCTCAGAATCCACAAATGCCTTCAGGATCTAATAGGCACAGAAAATGACATATTACAAGGAACCATCCAAAGAATGTAACTAGTTCCATGGAAATCAAAGCTTTGGGCGACATCTAATTAGGTTGCAGTATCAACGTGCTTTGGTTCTGACATTTATTTGCCATTACCTTGAGCAAACCACTTGACGTTTATATTGTGTCTAGGGACCATTCTATTTTGGGAATAAATTACATGATCCTTCTTTATACACAGTCTCACAGTAATCATAACACCTTTTAATGGTTTCCCTGGTGTCTTTTTTCACTAAACTGATCCCCTTTAGACCAGGTACCACCTTATTTTTCTCCCTACCCTGGCCTCCTAGAATAGTACTTGGCTAACATTTGATGTACAGTGCTTGTTGAATGGGGAGTAAGTTCATCAGACCCCACCACTGGCGTGTACGGTTTGGATCCTTTAATATTTGCAAGATCACCAACCAAAATGTTCCCTAATGTGAACAGGCTTCATGAAATGCCAAGACACTCTTTCTGATACTAATTGGGTACCAGACCACAGAAACCTGGCACAGATGTCAGATCTGGAGCCCATCTGTATACACATTGATCCATAGCTCCCTTGGAGATAAGGTGCCATCAGCTGACTAGAACTTGGGAAATATTTGTGAGAGATTTATGGGAGATCTGGCTAGTATTACTGTCAAGAATAATAATAGCACTACAAGATACATAGTGCTTTCCAGTTTTTAGAGCCACTTCCTTCAGAGTGTTTAATTTAATTTAATTTTCACATCAACTTTAATCATAGCACTTGGCATACTGTATTTATTATTGCCCATTTTCTTCTCTTGATTCCTATATTGAATATATGTCCAGTCCATGCCTATTTCTTACTCGGTATTATTTCCCTAGGACTTGCCAGTGCTATTTGTAGGTGTGTGATAAATATGGACTGAATTAATGAGGAGTACAAGACAGCTATCTCCTATAGTTTGTGAGTGAGAGCCCCTGAGGCTGAAAGGGCTTGAGTGGCCTTTTCACATCTGTGGGGCAGTCTTAATCTGGGAACTTGTATTTAAACCTAGACTTCCAGATTCCAAGTCCAGTGCTCTTTCGGTGACTCACCACCCAGAACAACAGCATCATGTTCATTATATGGGGATGAAAAAGTGAAAGAGCAGTTTCCTGTCCTACCCACATTTGCCACATGTTCTGTTCCTTTTAGGATCCACTGAGAGCTCCTCCAGGAAGCATTCCCGAACCTGGATTAGGTGCTCTTTCAGCACAATTTCAATAACCAGTTCTTATTTCTGTCACTCTATTTAACAACAGCAGCTGTTGTCATTCATTGGGGGCTCCCTTGGTGCCAGACACAGAATTGAGTGCTTCACATTCACTCAGAATTACCCCCAGGAGAGAGGCTCTTAATGGCTTCATTTTTCAGATGGAGAAACTGCCTGAGGTTATAGGGGGCAGACCTATATAAATCATCATAGAACTCCAGGCTGCTGATCCCACTGCTTAACTAAAGATAGGATTGTCATCTCTTTAGATGCCCGATTTTCCCTCTGGACTTTGCATTGCTTTAGGGCTAGAACTGTTTCTTATTACTGCTTAGCATCTACAACCTTTCCCAGTGTCAAGGTGACATGTACTAAATACAGTTGTTGGGTGGATCAGGAAGAAAGGTAGTGAGGAAAGAATTGTGGGGTTCCTAATATAAACAGTTACCTGTTACCTTCTTGGCTCAGACCACACCGCCTGTGATGTGCTACTTTTCGTAACTGTGACGGTTCTGGTCTGCTGGCTGTGATTACCATTCCCTTGCTGCCCTTGCTGCCCTTACTCCCCAGACAGGCAGTGGGCTATGTTTGAAGTCTGGTAGTCCCTGAGTCATCCTCCCTGTACCTGAACCTTGGCTCCCAGCGAATGAGTGTTTAGCTCCAACCCAGTGTGTAGCTACTCCAGAAAGCATTTGGAAGGAGAAATCTCAGGAAGGTTTCTTGGGCTTTTTCCTACCTGAGTTCATTTGTTCCACAATGGTACTTTGTTTCCCATTTTTTAAAACTCTGAAGTTATTTCCAATGTTTGGTAAATCCACCCTTGACTTGTTATTGTGGGGGAAGTCCTGTGCTGAATTTTTTGTATCCCTACTCTGGAGACTAAATATAGGCATCCCTCCTATCTTCCTCCTCCTCACTCAGTTGAATTTGTCCCTGCCTACCTACTGACTCTCCCCCTACTAAGATCACCGTGACCTCCCTATAAGCCTTATGGACCCTCTCATTATTTCTGGCAACAGTGGATGCTGTCAGTAGCCCCAAAACCCTCCCTTAGCTTGTCTTTGGTGGCACAACACTATCCTGGCTTTCTTGCCATCTCTGTCTTCTTGAGCATTCTTTCCCCCTTAAAAGTTATGTCTTGAGATCTGGTTTTCAATCCTCTTCTTAACTCCTAGATTAATCTCATCCCTTTCTGTAGTTCCACTTACCAGCAGTATGCCAACTATTGTCTGTATCCTCCATCTTCTGCCTGTTCCTTAGACCCACATATCCAACTGTCTGCTGAGCCCCCACACCAGTTGACTGTTGTACATGAATGCTTCCCCTTCCTTTTCTGCACCCACACCTGCTTCTTACCCTGTGCTTCCTATTTCCACGAATTCCACCACTCTCCATCTGGTACATAGAAATGTAGCCTGCTTCCTTTACTCATCATCAACTTGATGTCATTGTTCAATACTTGTTGATTCTGCCTATTTGACTCCTTACTACCACCGCCCTTGCCAAGTCTTGCCCTTTTAGTCTTTCTGACTGTTGCCTCATTCTCTATGTAGCAGCCTAAGGGGTTGGTCTAAAATGCAAATGTGAGCATATCACTCCCTCTCCATAAAAGTGGTGGCCCCCATTAATCCTGTAGCCTTGAGAATCCTTTTATTAATTGAGAAGGCTTAGGTGGTCTGCCCCTGCTTGACACTGCAGGCTTTGTTTAAATGCTCTACTTTGGCTCTACTGAACTTGTTTCACTTCTTCAGCCTTGCCCTTTTTCCTCTCACCTCCTGGAAACACTGTTATTAAACATCACGTCTTTCAGAAAGCCTTTGTTGGTTCCCCCTCCTCACCCACTTTCCCCCCTGCCCGGCCTGGGTAGAACAACTCGTACATATTTGGGGAACATTTATCCCCCAATAGAGCATTTATCACAGTGTGTTGTCATGGCCTGGTTATTTGTCTCATATTCCTGTGGGCAGAAAAATGTCTTCTCAGTTGTATCTTCTCAGTGCCAAGCACAGTGCCTGGAACATAGAAATTTTTAAATATTTTATAATGTAAATGAGCAAACAAATAGACTGGGAAGAATTTCTGGACAATTCATTTTGCAAAAAGATGAATCCCCCACACTCCACTTAGGAGATACCAGTATCTGTGATTTTTAAGTAGTTTTGTTTTGCTTTGTTTTTTGTTTTTTAAATCTGTAGCAACCTCAAATGTTTAGCAATGCTCCAGCTTCAAGAAATTGTTCAGAATTCCCTAGTGCCTTCCAGTTGCGCATACAATGAAGTCTAACCTCTTCCTCTTGGCCTACCCAGTTGGCCCATGCTTACCTTGCTTAACTTCCTACAGCTGCCTCCCTTGTTCATTGTGCTCTCTTGCTGCTCTCGTGCCGTGTAAAAACCAAAGTCCTTTCTTGCTGCAGAGCCTGAGCTATACCCAGAAGTTCTTCCCTGATCCTCACATGCTGCAGCCTGCCTTGTCCCACCTGACCCTCACCACTCGCTGTCTGCCATATCACCTTTTCTACGTTCCTCAGAGCACTTTCCCTCTGAAGTGTTCTTTTTTTAAAAATTAACTTTATTAGTACATTTTAGGTGTACATGATGTTATTGGCTAATAATTCATCACTTACCTGCTTGCTGTCTGTCTCTCCTTACAACACTGTAACCTCCATGAAAGTAAGGACCATCCTATCTGTGTATTATAGGAGTCCTTGGACCTAGCGTGAGTCTGGTTCTGATACCTTAGGAATATTTGTTAAGTAAATCCATTTTATTTCTTTAAAAGTGACTTGTTAATGAGCTAAGAACTCCTTTATCCAAAGCCTATTCTAACAAGAAACATGTAAGAGATTATATATACTCATAGCCAAATGTCTGAAACTTTCTACACATGAAGATAGTTCTTTACCTCTGTGTATGTGGTAGTCTGGCTATGCCAGTTCTTATGTAGTTAGTCATTATGTCATTAGTCACTCTGTTCTCAAAGTATCAGGTCCTGTGTAGTTATTTTCGTAAATTGTGTCAGGAAAACCAATTTTTGAAGATGTGGTCTTTGAGTAATCTAGTCTTTCTGATCCTGTGTAGCACAGGTTCTTAGGACATTTGGTGCTACCAGTTGGTAAGAGCCTTGTGATTGTGCAGTTTTGTTGACTCCATCTGAACCCACCATGTTGACAGCAGATTGGCTGCTTTGGTTTTAGAATTACTTGCCTTCTGCCTCATGCATTTTAAAAGTGGCACAAAAAATTTTTTTCCCCTTTCTAGATAAGGATTGCAGGGGAATTTGTGCCATTCTCAGTGGCACATAATCTCTCAAAAGATATGTAAACATAGCGCTTTGCCAAGTATTTGCAGAGGTAAGGGGCAGGAGGTAGTTTGGCATAGCCCCAGAGTAAGAAGTCCTGAAAGGTTTTCTGTGATTTCCCAGAACACTAAATTCATATGTTGTGGTCTCCTTGGATAGGACACACCTACTGGGTGTGTTGTGGGGTCAGGGAGATTATGACAGTAAGGTGCTGTATGACCTGTCCTGTGAGGAGCCTTCAGTGAATGTTAACTACTGCTGTTGCTAACTCATTCCAGTCACTATTATGGAAGAACACAAACCCCTGGGCTTTGGTGCTAATCCACCAGGAATTTGCCCTGTCCTGAGTGGTTGCAAAACTCTCCCGCAGTCAGTCATCTGCCAGGAGCAGTTTGCAATCTGAGTCGGCTTCAGGCAACTCATTTCTTGAGCTCTTCCCTGCCCACACATATTGTGAATTGCCCAGAAGTAACAGCTGCATTCACCAGTGGAAATTCCCCCAGGGTCCCCTTCTAGGCCACTCCCTATCTCTGATTATGGGTGAAGGCAGACTAGACTAGGGGAATGGCTTCCTCCACCAACTCCTTAGTGTCCTGGACAGGTCTCCAGATACCAGTGTGAGCCCTGAGGCTCCACTGCAGTGCACCTGCTTCTCGCAGCCCTCAGAGCTAGCCTTTCTCCTGTCTTCATAAGCAGGCAGAGATTTGGGAGAGGCATGGTAGAAAGGGCTGGGTAAGGACTCTGTTTTAAGTTTCAGAAGAAGTTTGGATAATCTGTAGTTTTTGAAAATTTATTTTTCTGTCTCCTTTCTTGTACTCATGATGGCTACATAGTTTGAAATTGTCTGTTCCCCTGGTTAGAAACTCTGCCTCTCTAATAAAGAGGATAAGGTATTCAGATTCTGGGAGTTTCACAAAATGAAAGGGTTAAAGGAAAGCAGTGTATGTGTACACATGCTGACAGTCTGAATATTACAGTATCTGTTTCAACAAATAAACCTTGGATCAGATCAGTCTACCCAATACAGAGACAACATTGATCTTTCAGGAGGGTTTTGCCAACTCCAAAATGCCAGCTGTCCTTTCCTGCCCCTGGTGGGTAGAGAATGTCTCTTTTTAAGTAGCTAAAATACTCATTACACATATCCAGGCCTCCAACCCAAATTGATAGGATATTTTTCTTTTTCTGTCTCCTTTAAAAAACGGAATAAGAAACATTCCTCCTTCATTCCACAAGGGTAGTAAAGGAACATTTTACCTGCCACCATGTGTCCAGCATCACAGCTGGAGGTGCAGAGGGGGTGTCTGTGTGCATGCATTTGTGCTCAGGATGTGGGTCCCTACTCCATATAAGCTCATTCATTCCCTGCTATAATTCAGTGTGCAGACTCGACTTGCTGATTGATGAACTGGAGGAAGCCAGTCATTCTCAATTCAGAAGAGACTAAGAGAGAACAAACCTACCCACCATCTCTCACCAACAGCCTTGTTCTGAAACACTGCACTGGTTCAGAGAAGTCTCCCTTCAGAGCTCTCACTTATTTTGGAGACTAGATATTTGTAATAACCTAGACCAGATCTACCTCATTTTTTTCTTAGCTATCTTGATTGGTTCATGTGGCAGAAGCAACAAAATCAGTACACCCAAGAGACTGAAAAGGGGGAGATGAAGGAAGAAGAAGGAATATGCGTGGAGCCAAATGGCCCCCACTGTGGGTAGTATGTAAATCATCAAGTCTTTTCTTGGAAGCAGTAAGGCACTATGGGTAAAAGCCTTAATATATGTTTACCCTTTGACTCAGCCATTGCATTGCTGCTGTTTATCACAAGAAGATAATCAGAGAGCTACACAAATGAGAGTCTATTTTTATTATTTATAATAGCAAGAGAAAATAATGTAAATGCCCAACAATGGTGATGGTATGATGATTATCACACAGCCTGACCTATAAAGCAACTATTAAACATTGCCCTGCTGATAACTGCTTATTGACATGGGACGATTTCATAATAAGCTACTTTGCCCCTGCTCCCAAACAGTGCATAGTAAAAGTGCATTGGTTAGCCTTTCTATTCTATTGGTGGGACAAAATACCTAATACCTGCATCTCAAAGGAGGAAATCCTTTATTTGGTTCATGGCTTCAAAGGTTTCAGTCCATGGTCACCTGCTTCCATTGCCATGGACTGAAGTCAGGCAGAACATCATGGCAGAAGTGCATGGTGGAGCAAAGCTGCTCAGTTTGTGGCAGCTATGAAGTAGTACAAAGGGGAAGAGTACCAATGATATACCTTGCAAAGGTGCCCCCTGTGACCCACCTCCAATGGGTCCCCACTCCTAAAGCCACATTCCAGCTGTGAATGTCAGTGGACTAACCCACTGCTAAGTGTAACTACTACCCACATGATCCGACCACCCCTCCAAGAGTATCTTAATCCAGTCAAATTGACAATTAAGATTAATTGGCACAAAATTATATAAATTGTGCTGCCATTTAAGTGCTAAAATGAAATACATATAGATGCATATATACACAAAGAAAGGCTCTAAAATAAGTCTCCAGTGTGTTAACAGGAGTATCTGAGCTGGACATGTTGATGGCTGGTTTGGTTTGATTTTGTGCCTGTTATTGTCTCTTACTTTTCTGCATTAAGCTTGAATTCCTTTTATAGCTAGAAACCGAAACAATGGATTTTCTTCCTGTATTTTAAAATATACATTTCTACATTAAAAAGATATTATGGGGCATCACTTTTTAAAAAAGAAAGAGGAAAGAAGGTGAGCTGGCTTTGTTTGAATTGGGCAGAGCCCTGGGCTCCTTTCTGGCTGCTTTAGAAAAGCACATATAGCTGCAATGAGGCTAAGATTATTTACTCCTTTCCTTAACTCCACTGCTTTAGCAAAGTCAATACTTTACTAAAGTGTCAATACTTGCTTTTATGTCAGGAGACACTTGCTATGTGCCAGGAATGCTATCTGACCCTTTATGTATGTCAACTCCTGTGGTCCTCACAAACACCCTTAATAGTAACATTTTCTCTGGCTTTTAAAGAAGGGGAATGAGGCAGTCATAGGACACCGAGCAGAGGAGTGAAGCTTTTCAGCCATGCTCTGCCATGACCCTTGCCCTTCCCCCTCCACCTTGCATCCACTTTGAAATGTTTCTCACTGAACATTTTTCATGCTTGTCTTCCTAAGGGAACCATTCTATTTAAAGAACCAATATTAAGCCTTTTGGCAAAGGTGAACACCGGGAAGAGGAGGTTAGATGGTGAGAGGCTGGTGACTTAAAGGGAGAAGAAGGGAGGGAAGCTTTGGGTGACAGCTTCCCTCCCAAAGACTGTCGGCCTTTCACAGAGGCCTAATGTCAGAGGATGCAGCCCATCTGACCTTGTTCAACTTAGTGATGGAAACTGTCTGGTAGTTCCCATGCAAAATATTGTAAGAATGAGAACATCATCCTTCACAACATTTGTGTGAAACCTATGTGATGCTGTTTTTCAGAGTGTGGTGTCATCCGAAGAAGTATAGTTAACCCTCCATCTCCATGAGTCCCACATCTACAGTTTCAATCAACCATGTATTAGTGGCATGATTTGTGCTACTGTAACAAGATACCTGAGGCAGGCTACTTTATAGAGAAAAGAGGTTGATTTTGGCTTATAGTTCTTTAAATGCAGAGTTGAGGGCCTGCATCTGGTGATGGTCTTCTTAGTGGTGAGTCCTAAAGTGGTATAGAGCATTGCATAGCAAGAGACTGGGAGTATATGTGCTGTGGTGTGTCTCCCTGTTCTTTTAAAACCATCAATATTTCATCATGCAGACTCTACCCTGATGACTTTATGTAATCCTAATCACCATCCAAAGGTTTCACCTCTAAATACCATAGCTGGATTAAGTTTCCACCCTCTTAATACCTCATAGGGGGATTACACTTCAACACATGAACCCTTGGGGGACATATCTACTGTATAGAAACCACAAAATTAAAAATATTTTAAAAATAAAATTGCATCCATACTGACCATATACAAACTTTTTTGTTTTTATACTATTATCTATATTGTTTAAGGGATGATAACTATTTACATGATATTTACATTATATTCAGTATTACCAGTGATCTAGAGATGATTTAAAGTATACAAGAGTACATTCAGGTTATATACAAATGCTTGTACTGTACTTTGCCATTTTACATGAGGAACTTGAACATCTGTGGATTTTGATGTCCGAGAATGTCCTGGACCCTGTCTCTGACACCCAGGGAGGACTGTTCTACCATGTCACTGTGACCTTCCCTGTCTATGTCCACGTGGTGCTTCTCAGGAAGCTCTTCTTTGAAGCACCCTGGAATTCAGACTCCTTCCACTGTGTCCACCAGAATGAGTGTGGGCTGATGACTTAGTGGCTGTCCTCCTCTTCTCCCCAGGCCCATCTGCTGTAACATCAAGCCTTTCAGGGATACTACCTGTGATGTAAGGTAGACTGTCAACTTGCTTGGTTTGGGAGCCACTCGGGGGTTAGTAAAACACACTTCTTGGTGTATGTGGGTGGGTTATGCATACATGACCTTGACGCCTCTATCTGGCCCATGGCCCCTTCTTCTCTGGTTTTTTCACCTCTTCTGCTTCCCAGCTGCCATGAACTGAGGATCTGTGCTCCACTCTACCCTCCTGCCATATTTCTGCCTTGGAGCCAGCTGGCCCTGAAAGAAGAGGCGAGGGATTAATGCAGGTTCACAAATGAGCCAGAGCTTGGTATCCACACTCCGCTTGAACATGCAATTCTGAGCTTTGGGCATAGGTAACTGGATACCTGTGGCCCTGTTTGCTACTGGTAACACAACCTGAGCACCTGTGAACTTGCCTCTGTATGTTCTTCATGGGGTAGCTTTGGTGTACAGAGACAGTGACAGGGCTGTGCTAAGAGGGCAGATAATCCTAGGATGAAAGGCCTTGAACCTGAGACATAGTGCTTGGCCCTCTTTTCATTTGGTTAGGTGATGCTGTACTTTTCTCTTGATTTTCACTTCTGTTTGGATCAGTACATTAGCATTTATACATGGCACCAAGGACCGTTTCCTTAAATCTAATTTTCATTCTAAAACAGAACCATTTTTTTCAGGACCAACCAAGCATACCCTAATCATAACAGCTGCCACCTAGTAAATGCTTACTATGTGCCAAGCCTTAATGGACTGAGTATATTGTGTGTATGATCTCCTTTCTTTCTCACCAGTCCTCCGAGGTATAGGGAAGAAAATTTTGCAAGGGAAGAAAATAAGGCACACCGATTGCCCCAGGTGACACAGGGGAAGAGTGGCAGAACTAGTATCCAAACCAGTATTTGAGGGCTGTCTAACCCCAGACTCCTGCTTTTAACTGTTGATTCCTTGCTCTTACGAGTATTGTTTTCACCTAGAAGTCTGTTTGTCAAGTATGACAGATATTCTCTGGAAATGGACAAACCATCAAACTATTGAGAAACTTCCAAACCAGTTTGCTTTATTTTCTGTATGTACTTACGAGCTCATGGAACTGAAATTTGGCCTTTTTTCAAGAGGTACTAGAGTAATTGAAACATTCCCTCTGAGTGCCCTATGTTTGTGTCAGTCAGGGCCCCTGTGTCCACCAAGCTTAAGTCAGCACGTTGGGGACTTTGTTAGGTGCCAGTCAGCCCTGTGGAAGCCACAGAGGGAGGCAGGGAGGAGAGTAGTGGCTCGGGTCGAGGGCCTGAGTTCAGTCCTAGCATTGCAACTTTCTGCCTCTTAGACAATTATTCAACCTCTCTAACCTTTACCTTCTCCTTTTGCAAAACCAAAGCAGCACTCACAGGATTGTTAGGATAAGTGACTGATGAGGAGAAGTCCCCAGCCCAGGCCTGGCAGAAGTCCCCAGCCCAGCACTCTTGATGGGGAGCTTGTATTTTAATTAGAGGCAGGGCTTTATGTTGCTGCTTCTCTTGTCTTGTCTTTGCAGAGACCCATTTCACTCTTGACCCTGGTTTCTCCTTTCCCAGGTGCAAGAGGCCATGGCCCCCTTAATTTAAAACCCCAAAAAGGAAAATGGGAAGCACCCTGATTAAAGTATATGGTCCCAAATTACCCCAGCCCAGACTGATTTCTCCTTTCTCAGACCTTCTTTACTTCTTCTGACCAGGTCCTAGATTAACATTAAAGTTTGCTAATTGTCAATAAGAAGCTCACATGTCTGCAGAGCCAAAAATAATAATAAAATCCATACAAACACATCCAGGTTTTTTGAGGAAAAAAATAATCATAATTACCAAAGCTGAATTGGAACATGACAGAAACCAAAGGCCAGTGGTTCCTCTCTCAGGTCATTCATCAGAACCTCGAGGCCAGAGGGGGATAACATTTTTAAAATATAGATTTGTTGGCCCCAAATATACTGGACTCATTCAGTCACTTGTTAGTGTGGGGGCTTTTCATTTTGGAAAACACATTTTATTTTCTTTCGTTTTTGAAATTTACTCAATTGTGATTTGTAATTTCTTTCATTAGAACGATTCTCCTTTCCTTTCTATAGTTTCCTGGGCAAATGACAGGAAGCTTACGTAAATCCAGGATGCCGTTTTGTCATAACAAGCCTGAGTGACAAGAAAGAAGGGCCGTGAGACATAGTGGGGGATGGTGCTGTGGGAAGCCTGTCCTCAGTGGTATTTCAGGTAGGGATATTGGAAAATATAAACTGATGACTTCTGAAGAGAATTGAACAGGCCTGTAACACTCTTTATAAGTGAATAGAACTTTGGAAATGTTATACTTGGGGTAGTAAAAGTCAGGTTGAACTAACATAAGGAAGTGTGATGACCAGGGTGTCTCACCGTGTGGTAGATCTCCTAGAGAACTGGGCATGTGGCAGTTCACACATAGGAAGATTAGTCCCTGGGCTGTTTGTCTGTCTGTTTGTAGCTTATATAATTTCTTTTTTTATCAAAAAGGGACAAGCAACCTACTTGTTTTTAGGACAGAGACATCATTGAAAGACAAGCATTTGTTTTCCCAGACAGAATAACTTCTGATTTACCAAGAAACAATTTTTTGCAGGAAGAGTATGCTTTGCTGTTACCAGCTACTACTTGGAATTCTGTTACAGCCAGGCCAATGTTAGTGCTGATCTTCTTTTTCAAAATAGTATCTTTTCCATTAAGTTCACACAGTATTCAGGGGAAACGCTCTGTCATTAAACAAAGAGACTGAAGAAGCTTAGCAGGAAATGCAGGTTAGTTTTATTTTAATCCCAATGATTAAAATTTAAAGATGCACTGGTGTTTAAGAGAGTGAGTCCTCAGTGATCAGTGTTGTTGTCATCTCACCTTAAATATCACCACAGAAAGAAGCTGCCCTATCACAGAATCCAGATCATCCCCACTTGTCCTGACCACTCGGGCCCTTGCTTTTATATTGCCCCCAGTGTTAATACTTTTTGTAGCTCTTACTATCATCTAAAACTATCTTACTTGGTTGTTTACTTGTTCATTATCTGTCTTACATGCACATCATATAGTCTTTCCTAAACTTTTTTCATCACATTTATGATCAGAATGTTATCAGAAAAAATATTTGGGCCATAGTACCTCCAGTGTGTCTTTGTTGTTTTCATTTGTTATTTATAAAGTATATACCTACCATAGTAATTGTTCTCTAACACACATCAGAAAATACATACAATACTAATCTTACAAGGATAAGCTCCCCAAAGTACACATGCAGAGTTTGATGTTTGTTCTTCCTTCACCAGCTTGTGTTCTTCCCATACTCCACCTTGAAGTTCACTGTAGTTAAACGTGAGCTACCTGGGGGAAAGAGGCCTTGCAGGGCTTGTTGCATGCCCACTTTCCAGTTCCTGCAATAGTGCCTGGCATACAGAGGGTGCCAAGTAAACACTTAGTTTTTAGTAGCAAACAAGGCTAACGTGCAGTTTACTCTTTCAGGCTCTGAATAGCTAATGTTGTTCTGTATCTTCAGAGGGAAGAAGGAGGAAAAACCCTGTTTTTAGAGTTAGAATGCCTTCCTAAGACAATACGTGCTGAATAAGGAATTTACTGTAATACTTTAAATCCTTCACCAAGGAGGTAATTATACCTTCCCTGATAAGATCTGGGCTCAGGCAGACAGACAGGTGGTTTCTCATTTCCCCTGTGACGAATGGCACCAGTGGACCTGCTTCTGACGCTTTTGGGGAAATTTGCTTAAGAAACAATCTGAGATATATTTTTATGTCTTCCCATCCATGCTTCCTAAATAAAATAAGGCTTCGGCAGCTTGAGGGTGAAAACACACATGGTTAAAGCTGCCGTGAGGGGAGGGCGTTGCCATTCTGCCAGGCAGCAGGTGTGGCATGTCAGGACACAGGAGAGAGGCCCATGCTCCTGGAGGCTGCGTGTCATGAAAGCCTTTAAAAAAGCACCTGCCAATCATGAAGTCTATATTCAGCAAAACTATTCTTCAGAACTGAAGATGAAATAAAGACATTTCCAGACAATTTATGGAAGAAAACACCAGTGAAAATCTTCAGGTTAGGCAAAGATTTCTTAGATACGACGACAAAAGAACAGCTCCGTAAAAGAAAAAAATTAATGAATTGGACTACATCAAAATGAAAAACTCTGGCTCTTCAAAAGATATTACTAAAAAAAGTATCTTTTCTCAGGCTGCTCACAGGGAAAGTGTATTTGAAAATATTTTCACTGATAAAGAACAAATATCTACAATCTATGCAAAAACCTTACTACACAGTAAGAAGACAATAGATATCCATAAAATGGAATATAATTTAGTGACAAATATGTATTTAGTACTACACATGCTATAACATACATT
This sequence comes from Heterocephalus glaber, assembly GCF_000247695.1. Next base: position 2,406,148 of record NW_004624774.1, read on the forward strand.
AGACCCTCAAACCTCAAAAATATTATGCTAAATGAAATAAGCCAGGCACAAAAGACAGACCACACATTATGTAATTCCATTTTTGTGAAATGTCCGGAATGTGCAAATTAGAGCTAGAATGTAGGTCAGTGGTTGTCTACGGCTGGAATTGAGAGCAGAGCTTAACTACAGATGGCAAAAGGTCCTTTATGGGGTAATGGAAGCATTATAAAACTAGATACTGTGATTGCTGTAGAACTCCCATCAGTGTACTAAAAGTTGTGTATTAATATGGGTGAATTTCATGGCCTGCAAATTACACCTCAGTAAAGCTGCTTTAAGCTCCCCTAGGAATATTGAGTATTCCATACATGTTGATTATTGTTTTTATTCCGTGGTGAACAGACAAATTATATCAAAATTTAGAGGGAAAAACAAAATGACTGAACACTTTGCCTGAATGGACAAATACATTTTATTAATTAACTTGGCTCTTCTGAATAATTAAATAGATTTTAGGATAAAATATGTCAAACTTTCATAAGAGTTAAAAAAGCCAAGAATGATAGCCAAGAGCAGAAATTTCCAAAATATAGCTTTGTGTCAGTGAAACACCCAAGATTATTTTAAATGGTGCATAGATAAGCTTTTCTTTTCTATGTTAATAATATTTTTTATTTAGACTGTCTTGTTAAAGGGAAAAACTTAAAATATTAAGTAAATGTTCTATATTAAAAATATATGTGGGCTAGATCTATAGCTTAGTGATAAAATGCTTGCCTAGCATGTACAAGGCCTGGGTTTGATCCCCAGCACTGGAAAAAAAATGTATATGATACACTGGTGTAGCAAAACTCATGAGCCTGGGCTTGCATGACAGAGGTCGGGCAACACTGCCAGTAGTCTGGAAGAAGAATGATGCCAGTGAGTGACTGAAATTGAATACTGCAACGAAACATCAGAATTCACCCAGTGTTCCTGTCTCCCTCCCTACCAGAAACAAAATGTCTGAAACTCCCGACATACCTGTCGAGCATAATCATCTTAGGCAAACAAACAAATGACTGTCCATAGCTGTCGTGGCAACACCAGCATGAGAGCAGTTCCTCTCTACATCAGATATTTCTGATTTGGAAATGTCTGACTTCCCTGGATACCAGTAATCTTACCACTGGTTTCTGGTAGACCCATATTTCCTTTCTCTTAACTTTTTACTTTGATCCTGTGGAGTCTTTTTTTTTTTTTAAATACAGTCTTTGAATGGTGTCAATTCCAAAGAAACTTGTTAAGCATTCACAGTTTGTAAGAGATACAAAAGAATAAAATATTACAAGGTAGGATCAAGACCAGAAGAAGGTTCAAAAGAGAAAGATATATCTCATTGTGATATGAAAGAAGCTCATCAGAAATGAGATGGCATTTGAAACAGGCTTCAGATAGTGAATAGACAGTGGTTAGGGGCAGGAGAGGAAACCCTGCAAGTAGAAACAACAGCATTAGCAAGAACGTGCAGATGGAGGAGCTTAATGCTTAACCTTAGCACAAGTGAAATATTGCCATTTGACAAGAACAGGATGGCAAACCTTAGTCCATGGGCCACATTCAGACAGGTGTCTGTTTTATGCCCTGTGAGGTAAGAGTGTTTTTCCAGTGTTATATGGTTAGCATTTTAAATGGTTAAAGTACCTACATAATAACCTCAGTTTTGCCTCTTGGTTTGCAAACTAAACGACTTAACTAATGATCCCTTAAGAAAAGGTTTGTGGATCCCATGTATGATGGCACACAACAAAAGAGGACTGCAAGTTTGAGTCACAAGAACCCAGTGACTTCTAAGACCCTATCAAAATAAGAAATAAAAAACGGGCTGGGGATTTAGTTCAGTGCAAAGGCATTGGGTTCAGTCTCCAGGACCACAAAAAAGAAAAGGTTTGTGGGCCTGGAGAGCTGTGGGTACATGTAAACAAGTGATGAGTACTGAGAGAAGCTTTAAGACCATATTGTGAAAGATCTTTCCTCCCTTCATGAAGGAAACCTAGCAAGCTTAAGGAGAAAAAATGGAAGTTTAGGTATACATTCTGGAAAGTCTCAAGATGATTCTAACCTTAAGCACACCTGGATCCATAAACCCAAATTATTATTTTGCTTGGTCCTTCTTTGTTTCTTAGGTTCATCTGCAAACAGATGTTTGCCATGTAATACAAAAAATGAAAAGATCTCTGGTCACCCTGAGCCAATACATTTAGGTGTTATATCCACAAAGAAGAGCATCTATATATTAGACTCCATAAGAATGATGATCAGTTACCTGTCCTTCCTTGAACCCATTGCTGTGGCCACGCGGAAGGGAACTCTATTAGCTAGTCTGAATTCCACGTTTCCTCCTGCAGTGAAATCAGTGGGACACTGGACCAACCTGAATCGCTTAGGGATGGACAAGAACTTTTCCAAGGGAACTAAAGGAAGAAGAATGGTGAGGCTGGCAAGGCTTTAGGCTTTGTCTCATGAGCAGTGGGGAACCATTGAAGTTTTAAGCAAAGAAATGACATAATCAGATTTGCATTTTGAAATGATTGTCAAGAATGGTTCTGTTAAGCATTTACATTTTTAAAAATCTTGTTTTCCTTGCAAATTTGCTTAGTATAACTCATAGATTGTCCAGAGTAAATTTGGATCCACCTCAAATTTGAAGAAAAAAAAAGAACTTCTCATTTTGTGAGATCAGAATTAATGGGGCTTTCCTGTATTTATTTTCATTGACTTCTCTGTGGATGTTTGGTTTTGAAGTACAAGAACTAGAGAGGAATATAAAAATCACTCTCCTTCAGTTTGTTTTTATTCACAGATGTTAAGATTCTTTTTTCCAGTGGAAAGGGTGACTTTGCTGGAAAATCATTTAAAGTTTTTTCCAGTCAGTAGGCTCCTCAGCACCAAAGGAACAAGGGGTGTAAAATCACCAACGAGCCCAGTGAGATTACATACATTCCTTCACAGCAGCCTGGGCTAGCCATAGTGGAGGGCAAGCAAGATAGTAGGAAGAATGTGGGTTTTGTGCATAGTCACACTAAAGGAGCAGGACCAACCACAGAAGATATGCATATAGAGTGCAGAAGAAGTCTGAGTAGTCTGAAATCAGATCAGAAACCATTTTCCACATTTGTAGACTACTGAATAAACACCCAAATTAGAGGAAAGTCAGCCGTGCATGTGGGTCATAAAAGAGTCAGAGACCACTGGCCTTTCCACCGGAGTCCATCTCACCTTATCGCTCTGCCTCATGTACCTTTCATGGTACCTTTCACGTACCTTTCAGGGTTCACAGTTGCAGGAATTTAACTTAGTCTTCCTAGACTTTGTCCTTAGCAGAAGTGCTTTTTCTGCTGCTGAACAGAACATATTAAACATAGTGAAGTATTTTATGCTCTTTATTCAAGGAATCCCTGTTCCCCGGGGTTCCTGTTCAGTTGAAGTATCTTGGGCCACCACTGCTAATTTTAGATGTTCTTTTGTGTTCAGTAGTGGACGTTTAGATTCTTATTAAATCCTTTTCCCTTCTCTTCCTCCCCCTAGTGCAAACAGGAAATATTCCCTGAAATCAGACTGTATAAAAAAGCATGCCAGATGGCCAAGGCCTTTGAGCCAGATTTGTTCACATGTCCAGCCTACTCAGAATTTGACATGGGAGACAGCCTCCTTGATTTCCCCAGGAAAGGAAACCACTATTGACTTACTATAATACCTTCACCAACATTTAAAAATATCACTGTAATAGTTAACGTAACTTCTCTGTGAAGTGGAAAAAATAGAAAAATTTGGTTTTGTACATGGAAAGTGCTCAGTAAATATTTGTTGATTGTATTTGACTGAAAAAGAAGAGAAGTAGTATCACTTGTAAGCTGCAAACTGTATTATGTAACTTAAGCCATTTATTGGCACTCCAAACTCTGAAGTATCTTTTTGCACTATTAAACATAGTTCCTCAATTATCACGTCAAATGGCAAGGGAGGTTATTTTTATACTAACATTTATAAATACAACATTAATTGTTGAAAATATTTAGAAAACATAAAGACTGTGATTATATGGAGACTACAGGTTTATAGAAACTGTACTAAAACTATCCTAAAAAGTAAAGCCTGTTTAAAAGAGAAAAAATGAGCATGAAGAATACAAGTTACCTTTTATCACATTACCCAGAGAATGATTGCTGTATTAATGTTATATTAATATGTTGATATACTTCCTCTCTAGAAGTATGTTTTAAGATACTTTTAAACGCGTATAGAAAGCTTCATGAGATGTAAACATAGAGCTTAGCTAATTATTAATTAGCCATCAAGGTTAGAAGTACACCCTTGCCAGTCTACATCTCTTGCTTTCTCCTTCCTTATATCATCCTCTTTGTCCTCACAGTGGTAACAACTAGTCTGATGTTTACAGTATCAATTCTTTTTTTAATTCAATAAGTTTATTGGTACATTTTAGGTATACAATATGATAACATTCATCATTGGGAATTTGTACCTGTACATGATATATCTTGGTTCTTATTTTTTCTCCATTCCCCTGCCCTCCCTTCAACCCCTCTGCCTCTCCCTACTTACAAAGACTTCTTTTCCATTTTTTTCCAGTTTTCATATTTTTTCCTTTCCCTTCTTTTCTTTCTCCTACCCCCTCCCCACTTCCCCTTCCCTTTTGAATCTTTTCTTCCTATTTCACATTATCTGTTATACATTTTGTTCCTCATTTACACTTTCAGTTTCTCACACCAGAGAAACTATTTGGTATTTACACACTATTTATTTCACTTAGCCTCAATGTACTTCCATGTAGCTATAAATGTCTGTATTTTCTCATTCTTTATGGCTGAGTAGTACTTACAGAGATGCCTCCAAAAACTAGGCATAGGAGCACACAGGAAGTGAGCCACTTCCAGCACCCAGGAAGAGGCTTCCAGGCCCCCGTACCACCCCCCTCAGCACACAGGAGGTGAGCCGCTTCTGGCACCCAGGAAGAGGCTTCTGGGCCACCGTACCACCCGCCTCAGTGCACAGGAGGTGAGCCACATGAGCGCCAGCAACACCCCCCCCCCATCAAAATGAGAAGACATGTAAACAAGTCTCAAAACCTGATTTCCTGATCACTTAAAGCAACCCCAAAGGGAAAGGAGATGGAACACTCTGATACACAACCACCTGGACTCTGAACTAGCAACGAAAGAGGATCTGGAAAAAATAAAATCAAAAATAATTTCTCAGGTAACAGCAGAGATTATCCCCATAGTGCAAGACATGATTAATAAATCTAGAGAGGACACAGATAAAAAAATAGAGGAACTGAGAAACATGATGGAATCCCAATATAGGAAACAAATGGAATCCATATAACAGATACAAACAGATTTCCAGGAGGTTAAAAACTCCATTGAAAG
>NW_004624774.1:2414097-2458783 GCF_000247695.1 Heterocephalus glaber
ATGAGAAAAGAAAAAAAAATGGAAACAAATTTGCAAATAGGGAAGGGTGGAGGGGGTGGAGGGCAGGGGAAGGGGAAAATATAAGAACCAAGATACTCATGTAAAGGTGCAAGATCCCAATGATGAATGTAACTATTTTATACCTAAAATGTACCAATAAACTTAATGGAAAAAAGAAAAACTAGGAATACGACCCAGCTATTCCCTTGCTGGGTATCTTCCCAAAATAATTAAAAGCATCATACCACAGGGATATATGCACATTCATGTTTATAGTGGCACAGTTTGTAATAGGTAAATCTTGGAAATGGCTCAAATGCCCATTAACTGGTGACTGGATACAAAAGATGTGGTTTTTTTTTTTAAATAAAATTCTTTATTTTTATTCATATTTTTGCCTTCTAAATACAATTGATTCTTGTTATTTGCAGTATTTGTGTTCTACAGATTTGTTGCAAACACTGAATTAGCAAATATCAAATCTGTGCTCCTGGGGAAAGTAAGAGGGTAAGATTTCTGCAAACCTCTCAAGCTTACAACATTTTCAAGTACAGTTATAATCATACTTTACGTATATTTTTCTTTAAAGATCCCTTAATATTACTGTTGATTTGTTAACATCATACTCTTGTCTAAAAGCGTTGTAATTCATGCCTATGTACAGCTTATCTAAGTACGTATTTCTCTAGAAGGCACATCACAGCCTTCTTGTGCTTAAGAACACCAGATAGCATTTCAGGCATATGCTTGGGTCCATTTTAAACAGTAGACACTAAGTAGATCTGGAAAGTATGCTTATTTACAGTGTGAGAGCTAAAACTGGAAAGCAGAGCCTGGCCTTGTTTGATCTCATTTGTGCATATTGGATGACTTGAGTTTTGCTTTGCTTCTACTATGTACCAGCAGCTCATTTTCATTGTAGGAGGGTGCACTGTGATATCAGTATACTAAAATTATTTTTCTTTTGTACTTTTGCTAAAATTTTGGGTTTTGAGTTTTTACTTTTACAAATTATTTGCTCAACAAATTCTTAAACATGTTTTCTGATGTACACATACACACATTGCTTTAGGGTATAGACCTGTGAATGGAACTGCTGGGTCATAGAGGTTGATATCTTCACTTTTACTAGATGATGCAAAGGTTATAGCAATTACCCTTCTCTTCCAACAAAATGGTTGTAGTGATTATCCTTCTTCAGCAAAATGGAAGAATTTTAGATGTTCCACATCTTCATAGACGCCTGGTATTGTCTGTATTTTGATATTAACAATTTAGTCAATTTAATACTAGTGGATATACATTATTATCTAACTGTGGTTTTTATCTTCATTTCCTGAATTTTAGGAAAGTTGAATACCATATCTTTTCATTTTTCTTTTTTTTCCTCTCTTTTAAAGTCCCTATTAAGTTTCTTGCCCATTTCTTGTTTTTTTCTTACTGACTAGTAATATTTTTTTACATGGTCTAGCTATGAGCCCTTTGTTTTCATTTGTAGATGGCCTTTTCATTCTCTTTTAATGTTGTCTTTGGAAAAACAAAGGTTAATGTTTTGATATTGTCAGATATATCAGTACTTTCCCTTACGGTTATCCCTTTTTACACGGTTGTATAAATCCTATCCCCCAAGTTCCTGGAGTTACTCTGTTCTGTTACTTTGTTGTCTAATTCAGTAGTTAGGTCTATAATCCATCTGGAAGTAAACTGACTTGTGTGATGAGAGATAGGGAGTCACATGTCATTTTTGCATATAGATACTCAATTATTCTGGCACTGTTTCTAGAACAATTTATATTATTATTATTATAGAACAGTATAGGCCTGTGAAAGAAGTTTCAAAAAGTATAAACAAAAATTAAAATAGAAAGCTTAATCCATGCTTATATCCCCAGTTCTGTATTCTCAGTTCCCTGAGGCAATTATAGCATATGGTTGCAGATTTTAAGAAAAAACAAAGTAAAAGATAGGTAATAGGAAGTAGAAAGATAAATCTTAAATGGGAAGGGGATCAAGAGATGCAGAGAGGGAACAGGGAGGGGAGGGAAAGGGAATGGAAAAAGGAATTAAGATGTGCTAGGTACAGTACCAACTCCACACAAGGAATGTAAACATTATGTACTACAAACATGAAACACACTAATAAGATTTAGATAGATAGATAGGTGCACACACATACATAGAAGCATGCTTAAACATCCCTGTCATTAGAACAGTGGCTGTAATTATATATAAGAACAATAAAAGACATAATCCGATAGTACTATGGCTTTCCTTTTATTTTTATGTTACATTGAGTGAAGTTGGTTTTGCAAGCACAATATCTGCATTGTATATATAGAATGACATTGATAGTGCACTCAGTTTAAGATAGTAATGTGCCTAGTAAGGAGATAGTGGTATTTCTTAGGAGACATTCAAATCTTTTGAAATTGCAAATGTCACTATATAGATATTTTTTAGTCTCCCCAAAATGCTTCAGCATTTCTTCACAAAAAACTTCATAACTTGTGAATTTTTTTACAAGTGGCAAGAGTAAATGCATTTCATTTTAGAAACCAATTCTGATGTACCTGAGTGTGATACTGAAAAAGATTGAGAGGAGACAGTTAGCTTCAATGGAAAAGAGTACTAAGCTCAATATGTATTTTATTGTGCCATGCACACGATAGAGGCATGTAACCTATTTAATCTTTTTAATTCCTTCCGTTGAAGTTTTTTTCTGTATGGTAAGCAATTGAACTAGGATTGTTGTCCAGACATCTTTATTTCAAATCCAGAGTTTTTCTTTCTGCTTTGTATTTCTGTATTACTCTACATGAGAAGTTTCAAATTATTGACTAGGGGAGCTATAAGGACACCAGATGCTCTATTCCAAGATAGTGAATTCTGTTTAATCATGAAATTACCATTCCCACCCACACCCTCTGAGCTTATACTTCAAAAAACAATTTTTAAGCTAGAAAACAAAACCACTGCACTGTAGATTAAACTATTTTAATGCAAATTATTTTAAAAGTATTTTTTAAAACAACTGCCTATAATTGTTAAAAACCCTAGGGGGATTTTACCAGTTAATGTCATTAAAATAAGAAACAGAACTCTGCCATTATCTGAATAAAAATGCATATTAAATTATATTAGATGAGGGGAAAGAATCTATATAAATACATACACACACTAGTTACGAGTCAGAAAAGAACACAGAACAATGAAGCTCGGGAACATGTGGGCTTTTTCTGCTTGTAAAGTTGTGAAGCACATACTGAAACTTCAGGAGGTTGTGTTTGGAACTTTAGGTAGATACACATTAAGTAATGTTTTTAAATTTCTAACATGTAAAAATTGATTTTTGTAGCATTTGCTCTGATTCCCCACTATCCCATCTGTCCGCATTCCTTGTGGCACTGTTTTCCTGGGTGAAGTTTGATTTCCCTTCTCTTTTAATGGTACCTTAAATTAAGACATAAAGGGGTATTTGCCAAAGAAAAGAACTCACTGATTTGGGATTAGATAAGACTACAGATTGTGTGGAATCTACTCTTCCCTCTCACTGTGGGGATGGGGTAGAGGAATGAAAGCAGCCTCCCTTGGACTTTATAGCACCATCCCTAGTTCCAGGTCTAATCAGGTAGGCGGACAGACGGATCATTAAGGTCAACCCTGTGCCAGTGATCCCACATCCCCAGCCCAGGCTTGCAGTACATGACTGGGAACCTGGGTTGCAGATCATGGGCCACTGCCTGGCAGGGAGGCGTAAATGCCAATTTTGTGTCCCCTCCACTGTATGATGCCAGCACAAGACCTTCTGGCCCCTCCTTGTGTACCTTATGCCTCCTACTTAGTCCTATCTTTAAGAGTCCTAGACTAAGCTAAATACCCCCTACTCCCTACTTCTCTTAGACCAGCCATACAATCAGACTCAGAGTCTGACATCCCCAGGTTGTGGTTGTCTGTCTCTCTGTCCATCTGCTTTTCTCCTTCCCACACTACCTTCTTGGCAGAATGCCCTTGGAAAATTAAACATTGCTTCCAGATAGAAACCAAACACGGGAAGAGAACTGTGCTCATTTATACATCATTAAAAATGTTAGGAAAGAGAAGAATCCAAGGTAACCTTTGTAAAGTAAAACAAAACAACAACAACAAAAAATACTTCTGTGGGGTTTGGTTTTTGTTGTTGTTTGTGGTGATGCTTTTCTTTTATTTGTTTGTTTGTTTGATGATAATATGTTGAATGCTGGTGGAGTTATGGTTAAGAAGGAATTCCCATTGTTGGTGGGAGTACAGTTTGATAGAACCTTTTTGAAAACTATTTGGCAGGATATATCAAGATGAAAGTCCTGGCCTTTGACCTGCTGATTTTACTTCCAGGAATTTATGCTAAGGAAACAATCGGTGGCACAGGCAGTGATCCACTAAAGAGATGTAATTGCAGCACTATTTGTAATAACTAAAGTGTGATGGTAATTTGAACATACATGGTAAGAGAATGGTTACATAAATCAGGGTATACTGTACAATACAATGCCCTCTAGCCATTTTTAAAATGTGATATCAAAAGCTATTTAGTGACATTGTAAAATCTTTATTAAGCAATTTAGAAAACATGCTGTTAACTTTGTTTGTAGTAATGTGCCCCCCCAAAAGTGAGGAAAGGAATATGATAAGATATTAATAGTGATTTCCAGTGGTATAAATTATGACTTCATTGCTTTTGCCCTCACTTTTTAGCATTTTTTAATTTTCTACAAAGCCATCTAGAATTGTGATTATCTGAATTTAGAAAGATTAATTTGCTTCTGTATGTTCAGCTTACCTCTCCAGTAAGAGCACCTTTCATCTCGTACCAGCTCCATGATCATGGCAGGGAGAGCAGAGAGGGTCTACCATATCCATCATCAGATAGGGAACCTGCCTACATATCCCTGTGCACAGCACAGGAGGCATGACCTGGCCACTGTACAGACAGCCCATCATTCAGGTGAGTCACCACAGAAGGGTGTCAAGCTGATGATATTGCTACATACTGTACTTGAACTGTCAGCCACAAGCCTGCATGCTGCCAAGCCTTTTAGCCTTATCTTCCTAAACCGTTACTCTTTCACTGTCCAGCAAATGTCAAAGGAACTGCCTGGGACTCTCTGACTCCTTTTGAGGACACTGTAGGCCAACAAACTACCGCTGATTCTAGCTTTCCAATTGGATGCGACCCAGACCAGCAAATGTTCTTCCATGCTAAAGTTGAAGCTGTTGTTGTTGCTGTAGATGGGCCTTGATGAGGGGATTTGGCAGAACCAAAACACAGGAATATTTAGGGCAAAAAAATGTTCTGGCCCCAGAACACCTAGCCTCAGCTCAGATACACCCAGTTGGACTGAGAGTTGTAGAGAAGCCTCTAAGGGTCATCTGCCAAAATTGTAGTTATAAAGTTATTTCCTCCTATCTTAACCTCAATCATTTGTTATCTTTGGCCTCACTGGGGGGGGGGGGGGAGGTTGAGAATTCTATATCAGAGGGTTTAGAACCAAGAGGGTTTTTTTTTATTTGCCTATTTTTTTTTTAATTTATATAGGGTGAGCTTTTTTGTCAGTTGTCATTTTTATGAGATTATACAGTCTTGGGCCATTATCATCATTCTTGTGCATCTTTTATACTATGTTATATGAGTTCCATCAGAACTAAAATATAATTTGCTCTGTGTCTCTTAGAGTGTTTATATGTACACAGGCCTTCTGTTTCTATAACCATCATTATATCTATAAAATATGCACTAGTATTGTTGATAGTCACATTTATGATATGTCTCTGAAGTACAAATGAATAAATGGCATAATTATCTGAGTTTTAAAAAATCATAGAAGTACTATGGTGTATGCATTTTATTGTTCTACTAACTAAAAAATAGTGGTAATAGATTTTAAACTGGTCATTTCAGAGCAAATAAATGTTATTACTATGACTAAAACACAAACAAATGAAATTCTATTTGGTTGTTAAAATTTTCAGCTGATACTATGGGCAATTGCTGTGGGGATTGAAGAGTAACTTCTTACAGTAGTTATGAATACCTTGTATTCCAGCTGTATCCCCAGATAATTTTAGCCATGTCCTACTGGCCAAGAACCACTTAGATATCTGAGGATGTGAAAAAACACTCCCAACCCACATTGTGTTCCCTGGACTATGTTCCCAACCATGCCTCTAGTTAAAGGCATAATTCTTCGTTTAGATGTGTTAGAAATCTAGAGATGTTTCCTACACATGGTAATTGTTTAAAAAACAAGTTCTGAGGAATTTTTAATTGTCCTGTGGTAACCACAATCAAGGGAACAAATTAGTCCAGGCCCGTCCACCTGGGCTGTTCTCTTGAAACTCCAAATTGCTCCTGGTCAGACTCTGGTGCCTGGGCTGGGCTGTAGTTGAGGAGTGATGCTCGGCCTTGCCTACTGACATTATTTAGTGGACAGGGTCATGGAGAGAGACAAATAAGAATGCGAGACCTCTCTTACCAGCATAGTACTACAGACTCTGTGGTGGATGTGAGGTGACACTGCTCCAAGACTCAAGACAGAGTCAACCAGAGCAGGTATTAATCTAATAATAGAGTAACATCCCTCAGCTGATGAATCTTACTGTCTTATATTATAGTTGTTTTTTTAAACAACTTTTTCCTATCTTGTCAGAGATATTTTAAGCTCTTTGAAGTCAGAGACCTTGACAATTCCATTTGTTGTCTTTATCAGTCTAGGTGCTCCAACATGAGTCTGCTAGATTGAAAAAAATAACTTAAATAAACATACTCTTTAAATTTAATTTCTTCCCTTATATGAATTCCATCTGTTATATGAATCTCCCATACAGAACATTGGAGGCAAGATTGTGGAGTTTGTTGGAATTTACAATGTGTTGAGTCTTATTGAATCTGTCTGTTGCTATATTCCTGTGTTCCCTTGCAAATGTGGTAAGTATCTAAAGGAAACTTGTAAATCGGTGGTTAAGAAGATTGCTAATGCTATGGCTGGCCCTGCAAAAAGGCTCGGCAAGCCTAGAGGAACGGAGTAAGCCCTCCTGTCCCAGTACCCTGGAAACAAGAGCCCTGGGCTTGGAGTCAGGGGGTTGGGACATACACTTTGTCCTTATCACCTATAGGCTGTGTGTCCCCAGGCCAGCCTCACCTTAGCCCAAGTTTTCATACCTGTAAAAGGAAATTTTAATAGTGCCTGTCTATGGGATTACTAGGTGGATCAAATGAGATTCATTAACTTATTGATTATTTATTGAATACCCATAGGCACTATTTTAGACATTGGAGATACAGCAATAAGCAAAAGAACAAAAGTCCTTGCTGTCGTGGATCTGTATTCTAGAATTATAATATAATAATGTTATTTAATAAATGCTTAATCAGATTCATCTAAGGATACCTGACAGACTTACACAATGAGATTTCTACCATATGAGTCCATAGATCTTTAGATAGGCAGTAGGTAATTAGAACCATGACTGGGTCTCATGTCTGAATTGGTATAACCCTACGGAAGTCCCGTTAAGTAGGACATTTACGTGTTCTTGCTAAATCCCAGGCTGCTTAGAAAATCTGTTGCCCTTGAATTGGATTTTTAATCGTTTTCACCTCCATGAAGTGCTCGGTCTAAACAGTCCAGCAGTTGGCCGCGTTCCAGGTGCTGCAGGTGGTGTTGAGCCTGGATGGTTTCCACATCTTCTCAGCTATTGTGTTTGTACTATTTGTAGCTTAAGGTGATTTCATGGAGTTGCTAAGGTGTTTATATAATTTGTCGGAATAAGTGAAAGAGCTAGCATAACCAATTAAAATCCACACACCATATTTTAGTCAGTAATTTCAACCTTTCCTTCCTCTCCAAACCTTTGATTAACTACCCATCAAAAAACAAATGGACAAATGTAAGGTTTCGGTTCTTTTTTTTTTTTTGTAATTGCCTTCCTACTGGGGCCTTTTCTTTGAGCATCAAAATGTCCAAAGTCCATGAAAGGAGAAAGGGCAGGCCTAGACAGCAAACCTCCAAGGAATTATACGCTGCCAGTAATTGCATGCGGTCTCCTAAGAAGTATGTGTTCATACCTGGTACCATGATTCTAATACAGTGCTTTGGATCTCCAATGGCAAGCAGCCCATTGAGTTAAAAATGTAAACAGGATACTGTTTTCTGGCTGAATGGCCTTTGTGGCCCAGAAAAATTGTCGTTTCTGCTGAGACATAATTTTAAAATACACACACAACAGTGGGAGCTGAAGTCTGATTATAAGCCAGTCTGTGTGAGAACCAGGTTGCTGAGAGAATGTTGGAGTTCATGAGGTACGATGGACATGACTGAAAATGCTCCTGTTACCTAGAGAGAGTTAGTTCTGCAGGAGAAAGAAACATGTCTGTGTTCCAAGGAATTACAGAAATGGATTCCTTGGAAGATGTGGAGGTCTGGTCTGGAGAAATTGTGACTTGGCACTGGCCACTAGTGCCTGGGTTTCAGTGCTCCCATGTTCTGGTCCAGCACCCTATCATTTGGCCTCCCATGAACCTCCTCCATTGTGGTTTCCCTGTGTGCTGATGAGAGTTCTGGTTGTTCTGTCTTGCAGCCCCCCGAATCCAAGCCCAACTTCACCCCTCTCGCCATCTTGGCCCATGTTCTCGGCGCCATCCAGCCCTATGCCCACCTCATCCACGTCCAGCGACTCATCCCCCGTCAGGTCTGTGGCAGAGTTTGTTTGGTTTTCTGTTGCTGCTGTTGTTCTCTCATTGGCTTGGTCCTCTCTTCATGCAGTGTTCAGCCTCCTCGTCAACTTTGTTCCCTGCCATCCAAACCTGCACTTGCTTTTTGACAGGCCAGAAGAAGCAGTTCATGGAGATTCCAGGTAAAACCACGGATGATGACCAGTCTGCTCCCATTTATCCAAAGCTGGTCAGGGACAACAGGGGCCTCCTCTGCTCTCCTCTGGTTCCATCCTAACAGACCAAAGCCAGGAGGGACCATTTGTATGGAACCACGTGACATTTTTCACTCCTTTTCTGACCCAAACTCAAGTCTGAATAAGGCTCCTGTTTAGAATGCTCTCCTAGTCGTTTGGGCTCTGTGTGCTTGACTATAAGCATACAAAGGAACAGTATTGAGATGCATGATGGCCTTTTCTTCTCCCATTTTTATCAGGTGACAGGCACTTTTTATTTGTGGAGCTGTCCCACAAGCCTTGAGTGCTGACACATAGTCTCTCAGACCAGATTCACTGGGTGCAACATGAATTTAACACAGAATAAAAGATTGAGACATGAAGCATTTTCTCTCTAAATTGCTCGTGGCCTTTCCGTCTGGCCCTCCCTACACTCTGGAAGTCATCTGGGCTCCCAGTCTGCTTCTGTCTCTGTGTGTCATGAACCTGAGAGCTGTAGGAATGAGCACCACCTCTTTGAGGGTGAGTGGCCTGACCTAGTTCTTCTCTGCAGGGGCTGTGCCGAATGATTTTCCCTGTCTTGGTGACTTTCATACTTAAGTGCCACAGTTCTTTGGTCTTGAGCTCTTTATAGAAAGGAAGCCCTTCAAATCCAGGGAGGAAAAATAAAGATCCTGCAGAATCTGTCAACTGTGTAGGACCTGAGCATGGCTGGTTCTGGAATTTAGTCCTTGCTTTCAGGTAACCAAACTATATAGCCCAGTTATAAATATCATAAGCATTTTGGGCTTTGGCAATATTTTCTTATCTATCTTTTCTACAAAGAGGTGAGTCAAGCAGACAGGCTTAAATAATTTATAAAGCTGACTCACTTTTTAAAATGGAAAAAAATACATATATATGCCTATTCCTATATAGAGACAGATAGATAGCTGTGCTTTATATAGCTGTGAGACATATATATATATATACACACATATATATACGTATTTATGTGTGTGTGTGTGTATATATATATATATATTCTTCCTCCTCAGCCCAAACTCTTTCCTCCAAACCCATGGGTAACCCCAACTTTAAATTCCCTTACAGCTCCCAGTCCTAGAACCTGGCTGCCACATTGATCTTTGTCCTAGATGATGGGAAAGACAGCTTTTCAATATTTTTTGTCCTCATTATATAAATATAAAAATTCAGGTCCTATTTCTCTGACATTCAGATGATTTCCTAATTATTTCTTAGACAATTTCTGGGTACTTTGTGAGACATTTACTTTCTAGGATACCAGAGATGGTAAGGATTGTTCTAGTTAGAGCGCTTACTGTCCCCATGAGGACCCAGACCAGAGCAAATTACAATGACCAGAGACAATCATCTTTTAAAAATGCCTCACTCACTCATTAGAGAGACATGGACATTAGGAGAGTGTGGCTCATCCATTTTTATCAAAAACAAGTAAAATTTTCAAAATATTGGCTCCTTGGGTAAAATGGATTGACTCAGGACAATGGAATCAGTGAGCTAAAAAGTGACATATACTATGATTTGATGGTGTATACTCTTTTGCATCCCTGAGCTGTGGGCCCTTTGCTTGTCAAGTATCTACCTCTCCACTACTAGAATATTATCACACACCCCCACCCCATTCAGCTACTCCTTTCTACCTCCCAGTGTATTTTTCAGATTGGCAGAGGAGACTATGCTCACCCCAGTGTGTTTGGGGATCAGGGTTACTCTGTACTGTCCCCTCTGATCATTGTTAGAATAGCAACATTTGGATGATCCACAGCCCTTAAGAAAGTTGCCATTTTGGAATAGGCAAGGCAGAAGAAGGCTTGGAATGGGCTGTCACTGAGCTAAAGTATGTGCCAAGGTAAGCAAGACAGGAATACTGCTGGAGAGTTAGCCCAGAAGAGGAACAGAGAGGATTATAATCCCCTAATTACTGTTGCAGTGTACAGCCAAGAGGTTTAGGCATATACCCATCATTCAGGTCCACTGGGTCTCTTCCCCAAATCTACTTCCAGAACATGAAACTTCAGATTTCCTTCCCTGGGGAAGGCTTTTAAAACTAAATATTGAGGGCTGGGGATTTAGCTCAGTGGTTTCACCGCCTGCTGTGCAAGTGCAAGGACCAGAGTTCAATCCCCGGTACCAAAAAAAAAAATTTAATTAAATATTGAGTAAGACCTAATTAATGGTCCTGTGAACTTCTACATGATGTCTCCTCTGGAAGTGGCTTCCTCTCCCCTCTTCACACCATTTTTAGAACTTGGTTCATGCTCAGGAATGAAGATGCCTTTTGTAGCACAGAGGAGCAAGGGTATTAGAAGAGCATCCCTTCTCATTTCCCTTCTTTCTCTAGCCCACCCACCTTTCAAGAAACCCCCAGCCCTATAGCCATAACTTGCATTTGCCCCTGGGCCCGGAAGTTGTGTCTTATTGATCAAGCCCTTGCAACCTGCCAGTCTAGTTGTTCCCTCCTCTAATAGTGCACATACTGGAGAGTGTATTGTCATTCTACAAGCTTGGAAGGGCATTTGAGGGAAACTCCTCTGAGTTCTTTCTTGGCCTCATGCCATTCTCAGAAGTGAAAATTAACAGTGAACCAGCAGAAGGATCCATACTTGCTCATGCCCTTGAAGGCCCAGCTGAGGCCCAAAGAGTGCTGAGACAGAAGCAGCTGACACTACCCCAAGCTCTCTGTGTTTGGTCTTGAAACTCACTGCAGAGAGTAGGCAGCCAAAGAACCAAAGATCCTTGGTGCAAATTTTTTACTGTTTTTAATCAGAGCCAAAGCCTACAAACACAACCCTTCTGCCAGCAGGATCTGTCTGTTTTGGTAGGAACCTTACCTAAAGCAACTCCTAAAGGATTTTGAGAGGGAGCTGTAGGGCATGGACTTGGGCTGATAAACATTTTAAAAGATAAGACTTTCCCTTGGGTGGGGTTGGAAGATTTAGCAAATAAAATAAAAATATAGTATACTCAATTAAATTTGAGTTGAGATAAACAACAAATAATTTCTTAGTATATGTATGTCCCATGTAATCTTTTGGATATGCATATATCAAAAAAGTATTCTTTATCTGAAATTTGGATTTAACTCAGTCTCATTTATTTTATCTGGCAACCCTACTCCTAGGATAGGAATGCACCTTTTGAAAGCACCCCTTCTAGGACTGGGGATATTGCTCAGTGGTAGAGTGCCTGACTAGCATGCACAAGGCTGTAGATTCCATCCCCAGCATCATAAAAAATAATAAATCATAATAAAAGTACCCTGTCATCCCTCCCATTTTTTGCACACCCTAAAGAAATGGAGAGAGGTCTCATGGGAAAGGACTGTCCCAAAGACTACTGGTCACCTGTGAAATTAGTGGGAAAAACATCCCCTGACCTTTGTTTTTATTTTTAGTGAATTATTTTCTTGTTATTTCATTATTCAATTCTAAGCGCCTAATATTAGTGGAAAGTTACTCCTTTTGAATGATCATCTTGAGCACCCAAGATCATTCCCTGTGCTTTCTGCCTGCCAGATACCCTTGCTGGTTTCTCTGGTTTGTCCCTGTTTTCTCCCATTTCCTTTATTTAACAAGGTTAATAAATAAGCTCTACAAAATGCAGCCAAAGGAACCTTGCCTTCCCTTGTCTCTGCACTTTACCCACCTGTTCTGCCCTGTCGTCAGGAGTCCTTGAAACCTGGTCTCTAAAACCTTGGCTTCTGTGGCCTGGATTATCTTCTACCTTCCATGTCATTACAGGGTCCATTTGCCTGCCATTATAGGTTTTTGGCTGTTCTGGTTCTTTTTACAGGCAGATGCTTCCTCTTCTCTGCTCCCCACCCCTTAAAGAAAAAAGACCCCACCCCCCTTTGGAAATTTGCACATTGAATGCTTGACCCTTACTAGCCAACATGTAGACTTTGGTTAGATCACAGAAAATGCCCCTTGTCCCAAACTATTCTTTAAAAATAGAAGGAAGAGCTGTTTTCCAGTTGGAGGTGATGAATAGTGAAAGTTTCTCACCTTCATTCCCACTGGCCCCATTCAATTTTCTTCCACTTTCCCAATTTTCTCACACCTGGCTATCATCTCTTAGTTACTAGAATATCAGAGAGAAGAACAACAGTAAACTTGTTTCCCTGACAACAAATTCTGGATAATCGTTTACTCACCCTGCTGTACAACAGACTCTATGTGATTTGATTTGATTTTTTTTCCTTCCATTTTCATGGATTCACGACTGGAAGGTTTAGATGCTTGGACCTGCTATAGGTTTCCATCAATTTGTGCCTCTTCTTTCCCTAAGGAAAGCTGTACTTGTTGATGCCAAGAAATAACAGTTCCACAATGACCCAAGATGTCTTGGCTTAACTGATTCTATCTGGCCTTACCTGAGACCTTATACTTCTTCAGCCAAGTCCCATTCAGCCACTAGAAATCAGTGTATCCTGGGAGCTTTAAGCACCGCTGGCTCCTTGAGGCACTCCATGAGTCAGGTGATAATAAAACAAACAGCATATATCCCTTCAATAATTTTCTAAACCAGAGGACCTCCTTACCTTTTTTTTTTTTTTTTTTAATTCTGCCTCTGGGCCCCTTAGTGTACTTTTTCAGATGACTTGGAGGAAGAAGACCACTTGTGGCAAATAGCCAACTTTTGAAAATGAAATTTCACTGTGACCCTTGAGAGGTGTATAGGCTGTTTGGAACTAGCTAGATACCAAAGCCACAATTGACAGAAGGTAGCAGGATTTAGCAGCTTTTAAAAATTACTTTCTAGAACACAAGTTAACATACTGTGGCCTGGGGTAGGTCAAGTCTAGCCCCCTGCCTGTTTTTTATAAATAATGTTTTATTGAAACACAGCTGCACTGATTCATTTATGTTTTGTCTGGAGCTGCTAACATGCTACAGTGCTGCATTGAATGGTTGCAACAAAGACCATATGGCCCACAAAGGCTGAAAGAGTTACTGCCGGGCCCTTGCAAAAGAAGTTTGCCAACTTCTGCTCAGCCCAGGTTGCATATGAGAATCAGTTGGAGAGTGATGCCTACCGAATATTTGGGTTTGGTTTTGTTTTGTTTAATGCTGATCTCTATTTTGTTTCTGTAAGTTAGTAGAACCTAGACATCTGCAATTTTTAGCTGCTCCCCAGCTGATTTTGATGCACAGTGAGAGTGGTTGTTAACATTTACTGGGCGTGAGGACAGAAAACAAAACCAAAAAGAAAGACATATCCTGTCCCTTCTATCTCCCTCCTTCCCAAAAGCCTGTGTGTGCTCATTTACATACATATGCAACTGCTCTTACACACCTTCTCCATTCTCTACCCTACCCTGGGGGCTGGGGAGTTACAGCTCTGGAATCCTGCCCCACCAGCAAGACCCAAGCTAATGAGAAATGAGGAACATCTGGGAGAGCTAATGTCAGCCTATGGCCTGGAGCTGAAACCTGGCTTTGCTGGAATCGCTCCTTGATTAACTGAGCCCTGCCAACTTCCAAGAGTGCTGGGAGTGTTCTCCAGAGCAGCTTGGACAGTTCTTCCATCCCCCTCCTTCCTCCCCTCCCACAAGGTACTTCTGCTCCAGAAATGGGGTTCAGCTACCCTCCAACATTCAGCTGTTGTAACTGCCAGGTAAAGTTTTAATGTGGCACAAGGTGACTCCTCAAGAAGTGTGCTTTCTTGAAACTTACAGCTTTTCTCTGAATAGTTCTCATTTTTCTCCCATGACCTTTACAGTGTTCCTACTTCATGTTTTACCATCTGGCTGCCTTGTCAGGCTCTTCCCATGAGACAGGACTAGGTGGCTTGCAAGGAAAGGGAAGAAGAGACATGAAATAGCTGGGACTTTCTGCAGGTTGAAAAAAAATGTTAAATAAACTCCTGTTTTCACACAGCACACCATTCCGGAAGGCAAAGGCCTTGTACGCCTGCAAAGCTGAGCACGACTCGGAACTATCCTTCACTGCAGGCACAGTCTTTGATAATGGTGAGTTTCTCATCCCCTTGCAAAAATCTCTGTGCAGGGCTATGCCTATCTAGGGAAAAAAATCTCAATAAAATGGGTAAGATCAAAATAGAGTGAATGAATGAGTGTGTGTGCCTGTCTATGTATCTTTTTCCAAAATAAGAGAATTACAGTAAGACTTCTAGAGGCATTGTCAAGAGTAGACAAATATTATCAGCAACCCATTTAATTGTTATGAACATTCAGCAAGATTCAACCCAGTACCTGGCATAACTGGCAGTTGCTTTAAGAATCTGGGGCCTGGACAGAGGGTAAGAGAGAAAGGAGTGGAGAACAGGATGAGCCATAGTTGGTCAGAAGGTCAGGGTGACAGGTTGAGACCACCTGCTCTGTCCTTTTCCTCTTGGGTTTGGTGGATCCACTCTCCCAGCAGGGAAGCTGTATTTTCCAGATGCCAGGGCACTTGGCAAGCTCTGAGGCACTGAGTGCACCGGGTTCCTGTTCATCACTCTCTCACTTCTGGGATCATAGGGCGGACTACCCCACTGTTACATCACCCTACAATGCACCAGCTGTCCTGTTTCACTTTCTGATATGAGAATAGAATCATCACTCCTCATAAAACTGAGTTCTTGTATTTGCTTCATGCAGTCTTTTGTGTCCCTTTTTGTTTTCCTCTTTAAGACATATTTTAAGTGAAAAGTGATGTCATAATTTGCTATAATTTATCTTTAACCTACAAGGAAAATCTGTATTCTGTTGATAAGCCCAAATTTCTGGGCAGCTGAGTTCTTCCCCAGATGAAGTTCTTCTTTGAGATTAGGCCTCCTGCATCCATGGGGAAAAGGGTTGTTTGTTTTCCTCAAAGTAGGAAGCAAAGACAGCTGCCAGGTTTCAGAAACTGGCTTTTTCTCCGGCTACTTCCCTGGCCTCAGGTGCCGGGGCAAAGGCCTGGGAGTGAGTGAATGGTGCACCAATCAAACCCTTTCCATCCTGGCTGTATCCCTGCCTTGGTCTGGACTCCACCTCCTCCCACCTGACAGAGCCAGCAACACAGGCAGCCAAGGTGCCTGCATATTGCTGGAGCGCCTGAACTCTAGAGGCAAGCCAAGGTACAAGTCCCAGTTTGACCATTTGCTCTTATGTGACCTCAAGCAGTGGCAACCTCTCTATGCCCTAGTTCTCTCCTCTGTGATGGAAACTTAACTCTGCCTACCTCAGAGTGTGTCAGGAAGAGGGAACTGAGATGATACACATCACATGTTTCAAACGGTACTGAACACATATTACACATTTAACATGTTATTATTGCTAGGATCATTATCATTGTTATGTCCTCTTTAGGAAAAGAGCTTGACACTACCGGGGTTCATTAGGACAGTGTTTCTTTTTTGGCTAATGTGGCCCAGGCCTGGCTTCCGGCTGGGCAGTAGGTGCTGCACACAGACTCCCTGGGTCCTGGCTATGTGGAAGGGCCTTATATTCCAAGCCAGACCCGAGTAGGCCCCTGTGACCAGCCTTTATTTACCCACATTTCAAGGGTTGCCTGGTAGTGAGATTATTAACCAGGTGTGGCATCATGGGAAGCAAGGGACAGAGGGTGGTGAGTTCCCAAGTGACCCTCAACCCCGGCCAGCAGGCGTGGGGGTGAGCTTAGAACTGCATGGGCCTGCTGAGCCCGTGTCCCCTGTACAGTTCTCAAAGCTGTCAGTGCACTCTCCTGAAACCTTTGCCTTGTCCATGTCCACTTGGGTGCTTTACAAGTCAGAGTGCAGAACAGCCGGCCCAGCCTCTCCTGTCAGCAGCTGCTGCTCTCAGGCCCTGGCGCACTGGCAGGTGCAGTGGGTCTGTGAAGGCTGTCACTGGTGAGTGTCCCCTGCATAGACTTAGGTGGGGAAGCCACAGCCCAGCCATAACATGACAGCTTTCACTACAGGCAGACCAGAACAGGCTGTGTTGTTTGGTTGTTTGGGATTCTGTGCTCTGCCATAGGCAGAGGAGGGGCTTCTGCCCATAGGTGAGCAAGGTCTGAGAAACCCTCACATTTCCAGGTGAATCTAGGGCTTATGACTCTGTCCTCTAAGTTCCAACTCACTGCTCACAGAAGGCACCATGTTCCTATAAACTGTTCACTCTGACCACACAGAAGACCCCTGATGGGGCTGGTTTAAACTATCAAAAGGTATGCATGTGGTCTGTGTCTTACTTGTGACTCCTTTTATTGAATGCAGCCTTTTTCCATTTTTTAATGGCTTGAGATATCCACATACCATACAATATACCCATTTAAAATGTACAACTCAGTGGTTTTTAGCATATTCGGAGTTGTGCAACTGTCATCAGTATCTAGTTCCAGGATATTTTCATCTGCTCCCCACCCCCCACATACACACAAAGCAATCCCATATCTCTTGGCAGTCATTCCCCTTTGCCACTAACCCTCTTCTGTCTAGTCCACAGGAACCACTCGTCTAGTTTTCGTCTATAGATCTGCCTGCTCTGGGCATTTCATACAAATAGAACTATAAATGTGTAGTTTTTATAACTGGTCTTTTTCACTTTGTATAATGTTTTCAAGATTGATTCACGTTGAACTTCATGCCTTTTTATGGCTGAATAATACTCCTTTGTGTGGATGTACAATTTAAACATTTGTCAGTTGCTGGATATATTAATTGTTCCCACTTTTTGGCTATTATGAATAATACCACTGTGCATGTTCATGTACAAGCTTTTTGGCAACATATGCTTTCAGTTGTCTTGAGGATATACCTAGGAGTGGGATTCCTGGGCCATACAGCAGCTCTGTGGTTTTTTTGCTTGTTTGTTTGTTTGTTGGTACCGGGGATTGAACTCTGGTCCTTGTGCTTGCACAGCAGGGGGCGAAACCACTGAGCTAAATCCCCGGCCCTAAATACTGTGGATTTTTTTTTTTTTTTAACCAGGGATCGAATGCTCTGTGTTTAACTGTTTGAGGAAATGCCATCTGGTTTTAGAAATAGGTTGCACCGTTTACATTCCCACCCCCTTTAATTTTTATGTTACCTTTTTTAAGTAGTTTAAGTAGTTAAGAAAAGAGAAGAAAAGAAACCTCGATGATTTTAACTACCAAATTGTTTCCTTCCCTGCAGAGTGCTGTACCTGGCAGCCTGTGAGGTCATTCCCACCCTACAGCTTGGTAATCAGCATAAATCCTATAATGGTATACGAGAGCAGGAGAGAGGTTTGGTTAAACGAGTGAGAGCCCTTCCTGTGATTTCTGGGAGTCACGTCAGAGTTCACTGACTAGTTTAATCAGCCATGCTAGTGACATTTCAGATTCCCTGAAGAGCAGGGCCAAATTAAACCCAAAAGGAAGAACCACTTGGTGTCAACTGAGCTGCAGTCAAAGAAGAATCTGACAATGTTAATCCACTTTCTAGAATGGTTGAGTGATATTTTATTAGGTCCAATTTTTAAAGGAAAAGGCTGTGTATATCCTATTCCCACCTCTCTTCTCTTCTGTAGGAGAAAAAATTACCACCATGTTAGGTACAGGGTCTTTTTCCTTGTTGTATTTTTCACTAGTTTAGTGCTGGAGATACTAGGTAAGGGCTGTTTAATTTCGATGCTCTGTTGTCAGTCCAAGCAGAAGAAAGTTTCTGAATGACAGGTTTAGGTCACACATGCACACACTCTTGACTTGTTGTATATGTTGTGTTTTGTGTATTTTCTTTTTTCTTTTTTTTTTTTTTTTGACACCACGGATTGAACTCTGGACCTTGCGCTTGCAAGGCAGACATGGTACCACTGAGCTAAATCCCCGGGCCTGTATTTTCTTTTTTAGAAATGAGGAGGAAGAGGAAGGAGCACATGGAGCTCCTGTTGTCTGATGAGGGTTAATGTCTCAGCCTTTGGATTCCAGGGGCCTGTGCTGTGACTCCAGAGCAGCTGCTTAGTCAGCTCTTGGACTTCGTGCAGTGGGGCATGGACGTGCAGTATTCAGAAATAACTCCACTGTGAGCCCTTGCCAATCTACTAGGAAACTTCGCTTCACCAAGAGCACCTCAGATAGAAAGAGGAAAGAGAAAGAACTCATTTTCTCAGGAACATTAGTCATCTGGAAGCAGTGTGATTAGCTATACCTGGAAAACTTGTATGGGCAGTCACTAAAATTGAGTTCTTGGGATACTTTTATCTAGATGTGATGAGCTGGATCCCTGCATTACTGTGTGCAGGCTGCAGCACCAGGGCCAGGAAGAGCTGTCCCAAGGTCTCAGTCGATGGGGAGCAACCTCACCAGGGAACCCTGAGCTGCTCAGAAGTGGGGTGATGCGAGAGCTCCTCAGGGAAGTCTTTCAACCTCCTCACTCTCTCCATTGCCACACCTGAGCCCAAGCCACTTCCACCTTTCACCTGGGCAGTTCCACTGCTGCCCAGCAGTTCTTGTCACTTCCACTCTTACGTTTTGTCCATTCACTACACAATGAAAGATAGAAATCACATCATGTTGCTTCCCTGCTTACAGTGGTCCAATGACCTCCAGATTCTCTGAGGATTATTTACAAGGCCATCCGTGGCCCAGCTGCTGCCCCTCTGGTTTCCTCTCCCCCTCACTTGACATCCTACAACCTCACAGGTCACCTTTGTGTTCTGAAATAGGGTTTAGCAAACTTCAACCTGCCAGGAAAATCCAACTTGCCACCTATTTTTGTAAAAAAGTTTTATTGGAACCCAGCCACTCGCCCCTTTTTGTGGGTGAGTTATCTGTGACACTACAGTGGCAGAGTTGAGTAAGAGAGACACCTTTGCTATCAGGCCCTTTATGGAAAATTTACAGGCCATGGTTCTGATACCAGACCAAGATTTTCCACATTGTAAAGCCTTTCCATTTGCATTACCCACATCCTGCTGACCCTTTTGGATCATTTAAGTTTTAGCTTTTTGAGCTTCTTCCTTTCTACCCAGATTCCTAATCCCAGTTGGAGTTAGTGTCTGCCTGTCTCTCTGTGCCCCCCCATCACTACTTAAAGCTACATGCTTATTTATTGATTGTCCCTCCCCAAGAGCAGGATCTTGCCTCTTTGTTCTGTATTATATCAAACAACCTAGCATAGTGTCTCACACATGGTGGGAGCTCAGTAGACATTTGTTAAAGGAGTAAATGCATTTTAACTACACTGATGCCTGCAGCTCTTACAGTTAGGGCTTTTTCCCATGAGGACAGTCAACCGTTAAGATCTTAGTCACCCACTTGTTCCTTATCCTCAGTGAGCCAAGGAGGGGAGAGAGCATGAGTTGTGAGTTGTGTATGCAGGGATGTATGATATATCCAAGGATACAGCTGAGGGAAAGTGGTTGGCAGGAAGCACAGTCATGTCAGTAGCAGCTTATGTTTGTTATATGCTTGCTGGGCTGGAGAGCCACCTAGGCAGCTTGCAACAACACTCTGTGTGTTTATATAGACACTAGTACAATTCAGAGTGCTGATCATTGGGCACAGTACAGCCCACCAAGCACTTACTGAGTGTCCTCGATGCTCAGAGCATTGGATTAGGCAAAGCTATAGAGGTTAAGACCACAGACTCTGAGGTGAGTTGTCCTGGGCTTTAATATACCTCCAGGATCTACCAGCTATATAACTTGAGGCAAGATACTTAACCTTTTTGAGCCCCAGTTTCGCCATGGTAAAATGAGATAATGTCAGTGATTCTAGTCACTTTGAAGAGGGAAGAAAGTATGCCGGTGAAGTACTTATTAGCAGAGGGCCTGTCGATAAACACGTGTACCACATGTGTATTACCATTCTTCTCCTCAAGGAGCTTGTTCTCTGGTTGAATTGGGGCAGGATAAAGTGGGAGAGAAAGGGTTTGGTTTCTCAAGTCAGGCAAGCTAGGTTCAAGTTCCTGTTCTACCATTATAACCATGTACCAATTAATTTACCTCTCTGAGCCTTACTTTCTTAGCTGTAAAATAGGAATGATAGCAGTACAAGCTAGGATTGTGAGGATCAAATGAATTAGTAATCTAAAACTTTGAGCACATGGCAGCTTGGCAGTCAGCATTTCTTTCTTTTTTTTTTTTTTTTTTTTTGGTACTGGGGATCGAACTTGGGTCTTTGTGCTTGCGCAGCAGGCAGCGAAACCATTGAGCTAAATCCCCGCCCAGCAGTCAGCATTTCTAAGTGTTGGATTTTACCACTATAATTCTCAAGGTAGAGAGGAACTCTCTGTCAAGCCAGAGGGTGCTGAAACACAAACCAAAATGCATTGATAAACTGGATAGAGAAGCAAAGCTTCACATTTGAGCACCTTATTAATAGGACCCAAGAATACTATGTGGGATGTACTGTGAGGCTTCTAGGAGTCTGGAGGAAGAAGGGAGCAGGCAGAAGCAATTCCATGATGCTATTCACGAACGAAGTGGGGCTTCAGCTAAGCCTTAAAATTGGAAGACAGGAAACAGAAGACAACAGGAAGAAGGGGGACATTTGGGGTTGCCTCCCTCCTGCATAAGGTAATGGGAAGTTAGGTTTTATTCTTATTACCACCTTTATTATTGAGGCATTTTGGCACAGAAAAGCCATAGCTCTTAACTCTGAACCAGTTAAAATACAAGCTTCTGGGCCCTACTACCCAAGGTTTTTCTTTAATTGATTTGCATGTGACTTGGGAACCTACAGTTTTAATAAGCATCCAAGTGATGGTGGTGTACATGGTCTGGCATGATGCTGAGCTCAGTCCTGGTTGGAAGACTCCAGTGAGTCAGCAGACTGACCCAGAGTCTGGTTTATCCCCTGCTGTCCCATGTGACATAGCTCTTGCTTCTAGATAAAGGGCCTTTCTTGTCCCCTCTGATTCTTCCCTTAGTCTGCACATTCCATTTCTAATGTTTGTATGTGTCACCAGCTCAATACCTGTGCCTCTGAACAGCTGCCCGGGAAGGGGGAAGTGACTGAAGGAGGTGGAATTGGTGCACCCGCAGAGTAACAACTCAGCAATAAGCCTTGCTGTCCAGTGAGAGAGGTCTTTTTTGTTGTTTATTTTATGCAGTTGGTTGGTTGGTTCTTTTCTAGGTCATTTGTTTTGAGCAAATGAGTTTGATTTGTTCATTTTGGTTGTAATGTTCAGTGGATGTGGAGACCAAGTCTTCACCCGGCTTGTGCTAGGATGATTAAGTAGTCTGTGTGACTGGTCACATAATGGGAAGTCCCCCACTGACTGCCCCGTATTTGGCCTTTACGCTGTGCCTGGCTTTGTGCAGAATGCTTTGTCCATGTTGACACCTTGAATCCTCACAAGAGCCCACTTAAGGGGAGAGATTTTACTGTCTCTAGGCAGTAGAGACATAGGCATAGGAATAGAAGTAGTCTTGGCAGCTTCCGTCAAGTAGAGGGTAAGGGTATTTGGGTGTTATTTAGGGGCGGTCCAAGAGGGCTTTGGTAACGGGAGAGGTCAGGTTGCTTTGAAGTTGTGTACGTACTTCTGCAGCACTTCTCTCTAGACTCTTGTGTGAGTTGCCATGGATCCTTGCTATCGAATCCTTGCTACTTTGACTTTAGTATTAAAGCCAAGTGATAGGAAATTGTTTGAGATTTTGGAGGCCAACTAATAGCTGTTTGACTTTGTGTTTTCCTAAGGAAGCATTTGAGGTCTATACAAGTTTGACAGTGATCTTCTATAAGCCTCAGTACCTGTCCTTTGTCTCCCTACCCTTTTCTTCCTTTGATTTCTGTTCTTTCCCGGCAAGCCAAAACTAGAATTACATAGTGGTGTTGGGACGGAAATGCTTTTCTAAAACAAGCTCAGGAAGTCACTTAATTAGCCCAGGAAGGGAACAGGGGAAATTCATTCTCTCCAAACAATCTTGGATAATTGGAGTTTTCCTAATACATAAAGAGTAAATGCCCCAGAGTGATCTCTTCATATCTCTGATTCACAATATCTCTGATTCACCTCCTAGTTCCATTATTCCTTCTCCTCCTTCCTGCTATTGACTACTTTGCAGACTCAGCTGAATTTTTCTATAATCTTTATAATGTCACAGTGGTTTCCATGGAGATGGATTGTGATGTCACAGAAATGGATCTATATTCTTTGGATATTGAAAAATCGAAGGGACAGCAGCTTTGAAAATTGCAGTAGAAAGAGGAAGAGGACAGCTAGATGATATACAGGACAGAGGGAAATTCTAGAGTACTGAAAGAAAATAAGAAAGAACCTGAGTGGAGCAGAAGAAGAGCATTCAAAAGCCATAAAATGGGGCTGGGGATTTAGCTCAGTGGTTTTGCCGCCTGCAATGCAAGTGCAAGGACCCGAGTTCAATCCCCAGTACCAAAAAAACAAAAACGAACAAACAAAAAGCTCTAAATGAAAAGCAGAAAGCACAGAAGGACTTTGCAAGAAAATTAGAAGTGGAAGAAAAGTAAGATGCATAATTAAAAGCTAGATATCTATAAGGACTGGTACTTACCGGTCCTCCACAGGCACTCCACTGGATTCATAGTTGATATCAAGCAGGTATGTGGGTACCTGTGTGGATAGGTGGATGGATGGATGGATGGGTTATTCATATAGATGGAGGTTCGAGGTCAGCCTAAAACATATAAATGTGTCATTTATAGTTTAAACCAAGAATTTCAGAAAGTCTATGAAACTCCTAAAATTGCATGCAAAATTTTGAATTCTGTTTTCCTTTTTGTTGTGGAAAAACATCAGGGCAGCCTTCAGTCAGAAGATTTAGATGCCACAAAAGATTAAAAGCCTCTGATTTAAACAAACCCTAGAATTGTATAATGTAACAAGTGATTGCATTCATTCCCCAAACTTCCTTCCCACACATACACACCCCACAGCACACAACCTCCTGCTCTGTCAGTATCATTGTCTCTCTTCTCTCTCCTTTTCCTGTACAGTTCATCCATCCCAGGAACCTGGCTGGTTGGAGGGGACTCTGAATGGAAAGAC
This sequence comes from Heterocephalus glaber, assembly GCF_000247695.1. The sequence goes on from NW_004624774.1 coordinate 2,437,939, forward strand.
TGGCCTCATCCCCGAGAACTACGTGGAGTTTCTCTAACCATGGGCCCCAGCAGAACTGCTGAGCTTTACATGGTATCCATGAGAACTGCTGATTCCAGTGTTGTAGCTATTTCTTGTTGCCGCTGAGAAATGCAAGGAGACTGACTCTTGCTACCTGTTAACATGAATGTTTCTGGAACTCACGTCACCTACCTTCATGATCATCTCAGCTGACACGTGACAATACTGCAAGCAGCAGAAGTCATCAGGAAAGGAGGCCATTCCATTTTGATAATCTAGAGAAAGGCTTGCAAGGCATTCTCATGAGTATCCTAAATAGAGAATGCTGAATTTGTTTCAACAGTCATCCAAACTCCCAACCTTCTGAAAAATAAAGTAAGATATAAGTTGTCCCCAAGAGCACACAGTGTAGCTGAGTTTGACAGGGCAGGGCAGAGAAACTGGCAGGGAGATCCAGGCTGGCTGCATTGCTTTTGTTTGCACCTGACACTCTTTCTGTGCCCACTCCTGCTATTGGAGACCCACACTGCAGCAGGCAGCTGGGTCTGTCTGTCTGCAGGCAGGATGGAGATGCTTATGTGAGATCAGATTTTTCACCATCTGTGAAGCAGCCATTGGCCCATCATCAACAAAATTCCATCCAGCCTTTTCGTGCAAAGGACCAAACACCCCACATCCTCCCCTTCTGAGCTAAGAACTTCTCTGCCACTGAGGGCTGCTGTTGCCTAGTAACTGTGGCAACTCAACTTACTCTAAAAGCAAACCAAAAAAATACCACATTCTCTTTGTGTGGCATACTTCCCCTATCCCTGCCCTTTTTGGTAGTTTTGTTAATGGCCTTCCAACAACCTAAACCAGAGGATCAAGGTATTAGGATGGGCTATTTGGGGCAGACAGAACTGTTCACTTTCTGAATTTCAGCAGCACCAGGATATATTTAGAGCAAACTCTAATAATGCTTTGAGATTAAATTACATACAGGCTTAATATTTCTGTTGTCCACACAACTAGTGTTTGCTTTAGGGGCCAAGAGGGCACCTTCCAATGGGTACACCATCTGACTGGTTCCCCCATGACTTCCCCTTCACTCATCCCTGCCCCTACCCTTCACTGACCAGCCCTTTGGCAGTGCTTTGGGCTGCTGAGCACTGGTGTCCTTGATTTTCAGGGATGATTCTGGGGTTTCCCTATGATCTATAGTTTAAAGGATATCTGCATTCACTGCCACCCGGAAAAAGGCAATTTCAGGCTTTTGAGACATGAAATTAATATCACAGGCTTTGTGACTCAGGAAGACACAAAAGATTGGGGCATGGAGACTGGGATAATACCTTCTAAGAAAGGGAATTCTTGGTCACGGGGGACTGGGTCTTGTGAGAGTCTGCCTTTTGTGGAGATTTCCACCTGGACATTTCAAACTCACTTGGCCTCCAAAGAACAGAGTGACCATATCTCCCACACATGAATGTCCTTGCAAGAGGGACTCTGGACGGACAAACTATAAACTGTCAAGTTCCCCAGGAGGCCCTCGGATAGCTGTGTCACTCCAGGGAGCATTTCCTGTTTCTGGAATTCCGTTAGGGACCTTTAATGAAGAAGAAAAGGAAAAACTTGAATTGTGTTGAATTACTGTATCTTTTACTTTTCTTTTTAAGATAAACTTGTAAATAGAGTAATTTGAAATACTATATGGCAAAGTTTTATATTTGAAATTCTTTAAGCTAGTTGCTCCACACATTTAGGCTTTGATTGCTGGACAAGCGTGTTAAGAGAGGGAGAAGGCCAGGTTGAAGAGCCAAAGTTGTGGTCCCCTCTCTGGGCTGGTGGAAGAAGATAATCCTGTGTGCTCCCTCTCTGTGGACTCCCACTGGTGTGTGTGGCTGATCAATGGTGTTCAGTCTTCTCTATCTACATGTGTGAAGAATTCCTCGAGCTTTGAATGTAGAGATAGAAAGAACATCTTCAGGCAATAAGTGTTACAAAGGACACTTATTAAGCAGGTAAGATGAAGCTCAGGATTTAAATAAGTGGGGCCAAAGGTGACTTTTTTTTTTTTAGTTTTTCTTCTCAGGTGTATTTCTTGGTTCCCCAAGATATCAGGACAAAAGGAAATGGGACAATTGCTGTACTCCTTAATTTCCTCCACATCTTCTAAGGCTTTATAAGTGAGGCCAACCTAGTTTGCAAATTCTGTGTGTGTCTATAAGTTCTAAAAAAAAAAAGCCATGGCTTTGGATCTTTAGTTCTTGATGTACTGTGCTGCTGTTTCCATTCAGTAAGTGTGTTCCTGCTCTTTCAACTCCAGATTCCCTATGACTCCCCAAAACAGGAAAAGACCCAAGATAGATACAGATTGTACCATTACAACTTTGTTTTTTTGGTACCGGGGATCGAACTCGGGACCTTGAGCTTTGTACCATTACATTTTTAAAGATGGCTTTAAAGTTAACAGATTTTGTCATTGTGATTCACTATTCAATTATCACTTCAAAGATTATAAAGTACCTGTTATCCAAGACCTCACCCAGGAGCAAGGAAGACACTACTATTGAATTAGGGAACAGGGACGGGAACAAGAATTAAGTGTGGACAGGACTCAAGAATACTATCACTGAAAACCCAAGGGAAAAAATAAATGGACTAATAGGTGCCAGACCTATTCCCCTTGGACTTGGGAATGAGAAGAAAGTGGGAAATGGAGCTGAGGAGCATGCATGCTTACATATCATTGTGTTTTTAGAAGAGCCCAGCAAAATGCTTTTGATACATTTGACACTCTAAATTGTCACCTGCTCCATCATAATTGGAGCTCATAAGGAGAGTCAGAAGGCCAAGGCTCTTACTTAGGGAATTTCCTTACTGAAGCACACTTGTAGACACTTGGCCCCAGCTTGCCTATTTGGAAGCATGTGCCTCCTGAGTTGTCCCTGATTGGGACATCTTATAGGAAGACCTCTTCCCTACTTCCCTAAGGCCACGCTGGGCCTATGGCAGGTGGCTGCTCTGTTTTCCTTTGTCTCTCCAGGCTTCCTTCTTTTCTGTTAGCTTCAGAACTGGAGAAACTATTCAGAATGTGAGCCACCAAGTCAGAAGGAACTTGAAGATTAAAAAGAAATTTTACTCTCTCCAATATCTGCCCCCACTCCTAATTCTGCTTAAATAGGGAATTTTAAGGCAGATTAAGAGAATAGACTGGTATCAGAATAGAAAACCACCAGGATTCCAAATCCGGTCCTTTGTGAAGCCTAGGAATCAGTTAGTTGTAGCTTCAATCTTCTTGGGGCATTAAGTTCTGTGTCTCACTCCTCCTTGGAGTACTCACAGAATTCCATATCTAAACAATATCATGACACGAGAAGATAGCTAGTTTCTAAAACATACTCCCAGGCAAGTAAAATCCTGATTTACTAAGACGAGGAAATTCCTATTTTTCAAAATAAATATATAAGGATGAATCATGTACAGTATAGCTTTGATTGGTATTCTAGAATTAGAACCATTTTTTTTAGTGTATTGATAAAGTATGTGTTTTTACAAGAGCTTTTTGGACAGAGAGACAAAAGAAGCAATAAGAATTGACACACTAGTATTAAGAGGACAGAGCCATTGCTAGTGGCAAGGTCATTTCAGGCCCTTGCCCAAGACTCCAGAGACGTGTGTGCCATACCTGAGCTTGAAGAGATATCCTATCAGCTGAATTTGTTAATCACAATCCCACTGAAAGCTCTCTAGACTTCAGCCTCCAAAAGCATCTGTGATTGAAGGGTCAGGGAGACAGGAAGAATGCTAAAGACAACCTGACTGTCTGTTCATGACTGTTTATTGACACCTTTCATCCTCTGGCTTCTGCTTCCAAAATCAAACCTGGATCACCTAGTTTTATGGACAAGGAATTCCCAGGTATACCAGTGGCCACCATGGTACCCATCGTTTGCTCTAGCATTGTTTTATGAGCAACCATATTCCCCAAGCAGGTAGCCAGCACTGAAAAAAACTGAAGAGCCTCTTAGCTACCTGATGGTCAAAGGAATGTTCTATGAGCAATTATGTTGACACATCTGCCCCACATCCCTTTAAAGTTAGCCCAGTACCTTCTCACACACCCTGTGCTGGTGTTTTAAAAATGTATCTTATCATGCTCAGAATGTGTTTGGTAGCCACACTGATTGGCTGGATGCTGAACCACTTCTCTGTAATTGTAACATCAAAATGACAACAGTACAGAGCTGTGAATTTTGCACAATCCTACAGCATACCTGGGACAAGAATCCAGCAAGTAATAATTAGCTTTCTTCCTTTTGCCGCCTACAGTACTTGTCTAACTTAAGAACTTCCCACAGCAGAGGCCACATAGAGAATCCAGATGTCATTCAGAGACAGCCCTTGCTGAAATGTGGTCTTCTGATGGAAGCACCTGTCTTTATGGGTGGAAAAGGATCAGATGTAACGCCAAACCAGAGAAAATGCTAAAGGTGAACCATACTGAGGAACTTTGAATGTTTTTCAGAGTAATAAAGTATTGTTCTTTGGAGGAAAAAAAATTCAGAAATATTTCACAACTAATATTTTTACAAAAGTGTAGCAGAACATTACAAAATGAAAATATCTTTCAAGGTGAAATGCTTTAGAAAGCAGAGGATGAGCATAGTCCTAGATACATAGAAGGGTAGCAGTTAGCTGAGTTAATTGTGTCAAAATTTGCGTTAGTGTAGTCAGTGAGAACCAGAATATTGATAACCAAAATGTCTGAGGTACCTGAGGCAACCCAGACTGGCTATGACAGGCTGCCATTCTGTGTCAATCGTTTCTACAGTCATCCAAATGGACACCTAGAAGCAGCTAGCTTTCTTGGGTATTTAAATGCCAGGATCAACCTGGGATCTGAAAAAATATATCTAGTTATTCTAAAATATACGTGTATGTGGGGTGTGTGTATACGCGCGTGTGCACATATCTACATATGTAAAGATAGACTCTCACATAGAGACCCACATGAGCTGGCAGTTGCTGAGCATTTACAGCCTTGAAGATGGAAAATTTTTTTAAAAGAGGCTGTTGATTGCCTACTGAAAGATCAAAGATGTAAATTAAGTGCCATTTTAAAACTGTGTTCATATTACCAAATAGATATCTGCAGCTGTGTTCCTTATTAACTTATTAAAAGTCTTGTTGGAAAAAAAAGATCAGTCCCATAAATGATTAGTAGCTAATGCTAGGCTAGTGTTCAAAAGCACTCTAAAAATCATTTTGTCCATATTTTGGGAAAGAAACTATTTGCATGTTTAATTTATAATTTAGGCTACCTTTGATTGTACTGTAAAGTGCTGTGTGATATAATATCAATAAAGTACTTCTAAAATGGCACTTTAATGTTTTCTTTTTACAAACACCATAAATAACGCACTGTTTTAAAACTTTAGTATTGAATATTGACTGGTGCATAGAATCAAATTCCATAATTAAAAGTAATCTGTGACTACAGTAGATTTTTTCCCTGTTATTAGAGAAACAGTTTGCCATGTTCAGGCTTTTCTAAAAAATGTGTTTTGTGTCACTATGTGTATCTATAAAGAAAATGCAGTTTCTGCTGAACGGCCTCTGAATCTTAGCTTTCTTACATTTGGTTGGTTTTTGTGACAATTCCTATGAAATGAGTGGAAGTATGATTTTTGAATTAAATGACTTTTCCATTTGGTGGTATGTTTGTTTCTTGAGTTTCTGATACATTTTGACTTGGAAAATGTTTTAACATTTCTTCAAATAAGAACATAGACTATGATCAAAGAGGTGACAGGGCTGACTTTCTGATGAACTCTGAGGAGCTTTGTGTTCCAGTTAGGTTTTTCTTTTTGCAGTGCTGGGGATTTGAAACTAGGGCTTCTTGCATTCTAGGCAAGTGCTGTACCACTGAACCATATCCCCAGCCTTGTTTTCTAGTTTGGAAGAGGTCAAATGCCCTTACACTTGAGAATATACTGTACAACTAAGCCTCAAAGAGTCATTCAGTATAACATTGCTGACTTTATCTCCTAGAACATGTATTGTTTTATTCTTCTTAAATTCAGTTTTCTAATCAATGACTCTTTCATGGAACTTCCTGAACACAGCATGGTGTAATCAGAAGAGGCAGAATACAAGCAGTCCCACCATACATCTGGTGCAAATGGTTGCTTGGAATTTGGAATGTGTTGCCCCAGGCCCACCCAAATCCCTGAGTTTTCTTATCCACCACACCCCTTTCAGGAACTTTCTGAGTTGCAACCTGGGTCCCAGGTTTACAGTGAGGCCCCAGCTTCTGCTGCAAGTTTAAGGGCCTTGCTGTCCTCTATAAAGGACAGAAATGGGGAACCAGGGCTCTGGAGACTGAAGGTGAGGCTTCTGACTTCAGGCGGTTGCTTAGGGGCAGAAGGAAGAAATAGGAGGCTTGCCCTGTAGGTAGGTCTAAGGAGGTGGTTGTTTGAATGTGTGGCTCACACATGAGATGCCACCGTTGTCCTCATTTGCCTTTTAAGGTGCTGGTTTACTTCCTGTGCACAACATAGACTACCCAGCATCTGGTCCCTTACAAGTCTGCAGACTCCTCTGGAAAACTTCCAGTACCCAGAGCCTCCTACATGGGTAGCAGCATTCATTACCTGGGTGAGGGTTCCTGAACATGGCACAGGTGTACTGATGCCATTCTGGAGAGAATGAACCACAGGGTATGTGTATCTTATCTATGGCCTTGACCTTTCCAACAGACTTTTCAGTCACTTCCAATTTTCACATCTCCCTAACATGAAAGGTTTTCATTTTCATTTTGCTTTTAGCAGCCACTCGGAGCAGAGCTCAAATAGTCATGTTCTGTGGTTTGCTCGGTATTTTTCACTTGTTAGTTCTGGCTGCATGATTAGCTTTAAGAGCACCTTGGTTAGAAATGGACTTGATTGACACTTGAAATTAAGCAAATGTTAGACAGTGGGTGTTAAAGATTTTTTCAGACCCCAAACATGTTTGCTCTCTTGACGATTATGTCATGGCTCTAATTTCTTCTTTTCTCAGTTCTTTCTCAGCCTCCACTCAGATACCACACATCTCTTCTACCCCCAATGTGTCAATGTCATTGGCTTGCCCTGCTTTTAATAGCACTAAGCTAAGCTGCAACTCATTAACTGTGCTGAGCTGATCTGTATTGGTGGCTCCAGCCTGGACAGCAGCCAGGGGAAGCTCTGACAACACTTGCTGCTTGGGGTGGGTGACACTGCTTGCAAGGAAGCTGTCCTTAGGATGGGGCATTGTCCACACCAGGGTGCCTTCCCCAGAACACCCTGAGGTACACAGCCACACCAAGACAGGATGGTTTTCAGTTGAAATGATCAGAATTGAGATCCGCTATATCCCACAGCACTTCGCAACTCCTTCACACTACATATCTGTCCAGTGTCTTACATAACTGACCCTGGAGGCCAGTCACAGCCTCTGTTACCTAAAATCCAGGTAACTAATGTCTTCTCAAGATCCACCGGCAAATCAGTGTAGATCTGAATTCATAGGTCCTTTCTTCAGGTACCAAATTGCATCCAGGTCTTGTGTCCACCCTAAAATTCAAATATGTGTTTTGACATTGGCTGAATGTCTTTATGCATTTTGTGGGGGTAGGTTATTGGAAAGATATTTCTTAAAATTATTTAGAGTGGTTTTTGTCTCCGAAACCTTCCTCTGTGAAAAAGAGCTGAAACAAACTGAGTTTCTTTAGATTTGGTTACTTGAGTACAGGGTAAATGTGACCCAGGCAAAACACTCCATTTGCTCATGGGCTAGGACTGAGGCCATCAGAGCAAGACCTCCCCGCTCCAGGCACACACAGCCATGTTCTTTCCTGGCTTCTTCACTGGGTGCATGCCACAAGGAACCAAGAGCCAAGATACCCTGTTGTCATCTGGGTTATGTAGGGCTCATTTTATGATCCTCACACCAAGCTGGGGCCTGCATTCAAGTAAAACCACACCAGAATCACCTCACACATTAAAAGTACTCCTTTCTAAAGACTCTTCGAGGAAATTCCACACAGTCCCATGGGAATTTGGTCTGGTATCCAGAACTCTCACTAAGGGAATTCTTTGTGTCTGGTTGAAATTTCCCATGTTTCAGCTTAAATCTGTTTCTGTTCAGATTTTCCTAGAATGGACAATAATTGACCATCATCCTTCGAGAGCGATCACCCTCCTCCATCCTATGCTTCCATTCAGCAGTCACTTCTCAGCCACCTCTTGTGTGCCAGGAGCTCTCTGTACATCAGGAAGTGGAGGACGAGATCTCTGTCCTCATAGAACTCTCCGTATACTGGAGAGGTGGCTGCCATGTGGGGAGTAAGAACCAGAGAAAGCTGCTCAGAAGAGATGGCATTCAAGAAGCACCTTGAAAGATGGAAAGGAGTTTGCCCCTTAGGCAAATGGAGAAGTGTCACAATCAAAAGGACAGCAAGGACCAAGGTATGAAGGTAGGGGTGAGGGTATGACTTCAGTACCACAGGAATGTGAAGAGATTGGGCTTTCTGGAGAAATGAAAACCAGTCACCCTTGCCCACACCCTACCTTAGCATTTGGGCTTCTGTTTTCCCTCAGCAACATTAGCCAACATTTATCACTTCCTACTGGGCACCTGGCACTGTGTGATCTTAACTCATTCAAATCTCAAGACACGTGAACGAAGTATGCGATTACTACCATTTTATAGTGAGAAAACTGAGTATCAGGAAGGTCACACAAACTAGGAAGAGGTGAACCTAAAATTCCCACATTGGTCTGTCTGCTTCTAGAGCCCATTTGGCCTTTTAAAACTTCCTTAATTTCTGGACTGGGAATGTACCCCAGTGGTAGAGTGCTTGCCAAACATAAGTTTAATCTCTAGCACTGTAAAAAAAAAAGTATCTTTAGATACATGTGACTTTCCATAAATGCATACACCTAATCACATCATAAGTGATTATTTTTTAATTTGTTGAGAGTTTGTGGCTTGGCTGTCCCATCCCTCCCCTGCAGTCTCCTCCCTCCCCAGAACTGATGGCAGCAGCTACCCTTTGCCCTTCCCAGCAGAGAGCCCTTCCAAAAGCACAGCCTCTGGCAAGCACACAGCTTTGGCTTTGCAGAGGCAGGAATAAGGGCTAGCTATGTTGTTATTGAAGAACTTTGTTTCTTCCTTGGAGCCCTTTGCTCACTCATCTTGGGTGAGTAGTCTGTGCGGACATTCCTGGTTCTCTGGGTAGCCCCAGGGACCCCAGCTGCAAGCCTTGGCCAGTCCTGTCACCCTTGAGCACACTGCATGGAGACAGCCCTTGCTGAAGGCCCAGCCATGTTTTGCTGACTGAAAATAAGTAATGTGAATTTTGTTTTAACAACTTGAAAACAGTCTTTTTCCCCACCCTGATCCAGCTGCTGAGGACAGACCTACTGGCTCTTGTGGGATTGCCAGGGAAATCCCATGAGCTTGTGTCTTCTTCTGGGAGAATCAGTTTCTAGTGTTCTCTGCTATTGTTCAAAAATAGACAGTTTTTGTGACATTTTTAACTCATTCTTCAGCCTCGTGAGATTTAGGAAAAGTCAGAGCTATAGGAGAGATCAGAGAACTCAAAGCAGATGACAGGTGAGATACTTTAGGGCACAGGAAGTTCTGACTCCACTGAGATGGCCTCCTAGACAGAGCTATTCGCACAGGCTCTACAGTCTCTGAAGGGCTAACCTGCTGCTTGCTAAAATGACAATGGGGATGTAGGTCTCATTTATGGAGCACTTCCATTTTACAGGCATCAGATGAATTGATTTACATACATCATCTCATTTGATCAGCTCTATGAAATTGGTACTGGTGTTACTCTCTTTTGCAGATGAGGAAGCCAAATATTAGATTGGGCAATTTATTCAAAGTCATGAGTTAAGAAGTAAAAGGGCAAAAATTTGACCCGAACTGACCCCAGAGCTTGTGCTCTTAACTCCCATACTTCCTAATTCTGGGAAGGGCTCCGAAGCTCCAGCCCCTGATTGCCCTTTAATTTTCCATCCAGGGGAATAGCTGTTGTTCTTATCTGTCTGGCTTTCTGCAGTACCACTTCTGGTGTCAGCACCTGAGTTTCTTTAGGGGAGCAGCCTGTACTTCCCTAAGGTCCCAAGGGTTGTATGGCCTGATATCAACTCTGGAACCAGTAGTGACCTTGTGGCCTTTGGCTGGCCTGTGAGATCATCAAATCCACCCAGCCAAAGTGATTGGTTGATTCAGTAATTGACCCTGGCCTAACTAAGTCCACAGTGTTAGGGCTTTGTTCCTGGGCCAGGTATATAGGACACAGCAGGGAACTCCTAATATCAGTGAAGAATAGTAAGCCTATTGCCCACACCCTCAGATGGCTTCTTAGCATACCTCTGTCCACCACTTGTCTTTATTTGGAGGCCCAGGGTGAGGGGCCCCTGCTTTAGGAGGACTCTGTTAAGAATATAATAACGGGGCCGGGGATTTAGCTCAGTGGTTTCGCTGCCTGCTGTGCAAGCACAATGACCTGAGTTCTATCCCTAGTACCAAAAAAAGAAAGAAAGAAAATATATATATAAAATAACATATCTGTTAGAAAAGTCACTTCTTCAGAGGGCAAGCAGAAAATTTAAACTATTTATTGCAAAAAATGGCTAAACACTGTTCTAGTTTGATCAGTCCTGCAATTGGTCCACTTTTCTTCACTGGGCAAGGAAAGCCGATGTTTAAAAATCTGACATTTGTTCTCTATTCTGGGGTATGAGAAGCCATACCTGGATCTCCTAAGAACAGGAAGTTACTGTGTCAGAGCCTGGCAGTCATCTTGTACCGTTGGTGGGGAGCCTGAGAACGGGCAACCTGAGCGAGTGCTAAGACAAAGAGATTAGTACTCCATGTCACCTGAGCTTTCCCACTATATTAGCTAACATATTCTCGTTTTGTCCAAAACCATTTGACTAGGGCTCTTTCACTTAAAACCAAAGCTGTAGATAAAGCTTTGAGCAATTTCTACAGTCATTTGTTCCAACCCATTTTTTGTCTCTGTGAAGAGGACAGAACACTGGCCTTGGAGTTAGAAAACCTGACAATGGGGTCAGGGATTTAAGTTCAGTGGTGCTGCCGCCTGCCTCACAAGCACAAGGTCCCAAGTTCAATCCCCGGTACCAAAAAAAAAAAAAAAAAAAGAATTCCAGGCCTTAGAAAACCTGATAATAAGTGTGCTTCTGTTGCTTCCCAACTGTGAGGCCTTGTGATAATTGCTTACCTTCTCAATACAATTTCTTCGTCTTTAAAATAGACACAAAAATGCTCACCTTCTAAGGTTGTTTTGATTAACATTTATTAATGTACATATAAAGTACACTGTCCTCAAAACTCAATAATAGAGTATCACAATATGTAATTCATTGGTACTTTGCAAAGAGTTGGCAATATCTAGATGTTTGTTGAATTGTTGCATAGCCATTACTGCACTCAGCCCACCAGTGCTGGGAGGCACCTGGGGCTGTGTGAATTCTACCCATCACCCCTTAATGTACAACCTTACACACCATGTATTTCTCCCCGCTTGCTTCCTGGTGGTGCCCAGAAGGACTAGACATGGGCAGACATGTAATCTGAAGGCTCTCAAAATGCCAGCATCCTGCAACTAAGGTGGCCTGGCTTAAACACATAACATGGGGCAATGAGATTTTTGCTCTTATGAGTTTTCCCTCCAAAAGAAGCTACTCATAGAGATGGGGGCAGGAGATGAGAGTTTCTGATATCCAGCTAGACCATGTTGTGCTGGACTCAAGCATAAAGCACAAGAAGCCCAATCTGCAGAGGCAAGAGAATAGTGCAGAAAGAGAAGAGCAAATGGAACCATTGAAAGACAGAAAAGCTGGCTGGGTCTGGTGGCACAGAACTGTAATTCCAGCCCTTTTGGAGGCAACAGAAGAATCCCATGTTCAAGCCCAATCTGGGCAACTTGGCAATGTAGTGAGACCCTATTTGAAAATAAAACATAAAAAATGGGCTAGGGATGTAGTTCAGTGCAAAGGCCCTGGACTCAATTGCCAGTACTGCAGAAATAAACAGAAAACTTGCCTCAATGCTGAATAGCTTCTTATTTTTCTACAGGGTCCAGGTCTACTGCATGCCCTGCTACAGGATCCCAATGATCTCACATCTTTACAGTTAACATCTCCTTGTATTGGAGGTCTAGTCCATAAAACCAGAAGAGCCCTCCTGAGAGCTATGATGGATCCCAACCAGCAGTTGGGGAAACCAGAGGTTCTGGCAGCTAAACAACTGGCCCAGAGTCATGTGTGTGATACAGGGTGTGTAACTTCTGGGTTTCTTACCCTGAGTAAAAAGTGGCGCTCTAGGACTGGGGTGCCCACTCCGAGGTTTCACACCAGGAAAGGGTGTTGTATGGGTCTCAGGCCCACCTTTTCCAGCCAGGATTGGAAAGCATGTGTTTAGAAACTCGATGAGTCAGGCCACAAATTCTCACAAACAGTCTCTTATTGTGGTTAACATTACCTATTGCTCTTTAAACATACACATACAGCTCTAGTAGCTTGAAGTTGACCATGGTGGGAGCTATGTAGATAACTGAAATCACCAAATGTTACAAATCATCCCCTGCCCAAGTCAGCTGGTTAACATTTACCAGCACACCACTTCTTAGGTCACTTGGGAGCTAAAATGATAAATGGCACCTGAACCTGGTTCCATTTACAGCCAAGACGATTTCAACCTAAGTGAGGGAGAGGTTGGGGTGGGGTGTAGAACTAGAGAGAAACTACAACTACCCCTTGTGGACCTAAGCCAGAAGCGCCTAGCTGACTTTCTTTGAAGCTGAAGTAACATTTCCTAAGTGCACACAAGTTTCTGCCTTGTGAATCAACAGCTAGTTTCTGTTTATTTGTGCTGCTTCTAACTAGACCTAGAGAAAGGAGTTTGTCTCCCCCTCTCCCCTCAAAGAAGCTTCTCAGAACTTTGCTCAGAGCTGCCAAGAACTATGTACAGGTCCTGTGCATCAGACAGTTGGCCAAAGATGCGCCCCCTCTGGAGCTCAGCAAGATGGAGGCTGCCTGGGCTCATTCCCCAAGGCCAGGGGAACTGTCCGAAGCCACTCCAGGTCTGGCTGCCTCCCTTGGGACCTAGGAAAGACTCTTTCCCTTGGAAACTGTTGTGGGCAAGAGTCCAGGCATAGGCCAAGAGGCCAAGGCATGATGCTGCTGGTGAAAGCCTGCATTGTCGTGCATCAACATGAACCAGGCTTGTTTGGAGGCCCAAGCACTCCCGGGCTCACTGGAGTGAACTTCGGTGTCCTCCAGGATGCTTGTTAAAAGCAAAGCATTTGGATTTGGTGCGTGTGGGATGATGCCCCAGATTCTAATGGATACCTGAGGTTGGTGATCCTCAAAATTCCTTTTGTAGTCCCATATGGTCAAAACCACACCAGATCGATGCTTTAACATGGGCATTTCCTTTTTAACATTGAAATGTTATTAGCACCTTTCCTGAGCACACAGACTTATGAATAAGAAGATTCTTCATCGTACTGTGATTAGCACAGTATAATAATGGAAAAATCTATATGTACTTGATAAATTAGAGGGCATCTAGATGGTAAAAGATGGCACCAAAGTTTTTCTCTAAATACTGAAACAAACTTTAAGACACTAAATTTTTAGTAACTCAGCTGCCAACAAACTATTCCAAGAACACAAGCATTCTGTAGTTTCTAAATTGCCACAGTTTTTGTGCTTTGGTGCTGATTAGAGTCAGGGAAGCTTTTGGCTAAAGCAGAAACCATTACAAATACAGGCTGTCAGTAAAACAGCTACCCTTTCTCCCTTCAACCCCTCTGTCCAGAATAGAACGGAGTAAGTGGCAAACAAACAAAAAACCAGGCACTTAAGAAGCCTATCTGCAAAAGGAAAATGTCTTAAGAGGGGCACCGTGGTTTACTGGAAAATATCAGAGGATTTCAGTGGGCCTTCAAATTCTCATCCCAGGTTTTTTTCACAGGCTGCTTAACCTGTCTGAGACAGTTTTTTCATTTTACAACAATGAGGAAGAGGGAGAGGGAAGGTAATTGACATGTAGGAGAAAATACATACATCCACACACATAGCTGAAGCCTTCTGCATGAGAAATTTGGAGATCACCAATTCAGTGCTGCAAAAGTTAGTATCTGTGAGTTTCAGAGAGATTCTTAGTCTGCAAAACAAGAGTAAACATGATCCCCACTATGACTGAGAGTTACATAAAAGTATCCAGCAAATATCCAGAATAATTTAATATCAAAGCAAAAATAGTAAAGAATTCTAACTGAACAAAGTAAGAATTTATGAGTCCATGATGATACAAATAAGTAAATGAGGAGCCGGATGTGGTGGCATATGTGTGTGATCCCAGCACTCTGGACAGCTAAGGCAGGGGAGTTGAAGTTTCGAGGCCAGTTTGAGCAATTTCGCAATTTAGTGAAACCTTATCTCAAAATTAAGGCCAGGGGTCATAACTCAGTATAAAAGCCCTGGGTTCAATCCCCAGGAATGGAAAAGAAAAGAAAAGAAAAAGTAAGGCATACAAGAAAGTTCTTCCTTATACCCTAATTGAATGTCAAATAATAACTGTAGAAGGAATGACAATTAGAATATCATCATTTGGCACCCTTAATAGTAGTATTTGAGTCAGTCAGGAATCATCAATGGATGATTCACACAGGATATTTGCAGTCTCAAAGTATCTCCTCATAAGATACTTATTAATCACAAAGAATAAAATAATACCTTTAAGGTAGTAATAACTAGCTGATGCTAACTTTTTTTTTAAGACGAGTTCTTGCTATGTTGCCCAGGCTGTCAATGAATTCTTGGCCTCAAGTGATCCTCCTGCCTCGGCCTCCCAAATAGGTGGGACTGTAGGCATGCGCTACCACACCCAGCTATATTCTAAATTTTTTTTTCCAGTACAAAGGACAGAACCCAGGGCCTTCACACTGAGCTTTATCCCCAACCCTTTTAAATTTTTATTTTTTGAGACAGGGTCTTGCAAAGTTACTAAGTTGACCAGGCTAAGCTCAAACTTTGTATCATCCTGTCTCAGCCTCCCAGAGTACTGGGATTACAGGCATATGCCACTACAGCTGGCATAGACACTAAGTTTGGTTTTTGGTGGGGTTTTTTCCTCTCTTTTTTTTTTGGTACCGGGCATCAAACTCTGGTCCTTGCGCTTGCGGGGCAGGCGGCGGAACCACTGAGCTAAATCCCCGGCCCTAGACACTAAGTTTTAATGGGACTAATTAAGGGCATGTCCCTTATATAAGGCATTGAGAAAAGCAGAACAAAGCATAACCTCAATTTCACCATGAGACAGACCAAACTGAGGGGTGTTCTACAAAATAACAGCTGTTCACTTGAAAAAAAAGTCAATGTTATGAAATACAAAGATTTGGGAACTGTTCCGGATATCCAGATACATGACAAACAAATGCAACATATAGTCTTGGCTTTTCTTTGGCTAGGAAGGACATTACAGGTTATAAGGACAATTGGCAAAAATCTGAGTAAGGTATATAGAGTAAATTAAACATAATTGCATTGTAGTTTTGAGGGGTAAGATTTTTAGGACAATTTCTAGGACAATTTTTAGGACAAAAGCCATCAGATCTATGATTTACTCTTACACAGTAAAGAAAAAACAATTAGAGAAAGATGATAGATGAAGTGTATATAATTGAATGCTAACTTTTGGAGGGCCTAAATAACAGGTGTCCAGGAATTCATCAGTACTTTAGCAAATTACATACCAAACAGCTGTTGAAAGTGATTGCTGTTGTATTAATTAATCATAATAATAGAACACTGAGTACATTCTGAAGAGTTTGAAAGCCAAAAAAGAAAACTAGTTCAAAATCAACATAGAGGGAGGGCAAGGGGAAAGGAAAGGAGGGAAAGGAAAAATTATGAGAAAAGAAATGGAAACAAAGTCTATGTAAATAGGGAAGGTTGGAGGGGGTGAAGGGTGCCCAAGTAATGGGGAAAAAAATAAGAACTAAGATACATCATGTACAGGTACAAGCACCCAATGATAGATGTAAATGCATTGTTTACCTAAAATGTACCAATAAAAGAATTTAAAGGAAAAAAATCAACATAAGGATCTGCTAAAGGCACATTTTGGTTTTACAGTACAAAATGTAAATCTCCACCAGCCTTCTATCATTCATCTTGATGTGGTTCCTCTTGGTGGTTCTGGTCCCAGGAGTGGGGTCCGAGATGGAACATGTGGTCTTACAGGAAGCATTGGCTTTGGGAAGTGCATCCTGTGGTGGGGGCATTGTGGCTGGCACTGCTGTTACTACTCAGCTCTTAGGGCTGGAAGGTGCTGCAGTATACCAGATAGTACGTCTGCCTCCCAGTCCCAAAGAACTCCATAAAAAGGCCATTTCAGGCTGAAGGGTTAGGCTTGGCCCTGTTCCTGTCAGCTTGGGGGACATAAATATAAAAGTGTACTTTTAGCCACTACAAAGTGCCATAAAATATATCAGCCACACACATGTACCCGTGAAGCCTGTGGCTTTGTGGTTGAGAGGGCGGCCCCTGGAGTCAGCCAGACTGCTTCCAAATCCTAGAATCACCATTTACCCAGCAGGCAGTTTGGGGCAGGTCATTCAGCTCTGTGCTCTCCACTTTCGTCATCCATTCAATGGGGATAATAACTGTAATACACAACAAAACTCTCGGGATAGTGTCCAGTAGATGGATAGTGCAAATACCAGGTTTCATGCCCATGCATTCTGATGTATCTTCTGGTGTAAAATTCTTTATTATGATATTATCCTAAAATTTTCTAGAATGAGAATAATTCAGAATAATTCTATTAGAATACACTGTATCTTCCCCTCTCTCCTCCACTGGTCCTGGCCAGGCCATCTGATGACACAGATCACTGACTGCTTTTTGTGTTGATCATCTCCTGATGCTGCCTCCTACTGGGCTCCTGGGAAAGGATCTGGCTGCTCTACCTTCCATTCCCACCCCAAAGTTCCCGTTTCCCAGCTGAGTCCTGGGGCTTCTGAGACTTCAGTGATTCTGCAGGAATTCATCCTGCCTGGGAAGCTCACCTGGAAAACACGTGGAACTTTAATGCCAGGCCCTAGAGCTGTGAATACGTTTTCAGTTTGCTGTCTTGCCAGGCACATATGAGTCTGCCCAAACTCTGGTCCCCATGCAGAGACGGCACAAGAAATGCAGCCTGGTTGTTGGGACTGTAAGGCTACACCCAGGATCTCAGAAAGCACTTCCCCCACCACTCTGTCCACAGTGGCCTTAGCCAAACCCAAGAAATGGAAGCTTAACAGGAATGTGTCACAAGAAAAATATGCCATCAGAATACTCTCTCCGAAGCTCTGCTCCCATACCCATACTTCTGCTGGCCTATTGGACATCTCCAATTAGATGACCCACAGCCATGCCTTTACCAAAATGACATGTGTGAAATGATGGCTCATCCCCTCCTCCTGACTTGGGTAGTGTCACAAGCCAAGTCAGAAACTTGAAACCCTCCTCTCCACATCCCTTTACTGTTACAAGGTCCTATTCACTGCAAATCAGCATGGCTCTTATCTGTGTCTTCCTCTTCATGTCCTCGCATGTCCTCACATGTTGATATTCAGGGCTTTATGGTCCCTCACCTGGACTAATTCAGCAGCCTCCTAATTAGTCTTCCTTCTACCACCAATCCCCTTGCTGGCTTATGCTCTGCATTAAGTGTAAAGTTAGTGCCAACGTGAGCCCTCTCTCGCCATGAGGAAGCATGTGTTGGGTCCCCAATGACTGCAGGATGAACTCTTGCCTTGCCAAGCATGACCCACAGCCTCTCCAGCTTCATCTTGCCCTGACCCCCTCCCACCAGCATACCAAACTGCTCACCAGTTTCCCAATTGCTCCCTCAGCAGTTTGCTAGTGGCCTTTGAACAAGGTCTTTTCTTGTCTGGACTTCTTTCTCTTCCTTGTTCTCTTCTGGGAGCTTCATGCTTACTCTTAAAATTTAGCTAAAAAATCATCATCTCTGGAAAGGAAGTTTCTCCCTCTTTCCCGTCTCTGTCTTCCCAGACCAGATTTTTGGTATCTTTGTTCTTATGATGTGTTAGTCTGTCTTGTGGTGATTGTTTATGTGTTCATACTGTATGCTTTTCAAGATCAGGGATTCTACCCTGTTGACTTCTGTCCTCCTAGGAGTGGACATGGTAGGTCTTCAGGAAAGGGTGGTTGGCTGGGATGTATACAGTGTGCCATAATATCATGAAGAGGCACTCTACATTTGAAGATTTGACCTTTGCTTTGGCTTCATAATCTGCTAAATATAAGAAGGTTGATTCTGTGAAAGAGTTCAAGAGTCACCTTTATCCCATACTTCTTTCACTTGATCTTGTATTATTTATTTTTGCTGGTGAGGTGGGGGACTGAACCCAGAACCTTTGGACTGAGCTACATCCTTGGCCCCCTTTTTAAATTTTGAGACAGGGTCTCACTAAGTCATGAACTTACCCAGGCTGGGCTCAAACTTGTGACCCTCCTACCTCAGCCTCCCAGTGCCAGGATTACAGGCGTGTAACCACCACACCTGGCTTTTGCCTGCTTTTCTGATCTGCTGCCTTCTCAGCAGATCTCTGAAGGATGTCTCTTTGTCCGTAACAAATATTGTATTTTGGATTTCCTGGCCATGAAAATTTGCTTGTTTATCAGTTTATGGGTTGAGAGGGAGAGATGGTCTTGCTATTGTCCCTCAGAGAGCGGATTCTCTGAAAAGAAAAGCACTATCAATGCCTTAAAATACTGACACGTGAAGTGTTCGTCTCCATACTTGTTCATGTTTTCATGACATTTAGAGCCAGGATTAAACCAACCCTGTCACTCAACAGCCTTCATTCTAATCTCTCCCACATTGAATTTGTTTCAGTTTTTTAACTGTGGTCCTGGTGGTAGCCACAGTCGCACCACGTCTCTATGCTTCCTTTGCCACAGCGGCTCAGCCTGGCTCTTGGAATTAATGTATTCTGGCAGGTGCAGCTCACGCAGTGGGCAGCCTCCACGGGGTGTTGAGCTATGAGCCTCCTGTGCACCATCTCGTTTTTTCTCCATCTGCCCAGCCATTTGGGCCTCAGGCCTCATGACTCACACAGTGACTCTCCATCTGCCCATTTACTCCAGAAAGGAAGAAGGACTTCTTTGCACGCAGTGAATCATTGTTTCAGAGCCACCTGCCTGACTCAGACTGTAGCAGAGCTCTGTAATAATGGAGCTTTCTGTTACATGAAGATGAATATTATTTGCATACTCCCCTCTAAACCCCCAAACCTAAAACTCCCATCTGAGCCAGTAACAGCATAGGTCAAGGGTGGCAGAGGCTTCTAGCTCCTGCCCCTGCATCCCCTTGGGGCACCTTGCAGACATTCTGGTTGGTTGATGAACTTTCCTCCACCAAGTGCAGGGGAGGCCTCAGCACCCTAGCCAAGACAACCCTCCCAGGAACAAACCCTCACAATTCTGATTTGGCACCAGACATGTCGATATGATAAGGTTACATTAGGAAGTTGTGCCTATTTTCAGGGTGAGGACTGTGGTCTTCAGAAAGCCACTATGATTTTTTAATGTCTAATTATTTGACTTGAGAGTATAGGAGCGTAGGAAGGTAATACACACAGTGTATAAAATTCAAAAGGTAAACTAGAAGATACAGTGAAAATTCCTTTTCCTACCTCAGTTCCATAGGTCCTTTCCCTTGAAGTAACCAGTACCATCTTTGTGTGTGCGTGTGTGTCCATACACTGGGACAGTTCACGTGAATATATGACATATGTACACAGATTTTTATAGAGAGAGATTTTATATACAGACAGACACAGAGGGGCTGCTGTGTTCAGTTTCCTGTGGCTTCTACACAAAGTGCTGTATACCCATGGCTTGCATAACGGGAATCCACTGTGTCACATGTCTGGAAGCTGCACACTGGAGACCAAGCTTGAAGGATATGGAAGAGAATCTGCCCCAACACTCTCCCCTAGCTGCTGGCAGTTTGTAGCCATCTGTGGCATTCCTCGACTCCTAGAAGCATCACCTTGAATTTTGCTTTCATTTTTATGTAGTCTCCTCTTTGTGTACTATGTCCCTCTCTAAATTCCCCCCTTTCACAAAGGTATTACTCACCCTGGATGAGGTGCAGCCTAATGAGCTCATGTTACCTTTTACCTCTATAAATACCTATCTTCCACTAAGGCTGTGTTCTGAGGTACAAAGGGTTAAGATCACAATGTTTGAATGGGGGGAGCACAATTTAACCTGTAAGTCATAGGCATTTAAATATAGGCTAATTTTTATATAAAGGCGGGCCTGCTCTAAGTACTGCATTGTACTTTTTACACGTTAATATTTTTATTAGCATGCATTAATCACACATACGAGGTTCAGTGTGAGAATGCCATACCTGCAAGCAGTGCTCAGCGATTAGGCCCTACCACCCTTTTCCACCCCCACTCCCCATGCCCTTCCTGATCCCTAGGAATCACCATTCTCCTTCCACACCAACTTTTCTAGTTTTCCTATGTTGGTACAGAAGTGCAGTACCTGTCCTTCCGGGTCTGGTTTATTTCCCTTAAGTAAGTTCGTCCAGTTCCATCAATTTTGCTGTAATGATAAGATTTCATTCTTCGTTATGGCTGAATACTCCAGTGTGACCTATGCCACACTTTTTTTTCTTTCCTTTTTTTAAAAATTCTTTTATTGGTACATTGTAGGTATACAACACAATTACATTTCTCATTGGGAATTGTACCTTTACATGA